>JAMXBD010000483.1:0-600000 GCA_024138025.1 Combretum micranthum | reverse complement strand
GCCTCCAATCAACCCAATATGGAAGAAGGGCAACAAGCCGCCCCTCCTCCAAATCCTCCTGCAGATGCTACACAGGTAGCTTTGCAAGCCATGCTTGGACAAATGGCACAAATGACACAAGTGCTCGAAGCACTTCGACAAAGTTTGCCGGCAGCGGCACAAGCACAAGCTCCAGCTCCAACTCCACCACCACCTGCACCCCAAGCTTCTGTGGGGATGCCAGCACAGGAAAGCGCGCACTCTCACACTGCGCCTTTGCCTCCTCCACCACCTATGAGGCCATACAGAAGCTCCCTACCCGAGTTCATTAAGAGTAACAGATATTTTGAAGGGACTTTTGGGAGACCATGAGGCTGAGGATTGGTTAGCTCAGATAGAGCGATCCTTCAGGGCTTTTGAGGTGCCACACCACCTGAGAGTTGATTATGGCACTTACCTGCTTCGGTTGAATGCACGGGTTTGGTGGGAATCGAAAGAAAGAGAGCTCATGCCACCAGTTACTTGGGAAAGGTTCCGCCATGAGTTCTTGGAGAATTACTTCCCCGGAAGTCTCCGAGTGCAGTTCAGCTCAGAATTCCTGAACATTGCTCAGAAGGAAGGACTGTAGAGCAATATGAAACTGAGTTTAGTCGATTACTGCAATATGCTCCGGATTCACAAGCACAGTGAGGAGCTAAATACGAGTTTTCTTAAATGGATTAGATGAGGAGTTGAGGATGAGGCTAGAAGAGTTTAATATTAAAACTTTGTTGAGCTGGTAGAAAGAGCCCGGATAGTGGAAGGGGCTAAGAAAAGGAAGGGCAAGACTGCTGAGAAGCCACCCTCGGTTTTTGGAAAGAAGTTTTATGGGGGATCAGGATCTGGATTCTCCCACAAGAGGTTCAAGCCGTCTTATGGCTATAAGGGTAACACTAGTGGGGGACAGGCTACCCCTAAGAGTGTCAGTTGCTGGAAATGTAAGGGGGATCACTACCCCAAGAAATGCCCACAGTTGGCAGATAAGTGTTATTTCTGTGGCGACTCATCCCATAAGATTTCTAACTGCCCAAAGAAGACTACGACCATGTGCTTTGTCTGCAAGCAATTTGGTCACTTTGCCAATGAGTGCCCTCAAAGGAAGAATGCTCCAGCTAAACCTTTTGGGGGATCAGCAGCAGCAAGACCCGGGAACGGGAATAGTGGGAACAATAATAGCAGCCGTGCTGGGTCAGCAATGCACGGAATGAGGATCTACAACCTCGAAGGGCAATGGGTATGCGAAGAGATGGGAAATGAAGACTGCGGATTGGCTGCTCTCGAGGAGGATAATGGCCCGGACTTCGGTCTTGTGACAGGTAGGTCTCCTAACTCTTGTCTTTGTTTTTCTGCTGCTTTGATTTGTTAAGATTCAAGTATAAGAAAAGAAAAACAAGTTTGGTTAAGTTAAAGTAGTTAGGAAGATAAGTTAGGATGGTGTGAAGGTAGTGATTAGTAGTGTTGGACGCAGGACACATACGGATAGCTAAGACGACTGCTTATGCTCTTTTTGACACGGGAGCCACACATTCGTTCATCACCACCAGATTGGCTAGACAAGTTGGTTTACCAATAGCCACTATTGCCTCTAGCTTTCGTGTTAGAACCCCGACTGGGAGTGTGGTGACGACAAATGAGATGCTAAAGGATTGTCCAATGGAGATTCATGGGCATGGTACGAAGTGTGATTTGATAGTATTGGAGATGAGTAAATATGAAGTGATTTTGGGTATGAGTTGGTTAGCTATTGCTAAAGCCGTTGTGGATTGTCGAAGGAAGAAAGTAAATTTCAAGGATGTTGATGGAATGGATGTTGAGTTCACAGGTGAGACGGTAGTTTCAAGAGGAACTGATCTATGCTCATTTGAGTTGCTTATGGATGGAGAGGATAAGGAAAGTGAAGGTTGTCTTAATGCAACAGAAAAGAAGAAGGATTACCTAAGGTTGAGGATATAACGGTTGTCAAAGAATTTCTCGATGTCTTTCCGGATGAGCTACCAGGTTTGCCACCTAAGAGGGAAATTGATTTCGAGATTGACTTGGTGCCAAATACTGAGCCGATATCTAAAGCGCCGTATCGTATGGCCCCTGTTGAGTTAAAGGAATTACAAAAGCAATTGCAAGAACTCTTGGACCATGGATTCATAAGACCAAGTGTGTCACCATGGGGTGCACCTGTATTATTTGTTAAGAAGAAGGATTTCAATGAGATTATGTGTTGATTATCGGGAGTTGAACAAGGTTACAATTAAGAATAAGTATCCACTTCCAAGGATTGATGACCTTTTCGATCAGCTACAAGGAGCAAGTGTATTCTCACGGATTGATCTACGATCAGGGTATCATCAGTTAAGGGTCAAACCTGAAGATGTGCCGAAGACTGCTTTTCGGACTCGTTATGGACATTATGAGTTCTTAGTGATGTCTTTTGGATTAACGAATGCTCCTGCCGCCTTCATGGACTTGATGAATCGAGTATATAAGTCATTGTTGGACAAATGTGTGATTGTGTTTATATGATATTTTGATTTACTCGAAGACAAGAGAGCAACACGAAGAGCACCTTCGCATGGCCTTACAAATCCTAAGAGAACATAAGCTATACGCCAAATTTTCTAAGTGTGACTTTTGGCTAGATAGGATTTCATTTTTGGGACATGTGGTGTCGGGTGAAGGCATATCAGTAGACCCTGAGAAGATTAAGTCTGTGGTGGAATGGAAGCCGCCTAAGACCGTGACTGAAGTAAGGAGCTTTTGGGTTTAGCCGGATATTACAGGAAGTTTGTCCAAGACTTTTCCAAGATAGCCAAGCCGTTAACTCAGTTAACGCAAAAGAATGAGAAGTTTGTATGGACGGAAAAGAGGGACCAAAGTTTTCAAGAATTGAAGCAAAGGCTTGTCTCTGCTCCGATTTTGGTTTTGCCAAACCCCGAGAAACCCTATACGGTACATAGTGATGCTTCGAAAAATGGTCTCGGATGCGTTCTCATGCAAGAGGGAAAGTGATTGCCTATGCTTCAAGACAGTAAGGCCACATGAGCAAAATTACCCCACGCATGACTTGGAACTAGCCGCTGTTGTCTTTGCCTTGAAGATATGGAGACATTACCTATATGGACAACGGTGTGAGATCTACACCGACCACAAGAGTCTCAAGTATTTGTTCACCCAAAAGGAGTGAACATGAGGCAGCGAAGATGGCTAGAGTTAATTAAAGATTACGATTTGGGATAAATTATTGCCCGGGAAGAGTGAATGCAGTTGCCGATGCCTTGAGTCGCAAGAACCACGGGGAGGTCGCAACTCTTTTGACGGACCAGAAAGAATTGATTAAAGAATTTGAGAGGCTAAGCATCGAATTTGTTGGGCAAGACTTGGAAATGGAAATAGCAAATTTGGTGTTGGAACCAACTTTGGTGGAAAGGATTAAAGAGGCTCAGCGCTATGATGAAGTGATACAAAGGATAAAGAAAGAAGTTCAGGAGGGAAAGTATACTGATTTTTCAATAGATGATGAGGATGTGTAAGGATGAAGGACGATTGTGTGTGCCTGATGACGAAGAAATGAGGAAGGAAATCATGAGTGAAGCACACAATTCTGGGTACACGGTACACCCGGGAGGAACCAAGATGTACCAAGACCTTAAGGGACATTATTGGTGGAACGGAATGAAACGGGATGTGGCAGATTTTGTGATTAAGTGCCCAACATGCCAACAAGTGAAGGTAGAACATCAAAGGCCGGGTGGATTGTTAAAACCTTTGCCTATACCGGAGTGGAAGTGGGACCAGATTTCTATGGACTTTGTTTGTGGTTTACCAAGGACACCGTCAGGTCATGATGCTATATGGGTTGTGGTTGACCGGTTAACTAAGTCTGCTCACTTCTTGCCAATAAGTATGACTTTCTCCATGGATAAATTGGCGAGGCTGTACATGAAGGAAATTGTTCGTTTACATGGGTACCGGCCGGGATTGTGTCGGATCGAGACCCGAGATTTGTGTCTAAGTTCTGGATAAGCTTGCAGAAGTGTTTGGGGACAAAGTTGCATTTTAGCACAGCCTATCATCCTCAAACTGATGGACAGTCGGAAAGAACGATCCAGACTTTGGAAGATATGCTTAGGGCATGTGTGATGGAGTTCAAGGGAAGTTGGAAGCTCATTTACCTTTGGTTGAGTTCGCTTACAACAATAGCTATCACTCGACTATCAAGATGCCGCCTTATGAGGCCTTATATGGACGTAAGTGTAGATCCCCGTTGTTTTGGGATGATGTTGAGAAGGAAGTTCTTGGACCCGATCTAGTGCAAGATGCCACCGAAAAGGTTCGGATAATCCAACAACGAATGAAGGAAGCTCAGGATAGACAGAAAAGCTGGGCAGATTTGAAAAGAAGGGTTCTTGAGTTTCAAGTGGGTGATCATGTGTATTTAAAGATAAATCCTATCAAAAGTATCCATCGAGTTCGCTCACAAGGAAAGTTGAGCCCCCGGTATATTGGTCCTTTCGAAGTATTGGAACGGGTTGGAGAATTAGCATACCGCCTTGCCTTACCGCCAAATCTTTCGGGAGTGCACAATGTTTTTCATGTCTCAGTGCTTCGCAAGCACATAGCCGACCCGGATCAAGTTATAGAGTTGGAACCGGTGTTATTAAAAGAAAACCTCACTTACGAGGAGCACCCAATACAGATTTTGGACACAAAGATACAAAAGTTAAGGAATAAGGAAATTAAGTATGTGAAGGTTCTTTGGAGGAATCATGCACATGAGGAAGCAACTTGGGAGGCAGAAAGTGAAATGCGGCAGAAGTACCCTAGTTTGTTTGAATCAGGTACGTCTTTCAAGTTTTGCGGACAAAACTTTCTTTAAGGTGGGTAGGTTGTAAACCCCTGTTTTCTAAGCCCTAAACCTTAAGCCGGAAAGTCTACCGGAGACCTTAGGTCAACGGATCTTGAGTAAAGCCCTACAGTTTAGATCCTGAAAACCCGAGTTCGCAAATCGAGGAGTCGAAAAATAATTAAAGTGTTTAGAATAGTCTGTAATAATATTTGAATTATTAAAAAGATCAGATCGGTTCAATTTCGGCTTATTTCGAACCCGTTTGGATACTGCTTTGGAAAGCGTGTCCCGGGGCTCGGAAAATTAAAAATATATCTTTAATATTTTTAGACTCGTATTTTTATAAGGATTTCAAAAATATCAAGTTTAGAATTTTTCGGATTCTAAAAATATCAGTTATAGCTCATATAAGCTTATTTTACTCTTACCGGTAACTAAATTGTTAAATTTCTAAAAATAATTTAATTGATTATTTTATTTAAATCATAAAAATTCTGCTACTTTAATAAAAATATTTTTCTTAATTTATTTATAAATTTTCTTATTCAAAAAGTCACTTTATCAACCCATACCTCAAGTACACATACATTATCATTACTACACATTATTATGTCTTCTTTTGCTTTTTCTTACACTCCTCTTCCCAAAATTGCAGCTGCCCATTCCCCATAAAATAGCCACTTTTCATTATTTTTAATTATTTATTTGATATTTTAAAGTCTATTTTAGTTACAAATGGATGCAACTTGTTACACTTTCAAAATACAAGTTAAAATCAAACAAAACCACCTCCTACACTACAAATCACGACCAGCCCCCCTGTTGCAGCTGCAAGTTTTTTTTTTTTAAATTATTTAACACACACACTCTCTATTTAAGCATCTTATTCCTCTCTCTTTCATCTTTACAAACCCTATTTTTCCTCTCTCTTTTTCCCTCTCTTTTCTCTTCTTCTTGGCTTGTTTCTTCTCAAAACAAGCTGCCCCATTTTTTCACTTCCCATATATTTCTTGCAATTATTTGAGGTAATCTTTCTCTTTTAGCTCTTATAAGATGTTCTAGGATGATACCATGGATGTTTCATGCATCAAAGGACATTCCACAAGCTTAAAAGGCTATGGATGATGATGCCAAGAAGTGAAACACTCCTCTAGATGATGATCTCTTTTGTTCTTAGTATTTTTGTTATATGGAAGGCTTGTTTATTTTCTTGTTTATGTGATAACTTGTAGATCTAGAGTTTTACAAGCTTTAGTTATGTTTATGTGTAGATCTAGGAGTTCAAGGCTTACTACTAAGTTTTTCTTATGCTTTCATGGATATATATTGAGTAGATCTTAGATTCAAGTTGGAATGAAAAAGAAAAATTCGTAACTTGTCAATGCCCTATTTTAAAAACCCTCTTTCAAGTCTTAAAATGGAAGCTTTTGTTAAGAAAATGAAGGTTTGATGGATGTATATCATCAAGGCTTCATCTTGCAAGAATCAAAGTTGATTTTCAAAGTTTATTTTCAAAAACAAAAATTGTATTTTCGGATCAAGACAAAGATCCAAAATAAAAACATGTTTTTCAACTCACAAATGAGGATTTTATTCAAGAAATGAAGGGTTCTTAGGATATAATATGTAATGGGTTGTTTTTCATGAGTTTTGATGAATTTTCTCAAGAGATATGTCCAAAATAAATTTATGAAAATTCGGATCAAGACCAAGACCTATTTTTGAAACCCATCAATCAACTTTAAAATGAAGATTTAGACAAAAATATAAGAGGCTCTTGATATAGATATCTTAAGGAATGGATTTTCATAAGTTTGAATGGGTTTTCCTAAGAAGTATTGCATAAATCAAGTGCTTTGTAGAAGACAATATTTAGGTCTTGTTTTCATTGTAAGTTTCAAAGTGGAAATTCGTAATTATGAGAAGACCAATTTGAAAACCTTCTTTTTGATCTCAAAACAAGTATTTTACATTGAAAATGAAATGCTTTGATGATACATAATATAGGAAAAATTATTTTCATTGAACTAAGTGAGTTTTAGTAAAGGAATTACTCAAAACAAGACAATGAGTTTCAACTTGTAATGTTGGTTTTATGAATATGGATTCTTAGAAATTTCATTTGAACTTTATGTTTGGTATTAGATAAGTGTGTAATCTCTTAATTTTGTTTTGAGGATCCCTTGCAAGCTTAGGACTAAAATAAATTGGCCTAAGTAGTTAAATAGAGTAGATATGGAAATTTTTCACAAAGGCTCAAATCTGGAATTTTCGTAACCCTACTGTACAGTACGTTTCCGACCCTTAAATGACCTTAAATGTTTGAATTAACTTTAGAAATGGATAGCTCTTTCGAAGTAGGTATAAATCGGTATATTATAAGCTAAATTCCGAGTTAAAATGAGTTAGATATGACCTTTTTAAGTTAAGGATTCAACCTAGACGGAAATTGACGAACTTAGTAAATAAAATTGTTAAGTTTAATAGAACTTCATAAGAGATGCTCATTGAGGGTATTCTTTGTACCTAGGTGAATTGGAGGACGGGTTACCACTTCCCGAGGACTATTACGACTAGTGGATTTTCACTACATGGACAAGTGAGTTCATTTCTCAATTAATTATGCTCTTGGATGTGCTTGTAGTAGTAGTGGCATTAGACTTAGGAAAAGATAAAATTGTGTTTGAATGGTGATCTAAACTTGCATGAATGAACGATAAGTATATCGAGGCAAGCTTTGTTGTAATATTCTTGTATGAGCTAGTATAGATTTGGAATGTCTGAAAATTGTATGGTCACCTTTAAATTATCTAAGTAATATGTCATGATTATATGAATAAACTGTACATGCATCTCACGTAGTGAGTCGTATATCATTGTCGAGTATATCTTTGGTGGGACAAAGGTGTACTTGGGAGGCAGCGGGTCTTTAACGAATGGGGCTAGGGTTGCATGACTTATGGACCACCCCATTCGAATGATGAAACTATGGTTGCATGACTTATGGACCAACATTAAAGATTGTGGTTGCATGTCTTATGGACCACCCCACTTAAGATTGGGATTATGGTTGCATGTCTTATGGACCAACTTTGGAATTGTAGTTGCATGTCTTATGAACTACCCCAAACCCCGAATGGAGGGCGTAAATTCATTCACTTATGACTACCGGAAAGTCATATGCTGCTTGCTCATACGCTTGTGCATTCATATGGTTGCTTAATTATAACTTGCTTGTATAGATATTTTAGCTTGGTCGGGCATGTTACTTGAAGAAAATGAATCTCACTAAGCATTAGCTTATACCCCAACAGTTTTTGTTGCAGCGTTCCTATTTTTGGATGTTCCGAGAGGACATTTGTGCAGGTTTATCACATGGAATTAAAGAGCTTTTGAGGAAGTCGGGACCTAGTGTAGGCGTGGACTTCTAGGAAAATCTCTTTAATGTGAATTCATATATGTGTAATTGGAGCTAAACGATGTAGACTCCTATTATTTTGGCGGGGGTATGCCCCCTTGGCTTTTGTAAAGTTAACTGTTTATTTGTTGTGATTTATATTCTTAATGCTATGATGCTTTCTTAAGACTACTCGAATCAAAGTGTGATCCTAAAAGTTGTGTGAGTACACCTTATATTCGATGTGTAAACCTATGGGATGACTAAGATTGTCATACTTAAGTTTAAATATCGGGTGTGGTGGACTGTCACGTTTAGGGTACCCTTTGGGGCGTGACAAGCTGCCCTAACTGAGCAACAAGGTTATGAGCCACATCTCCCCCCTCCACAAGAAGAAACCCCAATAACCTAACCTGAAGCTTCTACATCAGAAGTTACACCACAACCCTCTACAGCAAGCTTCAACAGATTAGAGAGTGAATTTAATGAGATGAAGGACAGGCTTGCTAATTTAGAAAAGAGTACTAAAGAGGGTATGGACGATCAAAAGAAGATGATGTCCAATGTTCTTAGTAGTAGTCTCAAAGCTACATCCACAACCCACAACATCCAAACCACCTTCTCCACAACCTATCTTAGTAGAGTCACATACTGATGATAATAATGATGATAATGATGCCAGACTACCATCTCCATATAGACCACATCACCCATACCATACACTGAAAACGTCGAAACCACAACCCAAATACATTTACCCCTGTACATAGAAAACCATACACATTACCACTAACACAAATCCTAAACACAGAACCATCACAACAATTGGCTGAGTCACTTGCTCAGAACATTTCTAAGGACAATGAAGCCATTATTCAACTATAACCAATTCTTTCACCTTAACCACCAATAATGAAAACTGTAGAATCAGCTCCAATTGTACATTCTTCAATAGGAAAAAGAGGAAAAAGCAACCAGCCATAAAGAGAAGGAGAATGATCCTTCTAGAAGACTTGGAGTTGGATGAAGGTTCAATAGTGAAGCCAATTTTAGTAGATGCTCCAGTTGTTCCTTCACCAGAAGACTCTGATAGAGAGTACGACCTTAATTTGTTAAGTGATTTAGCATAGAAGGTTGTACAAGAGGCTGGGTTAGAAGAAAGAATGGTAGTAGAGGACAAGCCTATTGATGAGGTAACATCCCCATAAGAAACAACCATAGAGCTAGTTTTTGTAGATGCTCTAGGGGTTTCAGATGCTACACCTCTTCAACAAGCACCTCCTAGGTGTGTAATTTTGGAAATAGTAGAAAAAATGGCTGCTGTAAAGAGAAGAGATGAAGAGATGGATAAAGCACACCAAGATAGAATGCGTGCATTGGAGTAGTGGCAAAAAGAATACAGAGAAAAAGAAGCTCAAAGACAATTAGATGATGAATGATGGTCCAAAGGAATCCCTAAGGAACACACTCCAACATGGGATAGAGTTAAAATTTTCTATTCTCCATACCTCCAAGAAGAAGCAGCCACAAATCATGAAGAGGGGAGTACCTAAACAGAAACCCCTGTGACTCATGATGCTCCACAACAACAACAACAGCTCCCTCTTGATGCTCCTAAACAAGACAAGGAGGATTGGTTTACAATAAATCAATTGTTGGAGGTTACAAGAACAGGGGAAAAAAGAAAAATGAGCGAAGAAATTGAAAAAAGAATCAATCAATCCCACAAAAAATCAGAGGAGCAAACAAAAAGAATTTATCAGATGAAGGCTTATGTCACTAGAGTTGAAGTTGGGAGATTAACAAAAGCCATAGAGGCTAAAAAGAAGAAAAGAGCAGGAGCCGACTTCAAACTTAACCACAACCAATAAATGAATCATCTCAGCTAGAAATAATTGAAGCTCTTCAAGGAATAGAGAAAATGGCTAAAGATGATGAAGTTCTATATGATGACAACCTCCTGTATAGTGAAGATGAAGAGGAAAGGAGGAGAGAAGATGAAGCCAAGCAGAAGATATTGGCTTAATTAGAAAGTGACGCTGCCTTTGCCCAAAACCTACAAGAAGAGCTGGATAGAGAAGAAAGGGTAGCATAAAAAAATAAAGAAATTAGTCCTCCACCAGATCCTCCCAGTGAAGCCCTTAGAAGTCAAGCCAGAAGAGGTAGAGGCAGGGCTAATAGAAGAGGCAGAGGAAGGATTTGTAATAGAGGTAGAGGCATAAGTTATAATAGGGGTAAAAGACAAGGAAGAGGAAGAGACCCCTATGAAGAATTTCCCAGGCCAAGAAGCGGAAGAGATAATGAATTTAGCAGAAGCTTTAGATATTGGCTGGGAATGGACCACTAGAAAATTTTATGTTCTTGTAATATATTTGTACAATATTCTTTATTCTTTTTATTCATTCAATAAAATGCAGATTCTTTTTCATTCTTTATGCTTTTATTTTTCTTTATGAATTGTTTTTTGTCCATAACTCTATCAAGGCTCTGATTGAGCCTCGATAATAACATATGTTTTGCCAAGTTCTTCACGTTAACAAACTTAAACAAGTCTCCAAAAGACAAGTTTAACCTCGATCTTACACAGAGAGAAGTTTTCTTCACTTTTCCATTTTTTTTAATTTGTGCTTAAAAAATTGCTTTGATAGAATTGATTTTCCTAAACTGTTTATGTAGATGATAAACATTGAGGACAATGTTTGACTTAAGTGTGGGGGAGGGTTAAATAAGATGAATGGGTCTAATAAATTGCATCAATAGAGTAACTGATATAGATTAATTTTCCCATGCAAATTCATAAGAACTCAATGAAATGGTTAAAATTTAACAATTTTTTTTTGAAAAATCACTTAGCTAAATGAATTATGAAATTGTCTTGAAACAAAACAATTTTTACCTTGTTTAAATCAATTGACAGTATCCGTGTGAAGCAGTTTACTTATTATTTAGTTTATAATTTTAGAGCTGGAATTAGCTTAAGGTCCTTAATAAGATTACTCAAATTGTCTTATAAAAGCTTAAATGATTTGTATGTTTTTCAAATTAGTCATTTTGAGAGCTGTTTTAATTTATGGTGAATTGATGTGCTAAATTAGTATTGAATTTTTAAAGCATCTTATCCAGCAAGCGTACTGGACCTTATCTTGTAATATAGCATGAGTCAAGTGTCGATCCCACAGAGATCTATTAACTACTAGACAGTTATCAACTAATACTAATATCTAGGCAATTGATCTTTTAGAATGATTACATTAAGATTAAACTAAATTATCTAATTAAGTATCTACTATGAATGTAGTGAGCTTTTGAAGAGAGTGATATGTTAGAAAAATGTGGGAAGGAGCAGAACCCACTTTAAATTATTGCTAATCAACTTGAATTCATGTTATAATGATAATTTGATTCATGGATATTCATAAGAAATTGTAAAGATTTAAAAACAGAGTTAAAAACCTTTTAAACCACAAAAATAATCCAATAGCTTCTGCTAAATAAATTATTTGTGGAATCAAAATTACAATTATAAACCTTCCGATTCTATAATTGACTAATACTTTATATTAACATCCCTTAATTCCTTAGTGAGAAATCAATATAAAATATTGCATTAGTATTCATGGACAATTTCTAAATTAGATTAAACTTCGCCGCTTCCACAATTGTAATTTAATCTCAATTTATGAATTTATATGAACCCTAATTTCCCTTCCGAGTTATCAGAATTTTTATACACCAAAGATATGATGAATAATCAGAACTCAATATAAATATTTCATGATTCTAACTATCTTACAATATGGATTCAAAGATCATTTTAGCATGTTTAAAGCTTCATCAACTTCCCACAAAAAGGATTTAGCTACTCATGGATGATGATTCAAAAATCATATAAAAATTTGCAAATGATTTCATTATGATCAGAATATTCAGATATATGAATTGCATAAAAGGAAAAGATCAGATATCACCAATTCAAAATATTAAAGCTTCACTTGCAATTTCTTGAAAAACTTCAATATCTCTTCAAAATCTCTATGAAATGCTAATTCTAATCTATGTATTGTAGTGTATTTTAGAGCTACTTGGGATTTTTCTGAAAGTGAGGAGAAGGCCCCTTATTTATAGGAAAAATTTCGTAACAAATCATTAAAGAAAAATGGTAGTTTCATCCAAAGCCGACAGTTATGGATCCTACGCAGGCAGTGCACAGGCAGCTTTCAACGTCAGTTACACATGTAGGCCGCTTCTACGCCGGCAGCTTAGATGTAGATCTAGTCGGCGTATGTGATCAGAAATGAAGCGTTGGAACAATTTATAATGAAAGCCGTCCAAAAGCCGGCGGCTTTGACACCGGTGTAGGCACTCCAACAGATTTGTCTCTTCAATTTCTTCCAAGCCTTTGTTATCTTCATGTCTCTTCAGATCTTTAACCTACACTGCCCCAACACCGGCGGCTTAGGTACCGGCTTATAATGTAACTCCTTCAACGCTGGTGATGTTTCAATTCTGGGCTGTCGGCCTTCCATGTATGTTGGCCTGTTGAACTTCTATGCCGGCGGCTTTGAGGTGGCGTAAAGTTGCTTGAGTTAAAGGCTGGCAAAGCTGGCAGTGTTGGTAGCGGCCTAGGGTGTAAGCCGTCTGAACGCCGGTGGCTTTGAAGTATGAATTGCCGGCGTATCCTTCAAATTTTTCAAATTTCTTTTCAAAGTTTCTTGTTTTGATTTCTTAGTCTAAATTAGTCCTGAAACATGAATTTTAATCAAAACAAATATCCATTCTAGCTCTTATGAATATCAACAAGTTGTATAAAATATGATCTTATCATGAAAGTTCAAATGATAATCATAACTTGATAATTTTTCCTTATGCATTATAACTAAAAAGAAAACAAAAAAAATTAAATATAAAACCTACGCTTAGAATTGGAATGGACTTGGGTTGGTCCCTCATACGAGCAACTTCTTGTCCCTTCTTTCAATTTCAAAAGTTATAAAAAAAAAAAAAAAGAGTGCAAAGATGCGAACAACACCCCATCCAGAGGTAAAGAAAAGATGCAAGCAACACCCTGTCCCTCTAAAGCTTTAAATAATCAACAATACTAAGGAATAAAAAGCATAAACAAGGAAAAAAATTCAGGGGATGAACAAATGTACATACATTCACTTTAGATTACTCTGCTTAGAGAAATGATTAATAGATTACATACTTTTATATATAAAGGGATAATAGATAATTGAGTTTCTTTTTACTTTGATTGATCTTATGAGTAATTTTTGCTTAAGAATTCTTTATTAAATAATGAGGGTAAAAGCTAATTTATATAGATAAGCTAATTGATTTGTGCAAAAGTAAATTTATTGCAGTTAGTAAAGATAATTAAATCTTTCAGAATGCTGAGATGATTTGCACTAGAAATATTTAGGTCAAATAAACCATTCATGAATTGTTTTCTTAAATAAGCCTTGTGATCTTTAAATTGTTTTATTTGCTTAAGGACAAGCAAAGGCTTAAGTGTGTTGTTTTTTATAGGATTTTGAGCTCATTTTACAAAGAATTTTTTATAAAATCCCGCAAAAATTATGTTTTTGATAAATAATGTTGTTTTAAAGCTCTTAGAATCAAATAAGGAGTAATCAAGTGTTTTAATTCAGATTTGGAGCAAAAACAACAAGCAGTCAAGATTGAAGAAGTCGAACCTTGTAAAGTCACAGCCGATGCCAAACAAAGAAGGATGATATCAAAAATTAATCTATCGAGTCTGTCACGCCCCGAAGGGTACTCTAAATGTGGCAGTCCACCGTACACAATATTAAAACCTACGAATGACTACCTCAGTCACGCAAAGGCTCCATACTATGTACAAGGCGTTTTACACATGGAGGAGACACATCGAAGTGATATATTTTATATTGATACAACTTGAGTAACAATGTAAAGAAAATTCAATTCACTATTCTTCAATTACAATTCATCAAAGATTTCACTACATAACACTATTACAAAGCAATTCACAAAACCTAGCTAATAACTTCAAGTATTCTTTCTTCCTGCTGGAACCCCAAAGTCATACTCGGCTCCAGACATCTCGATCTCCGGATAGAATACTTGAGTTAACCTATTCATTCAAACGTCTATTGGGGTATACGCTACACTAGTTTAGTGTGAGTTTCCTTAATTTCGTATCATAACAAGCAAGTTATAAATCATCCATATGCTATGCATGAACAAACATATAAGCAAACAATTATGTATAGGTATCCAGAACCCATACATAGAATGGATTTATGCCCTCTGTATCTAGGGTTAAGGATGGTATTGAAAGTCTACACAACCTACTGCTAGTCCCTAAGCCTCCCAGGCTCATAGCAATCGACTCGGCTAGGCTCATACATGGGATGCATCTCCGATGCACTTTAGTTCCCTATGAATGAACTCTAATACCCGGTCTCATTCTCCAAACGTGACCTCGGACCATACCGATCTTCTTACGTAGGAGTAGCATGTTACCAAATGCAAATTGACCGATGCGATGCATGACCAATTTATTTTTGCTTAGTTCAAAATATTTGTACATTTTTTAGAATGACCAACCAATATCATACACATAAACAAAACAATATGAACAATGCAGTTTTCCAATCGATTCATGGTTTCGATATGCTTTAGTATTCTTTGGAATACATACATCAAAGTCTCATCATCTATCCCATCCCCATTCATATCGGTTTTTATTTTGTTCCTATAATTCTAATGCAACTAGCTACAATCATAAACAAAGTAACAAAATAAGAGGAAAACTCACATGTCCATTGGACTTTGGTCTTTTAATCATAATAGTTGGGTGGCAACGAATTGTTGAAAGCAAAGTCACCTAAGGAAAGAAATACCCAAATGAGTTTTTCAACTCAAAACTAATCCACTCTATCTCATACAAACTATCAAATTCGTAATTCTCGTTGTACGCGGGAATTCCAACTTAAAACGGTTATAACTTAGTCATTTTAACTCGGAATTTAGCAAATTATATACCGATTTCTATCTACTTCGAAAGATCTATCTAATTCTAATATCATATCTAAGTTTTGAAAACTTTTAAGGTTCGAAAAGATCTGATCAGTTCATATCAGTAGCAAAAACAATTTTAGAAAATTGATTTTGTGAAAGTTCATGAAATTTATACTATCCAAAGCAAATATACATGCAATATGAACAAGTTACTATCATAAATGATATTTCATGAGATATATATGTACATGTTCTTGATGATATTAAATAAAAGAAATTTTTAGAAAACTTTTTCTTTGTAAGATTTTATGAAAAATCAAGTTAGAAAGGCTAGTCTTGTATTCTTGATAATTCCCACTTGTTTTTAGAAAAATTCCTATATAAAATTTATTTATTCTTGTTAAAATTAAGTCCTCATTATGTATATTCCTTAAGGCCTTTGTTCTTCCATAAAAATTTCCATTTTACACTTTGTAAACATGTTTTTAAATATGGTTTATCCCAAAATCTGAATTTTGTAAAAATTATTCTTGTGGTGATTCCTTTAAGTAAACTCATTTGATACTTAGAAAATTAAGGCTCAACCATACCTAGCCATTAAAGACTTCATTTTTTTAATAAAACTTCTATTTGGAGTTTGGAAAGTAAGTGTTTTCATGTCATTACTTCATTATTATGAATTTCTTAAAATGACAAACAACTCAAATTTTCCTACTTTATTTCTACTCCTTATTCTACATATTTTTCTTAGCAAATCCCATCTCAACTTATAAAAATCTTTAGTTGATGATATCTATGATCTATACTCTTCATTTTCCATATAAAACACAAGTTTTGGAGTTGATAAAAAGGTTTTTAAGACATGGACTTGAAACCATCCGAATTTCACAAGGTTATAATAAAACTCAAATTTTATATTTTGTAATCTCTTCCTATTTTGAGAATCTCTATTAGTAGATCTACCATTTATTTATAAAAAAACATCTCCTATTGATACCTATTCCATAAGCCTTTCATTTTTTTAAATAAATCCTTCATTTTAGTGTTGAAAAATGGGTCTCCAAAATTGGTCTTGGTTGAGATCCGAATTTACAAAATTTGTTTTTGGACATATCTTTTGATAAAATCCATCTAAACTTATGAAAATTCATCCTTTACATATCCTATCTTAAGAGCCTTCCATATCTTGAATAAAAACTTCATTTTTGAGTTGGAAAACATGATTTTAAGTTATGCCTTTGTCTAGATCCGAAAATAGAATTTTGTTTTGAAAAATAATCTTTGAAAATCACTTTTGAACCATATAAAATGAAGTCTTGATGATATATACCCATTAAGCCTTTATTATTTCAAGTAAAACTTCCATTTTAACCCTTGTAAATTGGTTTTTAAATATGGGTCTTGTCTAGATACGAATTTCACCATTTTTGTTTGAGTTCAAAACCAAGATCTACACCTATTATGAGCATAAATATAAAAGAAATCCATGGTAGTAAGCTATAAACTCATAGATCTAAACATAAACATGATCAAAGTTACATAAAAGTTAGATCTACAAAATATAACCATTGTTAGCAAGAAAATAATAATATTACAAGAGAATAATCATGAGTAAGATGAGTGTTTCATTTTGGCATCATCATCCTTAGCTTTTAAGCTTATGAAAAGTCATTTGATGCATGAAACTCTCACTATACTCTACCTACATCAACTATGGAAGCTTTGAATAAGAGTTTTACCTAAGGATCTTCAAGAAATATATATGTGGGAGCTTACTTAAAGAATAGGGGCAGCAAGCTTCTCTTGTAAGAACAAGAGAAAATGAAGAGAGAAAGAGAGGAAAATAGAGAGGAAAAATTGCAAGAATGATAAAGAGTTAATGTGTGAATGAGAGAGGGCGTATAAAGAAAGATAGAATGAGTTTAAAGACACTTAAATGAAGCAAAAAAAAAAAAAAATAGTATCTTGTACAATGCTAGGGCTAGCGTGAATTTTGGGGAGGGAGAGGGAGGGAATTTGGTTGGTTTTTGACTTGAAATTGTAATGTGTAACTAAGGGTATGTGTTGCTTCTTAAAGAATATTTGAAATAGGTTTATTTTAATCAATTTTTGGAGTGTTTCAAAGGAAAAAGGTACAGCAAAAAGAGTTCAAAAACCTGCCATGAAGTGATGAGTGAAGTGTAGAAATATTGAAGTGAAAAAGAAGTGATGTGTGAAAGGTGTACTAAAGGTATGGGTTTGTAAGAGTACTTTTTTAATAAATAAAATAAAAATAAAAAAATAGAAAATGCATTCCAAATTTTTGTAACAGATTTTTCATAATTAAAATAAGATAAATAATTAATTTATTTTAGTGAATTATCAAATAAGTTACCGGTATGATCAAAATACGTGAATATGAGCTATAATTGATATTTTTATAACCCGAAAAATTCTAAAAAGTTATTTTATGAAAATAAAAATATTTTTAAAATATTAAATTAATTTATTTTATTTTTAATATCGGATCTTAAACAGAAACTGATCCTGTAAAAACCCGAAACGAACTAAATTTTGGAAAAACAGAATTTTCTATGGTATATAAAATATTTATAAAAAAATATAAGGTTTTACAAGAGTAGTAAAATTTTGTAATTAATAGTAATGAATAGTGCAAAAGACTAGTTAATTATCAGTAGTAAAGAAATACAAATATAATCTCAAAATCAGATATTTCTAGTTATCGAAAAAAATTATAAAACTAATATTTTTGAAATCCTTATGAAAATACGAGTCTAACGGTATTAATGGTATATTTTATATATCTCGAACCTCGGGACACGTTTTTCAAAGTCTGTATCCGAACATATTCTAAGTAGGTCAAAAATTTACCAATATGATATTTTTAAGCGACCTTATATTACTACGAGTCATTCTACATACTTAAACCACACCTCGGAATCTAGGGCTAAGAGTGAGAGATTGCCGGACTTCAACTACTATATTCTACGTAGGGTTCCCAGGTGACTTTCCAGTTTAGATCTTTGTCAATTTGGAAACTGAGGGTTTATGTTTATACATTACATTTAGTTTGAGAAATTTATTTTAAATTTTATTTTTGTAAGTATTTAATATCTCTTAACGTTTTCGGAATTCTTGAATTGAGTTTTATTTCCGAAGGTTTATCATTATTTACTTTTAACAATTTATTTTTGGGTTCTATATTACCTGATTTTACAAGTCAAAGTTAAGTATAGAATTTGTCATACGTAGTGGCTTTGAATTTAAAAACTGTTGAGTTCTTATTTTATTTTTAAGGATTCTCATTTTCTCAAGATTAAGAAATTTCTGAATTTGTTCGTGATTTAGGACTAGTCGAAGTTCGGTTTTAATTTGGAGTCATTTTTAGAGTTTATTTTCAATGTTTATTTTGGAATTATTTACTGAAATTTTCCAAGCCTTACAGAACCTCAATTGCGAGTCATCGACATGACTCTCGACTTTAGTCTAAGCGATCGAGCATCTTTCTAGAAGAAAATATATTGTCAAGCCTCATATCTTAGCCCTCGACAAAAGCCTTTTCAAACCAACTCTTCATCAGGATTGTCTCGAGCCACAGCAATACGACCCTCGATTCTCTCAATTTTACCCTCGATAGAGCAATGGACAAAAACACAAAGTTTACTTAGGAATTTTCTAAAGTCGAGCCCGATTTTGCTTAATATGAGTATCGACCAACAAATCACATGCGACCCCCGATTAGTGTTTTCATAGATCATATGAGCATATTCAAAGTTATCAAATTCTATTAGAAATAATATGCCAAATCTACCACGTGTCAACAAAGTAGGCGATGCTTTCTATGTCTAGTAGTCTATTAATAAACGTATAAGCATGCATTGTAAAGCATGTACCAATACTATAAATCATTATTAACGTAGAATAGATTTCTGAAGGATTCTTGGGTAAAAGAATTTCCATTTCTTTTTACTTGAGAATTTCCTCTATTTTCTAGGTAAAATCAATTTAACCTGATTTTTGTAAGTTCTATGAATTTCTAAGCAATTAATTGATTAATCTTTCGAATTTGTTTTATTTCTTCTAATCTGTGCTTATTTTGATAAATCCAAAGAGAAATAAAATCCTACAGCTTAGGATTACAAATCCAATTCCTGAATCGGTATGATTTCAAATGCGCTTTCAAGTAAATTTGATTGGGTGTTTGTAATTAGTAACTTGAGCTTAACTTGTAGTTTTTAAAGGATTGGTGCACTCTTTTAGATCCATGATTGATTTCAATTGAATAGATCGAGAGATCATTCAATTGAATAGAACTGTGGTTGCTAATGGAGTCGATCCTAACTACCTCTTATCAAGGAATGGGTGAAGACTTTCTGTCACTTGTTTTAAATAATCATTGAGTTGTCTTTTCGAAACAATGGATTCCTGTTCTTTATGCGAGTTTAATTAAAACTTCATATTACTAGTTTTAGCTAGATTTAGAACTACTGACTTCGAGAGAAGCTTTAGTTTAAATTAGAGAATTCGACGATATAAACACATAATTCAAACAGCTTTTAAGAAGTTTGTTGCTCTTACGAAATCATTCTGATAAGGAATTAGTGAAGTAACGCTGAGCTATTTTTTCATAAAAGTTATAGGCTTATTTCTCATTTTACCCATAAACGTTTATAAATATTTCTAACTTAGCATAGTCGTTGTTCTTCTTTATGTTTTTCTACCTTTCTTTAGCTAGATAATTAATGAGATTGAGAGTATACTAATTGTCAATCATTCTCTTGGGACCGACCTAAATCATTATTTATGCTACATTTGATGGGTGCACTTGCCCTGTGAGACCGTAGTTATTGAATTTGATTTAGAAAACATTTATAAAATTGAAAAACTTGGTCAATGATCAATGTGAATTGAAATTCGTTTCATCAACAAACAAGTAAATCACACCACACACCACCAATAATGAACAACATTTTTAAAACATAGCTACAACAATTTGTTATAGTGTTCTTTGACGACATTTTAATCTATAACGCACTTAGGAACTGCATCTTTCACATTAAGACACAGTGTTTTCCCTACTGGCTAATAACACCATGTTTTCTAAGAAGTCTAATGTGTATTCGGTTAACCCAACATTGAGTACTTGCATATTATGAGTAAAGATGGTGTTCAACTTGAACTGGCTAAAATAGCCACCATTAGAAGTTAGCTTGTTCCCTTTAATCTCCTATAATTACGTGCATTTTTGGGACATTTTGGGTATTACAAACATTTTGTCAAATCTTATGCTATTATATCTAGCCCTCTGACTTATTTACTTAAGCCCTCTGACTGATTTACTTAAGAAAGAAGAAGGTTTTAAGTGGACTAAAACGACAGATGTTGCTTTTCATAAGTTGAAAGATGCTTTACTCAATGCTCCTCTCTTGATTCTACCTAATTTTTCTAATTCTTTTACTGTTGAGACTGATGCCTCTGGTTCTAGTATAGGGGCTATGTTATTACAAGAAGGACATCCTATAGCATTCTTTAGTAAGAAATTGCCACCACACTTATTGAAAGCATCTACATATGTACGAGAACTGCATGCAATTATTGAAGTAGTTCGAAAATGGCACTAGTACTTATTGGGCTCTCATGTTCAAATCCAAACAACTCACAAAAGCCTTAAGGAAATTCTCACTTAGGTCATCCAGATATCAGAACAACATAAATACTTGACTAAGCTACTAGGTTACGATTACTCTATTGTGTATAAAGCAGGCAAAGACAATGTCGTGGCTGATTCTTTATCTAAGCAATATGACAATGTTTTATGTCAACTTACTTGTTCCATGCCATAGTTTACTTTTGTTGACAAGCTTAAGGAGGAGTACACAACTTTACCAACTTTTCAGAAACTTATTTCTGATATGAATGCTGGTGTTACTTTTTAATGGAATTTACTATGGCTCAATGGTTTACTTTATCGGGGACAACAACTATTTTTGGTACCCTCCTCTACTCTTATACCCTCCTTATTACATGAATATCACAGTATACCTTCAGCTAGCCACTTTGGCATCTCAAAGACTTATAAAAGATTGTTGTCTTAATTTTTCTAGTCTAGTGTGAAATCTGACATGGAACAGTTTGTTCGAAGTTGTTTAGCTTGTAAATAGAGTAAATATTCCACTATGCCTCTAGCAGGACTTCTATAGCCCTTGCCCTTACTGGAGCAAGTGTGGAAAGACATCTCTATAGACCTTGTTATTGGTTCACCAAAGTTTCAAGATCAAAGCTACACTATCATGTTGGTAGTAGTTGACCAGTTCTCTAAATACTGTCACTTAAGCCCATTGGAGTCTCAATTTAGTGTTATCACTATAGCTCAATTGTTTTTGCAAATTGTTGTCAAACTTCATGGATTTCCCAGAAGTATTATGATAGACAAGGATCCTATTTTTGTGAGCAAGTTCTGGCAATAACTGTTTCGGTTAGTGTCACGAAGTTGTTCACCAGTAGTGCTTATCATCCTCAGTCAGATAGATAAACTGAGGTATTGAATCGATTATTGCAACAATATTTGAGGTGCTATGTTTTAGATAGACCTAAGTATCAGGTTCCTTTTCTACCATGGGCAGAGTACACATGTAACAATGCCTATCATGAGGATGCCTAAATGACACTTTTTGAGATGGTCTATGGAAGAAAGCCCTCCACTATCCCTATGTATTTGAGGGGACAATCGAATTTAGCTGCTATTGAGCATGATATAGTGGTACGAGATAAATTATTGACCTCTTTAAAAGATCATTTACTATTTTTCAAGAAAGAATGAAATGCTAAGCTAAGAAACATCACACTGATGTTCAGTTCCAGGTGGGCGATATGGTTTTCTTTGTTTACAACCTTACCGATAGACTTCTATGGCAAGGGATTATCATAAACTCTCAAAGAAATATTATGGTCCTTTTCAAGTTAGTAAGAGAGTGAGGTCTATGGCTTATGCATTTGAACTACCTAACTAGTCTCAGATATACAATGTTTTTCATGTATCCTGTTTGAAATTAGCTAAGGGGTCTCTCTTTCCTTCCTTAGAGTTACCTTCCCAAGCTTATCATAATAATCCCATTTTGGAAACCCTCTACATTTTAGACTCTTGGGTTATTTTACGATAGGGACATTAGGTTTTTCAAATCCTAGTACAGTGGACAAGAGTGCCTCAAGAAGATTCTAGTTGGGAGGACATTGATTCTTTCAAGCATATTTACCCACAGTTTTCACCTTGAGGAGAAGGTGTTATTTTCAATAGGGGAGCAAAATGATTCAACCCATATTCATGACAGATCAACTAGAAACAGAAAGATACTAAAAAGACTCAAGGACTTTGTATTTTAGTACAATAATAGCTACAATTGTTTGTAGTAGGCATAAATTACAGCTATAACAAACATAGATAGTAGTTTCAAATGTGTAGTGATAACAAACTCGGTTACAATGCAAGGTGGAGAAACACATGTACATATAAATAGAGAGAAAAGTAGATGAATGGGATCATCAATTTTCATCCCAAATAGTTGGTGTCTCAAAAGTGTAGGCTACCCAAAAAGCATTAACCATTTTCAACCTGCAACAACATCAAATAGATTAGAGAGTAGAAACCCTAATTTCATAAAGAAGAATTGAGAGAATTTAGGATTGGAAACTTAAATGTCGGGGAGAATAGAGAGTAAAGAGTGGATTGCAAATATAGATACACTGGGCTTATATTGTTTTTAAGTAGGCCCTATCATTATTTGTTAATTTATTTTGAGTTTCAAGGAGTGATTTGTAACATTTGAAAATTTAGGGCTAAAGATACATCCTCATTTTGATCAAAGTTTGGAAGAGTTATTTACATTTTTCCTATATAACAAATTGATATTTGGTTGCAACAGACAAGCTTTTAATTAATATGGCAAAGAATTGAACTATACTAAATTATGACTTTATTTTGTACTAGCAAAACGATTTGTGGCGTGTGATTAAATAAATAAATAAAGCCATTTAAACTAAATATAAACTTATTACATATAAATTAATACTAAGAGTATTCACTTATGCAATTGCTTAAAAGAATACTATTATATTTTATATGATAGTTATTATTAACTGTTGAATAATAGATACATGTTCTTGTAAAACAGGTCTAAATAACTTTAGGCGTTTTATTTATTATAATTTATATTCCACTATGGTAATGACAAATTGCCTACTCCTTTTTTTTTCCCTCTTTTCTTAATTGCATAGATGAATAATTTGAACTGTAATAAGATTTCCTTTTCTCCTCCATTAAATTCCTTGCTATTAGTGGATGGAGTGTTACATCGTTTTGATTGATGTATGGTTTTGTTTTGTTATAAATACATATGAAATTTCCTATTGCTTAAAAGAAAAAGAAATATATATATATATATAACATGAAATTAACATATCAAATTATAAGAAGGAAGGAAAAAAAAAAAAAAAGAAAAAGAGTCAGGGGTTGGTGTCACGATAGGCCATGGTTTTTATAGTGGTGGTTAGTTTCATTTTTAGATTAGTAAACTCTATAAATTTTATTTTCAAATAATGTGTTATTGTTAATAGTCTTATAACCCGATGGCATCACCCTATGTGAGATGTCTTAGGTTCAATCCCTACTCCCTTATGTAATAGCCAAAAATGAATAAAACTGTGTTACTATTTTCGTAAATAAATAGAGAAACAAATATAATACTAAAGATAAATGTGACGCCTCAAATTTAACTAAGGCATGTACAGTTGTCACATATAATATCTTATACATTATACGCATAGGTTTTCCTAAAAGAAGATGTTTATGTCAAACATTTGCTATCCACTTTTAAGTAATTAAATCGTTTAATTAGATTCTAGAGACAACCTGATTTGTGATAGTAAAACAAATTTTATAAAAACATTTATAACTTCCACTCATGTGAATAAATTAATTTTGAAAACAAAACCCTATCATTAGGTATCATATATACATGATGGTAAACAAATCTTTACGAATTTATTGCAAAACATATGGGCTCCACCAGACTTTTAAAGAAAGCAATAAGTTTCAAAAAGATATAAATATAGTTCTTTAAATGAAATAAAAACAAACAAAAATAATCCCACAACCTTACTTCACTTCTTCCTCCATGATCTTTAAAATCACCCATACTGAGTTAAACATCATCATCGTCATACAATCAACACCTAGTAAAAGAGAATAATGAGTCAAAGTTCAATATAACAACAATACAAGCACACATGAGATGACACACAAGCTTAAACTAATGCAATACAACAATAACAACAACAGGTTATTATATTTAAATTAATGTAAACAAATTAACACTTGAGCATTCATACTTCGATTACGATCATTGGGAATCTAGGAGTCTTGAGTAACAGCAGCTACATAGGGGTTAATATAGATAGCCTAAATACGATATCTCCCATAACTAAATGAAAAGGAAAATAACGTTATTTAGGGTTCACAACCGTTATGCATCTCTACTTATCTTAGTCCATAACATTAATTAGTTCAACCATGCCCATAAATATAAACTAAAATATGTTACTTCATCTCAAGCCTAAATAAACATTATTCCAATATTATTTGCCCCATTAGCAACTTGTTGAGCTGTTTATAAATTTCATTACATCATGATAGGGGTGGACTAAGCAACTTAACTACCGTGTCTAGCTTTGGACAAGGTTGTCGCTCCCCGTACTAGATTAAACAAGAATAACATAAGCAATACTCATTTTTTTAAGCCATATTTAACTTTTAGTTCATTAAGAATTCTTATCCTAATAAACAACAAGTATGTCACTACGTAACTTATTAAATGAAATCCAACCAGTGACTTAGAAGATATATCAGATATCCATATATGTTCAAGAAATAAACTCATATAAGCATTTAATTTAATTGTCCACCTATATCAAACTCATTTTATAATCCTATTTAATCAGACACTAAGTAGGAACCCGGGCATGGCTGCAAAAGTTATCATGCCAAGATATTGACAGCTCTCCATTGTCTATTAAATTATTTCTTTTCTTTTTGTTTATAATCATTTATTATAAAAACATGATCACATCATTCATTTTCAAAACACTCCTATTTCTTAACAAACAAACATTTGAAACAACATATGCCCTATGCTATTTATGGTTTAAGCCTATGCATTAATTTTAAGTTAATTATAAATTATTAAACTTATACTAACTTAATCTTAACCAAGTTGATTAGACTTAACCAATCTAATCCAATTTAACCCATAAGTCATATTGATCCTAGGTTTACTAATTAAGTTCATTTTATATCTAAGATTCATATTTAAACTTAAGTTTGTTAGCTAGTTCACCTCATATTTAAAATCTATGTATTAAAGCTAGATTAGTTATCAAACTTATTTATACTTTATCTTCTTTATCTAATCTAATTAATTATTAATATATGAATTCTTTTAACTCACGCTTAATTATATAAATTAACTATTATAACGTCTTAACTATCATTCATCTATTTCATTTTATCTTTCTCTCTTTTTTCTTTAAAATGGCATCAGAAGACACCTACGGGGACCGTGATTTAGATCACTAGCCTCATCAAAGATCATGCCCTTGATCACAATTGTGATCTAGGTCATGATGTGGATTACGGGCAATATCACGCCTGTTATCATCCTTTGTGTTTTGATTAGAGGAGGTCACGGTCCTTATTATGCCCGTGATCCCCCTTGATTTTTCTTTCTGCTTGTATGACGGGTCGTATCATGCCCGTAATGCACAGGGGGATCAATTTAAGTTTTTTCTTTGTTTTTTATTCTAATTTCATACTTCTTGTTTTCAACATACATCAACAACAACTCTTATTATTAATATACACACACATAATCTTAACACATAAACACTTCTACTTATATTTCTATATCATATTTCCTTAAATCATTTCACTAAATATATAATCTACACAGACATACACATATCCAAGTTTTAATATATATGTTTGTATATTACTAACTTTTCAATTTCATCACAAGTTCCACACCTATCTAGCTCTAATTCAATATTTTCATGCATGAACAACAATCAAAACAAAGAAACAACTAAACTTATCTTTTTAGCAAGTCCAAAGAGGTTAATCTTCTCTATTACTACTCATCCTTAATAGTTATAGCTTCTTCATGCAAAACTCCGATGTTTTATCTTGTTTCCTATCTTTAATTTCTTCTTATGTTCTTTTAGAATTTGAGATCTTGTATTTGACAATTGAGAAAGGAAAGAGAAAGAAGAAGAAGAAGAATACATAGAAAAGCAAGGGAAGAAAGACGAAAGAAATGAGAATGCACTAGGAATACTCAAGAAAGGAGGGATGTGGGTTAAATTAAGTATTTTCCCAAAAGTAAATTTTAATAACTTTGAAAATAGTAAATTAAAATTCAACCAAATTTGCAACAAATAAATAATAAATAATATGCGTAAAATAAAAAGGAGGGACAAAAGAAAAATCAAGCCACAAGATTTAACGTGGAGTTCGGCTCTTTGCCTATTCTCCACGATCCACCAATTACCTCTTTCAAGGTCTTCACCACCACTATATTAATATTAAAGAGTTGGCTCGAAACAAGTAATATAAACCCACAAGAAATAATAATAAATTTCCTTTCTTTCTCTAAGTGCTTTTATATGAATAGCAATAAATAAGAGCTAAGCACTAGAGTAAATTTTCTCTTTCTTAATATTTGCAAATACTATTGTACAAGAGAACAAGACAAAGAATTTATTTCATCACAGTTAATGAGCTTATAAAAAAATTTGGCACTTTATTCCACTTATTGATCTTCTAGACTCTGTATATAAATAGCCTTTGAAATTTGAAAATCCATTAGACACAAAGTCTCTTAGCTACTATGCGTTAAATGCACTATAATGGCTCTTTTTCTTCCACATCAGCTTGGTCACACCGCAACATAGCTATCGCACCCAAACTTGACCCTTGATAGCCTTCCATACAAGTGCTTCTTTGAGCCTCAAATTTTCACTTGTCGTACCCTTCATCACATCGAGGCCTCGACGTGACCCGCGACAACATTTGCTCTCTTAAGCTTTTATCAAACCTTGTATTAAATTGATCAAGCCTCAATCATTTTTACACGTTGAGCCTAAAGCTTGACCCTCAACAATTCTGTTTGCTTCTCAAGCCTATCATGCATTAGATTTAACTTGTCGAGCCTTGATCAAGCGTTCACCTCTTAACTTATTTAGGCCTCAATGAACCCCTCGACCACTTGTTTGTATGTTTCTGATCTTGTCGACTCTTTGGCTTGCCCTTTACCAACAATGTTATGCTAAAAATCTATAAGAACTACGCACAAACATGCATAATGCACACATATAAATATTTGATTAATTAAGTATAGTTTACAACAAATAAATAATTGATTGTGCATTAAATTATCTCATTTAAATTCACATTGAACTCTCAATTTTAATAGTCTCCCCTTTTTTTATGAGGACAATTTGTGCATAATTAACTTATATGCACTACAACATAGTCCCCCTCAATTAAGCATTCAAGTTCTAGGAAAATTTTCAATTTTCCAATTTTCCAAACAGATTTTTATGCTTAATTTTGGGAAAATACAAACTACACTTAATATGTCAAATTTCTCCCCCTTTTAAAAGTACTTCATGCGTATAGATAATTGTTTCTTCCCCTTTTAAAACATACTTCATGCATATAGATAATTGTGTACTCACTTCTTCCCCTTTGTACTCATCAAAAACACATACATGATAGATTTAATATATGTAAGTAAGGAGAGACGCACAGATATACATCATTTAGCTAAAAAACAAATGCCTCGATAGAGGATTTCACACTTATCTATACCTATGTAGGACTTCACACCACTTGCCTATACTCGGATAGGACTTCAACACACTTGCTTATACACCGATAGGACTTCATACACATGCCTATGCTTACATAGGACTTAACCACACTTGTCTATACTCCGATAGGACTTCGCTATATGTTTATACTCATATAGGACTTTACCACACTTGCTTATGCTTACATAGGACTTCACACACTTCCTATACTCTGATAAGACTTCACCACATGCCTATACTCAGATAAAACTTCACCATTCTTGCTTATGCTCATATAGGACTTTACACGCAAATCCTCAACACTTGAAGAGTTCACATCACAATGCCTACACACAGTAGGACTTCACCACATTTGCCTCATCTTATGAGGACTTCACAAGAACAACAAGCTCATATACAGCAGATATGCAAATGCATTAGAGCATGTATCTTCACAAAAAAAAAAAAAAAATAGCAATCAAACCAGATTATCACAAATTAGCACATAAACAGATCCAATACACGCACAGACCAAATTTTTAGGCAGATATTATATTTAGCAACTCATTTAGCCTAAAATGCTGTTCTATGTTAACTTGATTCAATAATACTTAGCACTCATCTTGCTTGATCATTCCCAATTCTCTTTTTAAAATGCAAAAACAATCTTTACTTAAGGGTTTTGTAAAAATATCAACAATTTGATTATTTGTATCAATAAACTCTAGGCTGATATCTTTATTTTGAACATGATATTGGATGAAATGATGTCTAATTTCAATATGCTTGGTCCTTGAGCATTGGATCGGATTTTTAGTTAAATTTATAGCACTTATATTATCACAGAGAATTAGAACACTTTCAAACTTTAAACCATAATCAAGTAAACTTTGCTTCATCCATAAAATTTGTGCACAACAACTACCAGCTACAATATACTCAGCTTCAGTAGTTGAAAGTGAAAACGAGTTTTGCTTCTTTGAGTGCCAAGATATTAAAGAAATTTTAAGAAAATGGCATGTGCAGCTTGTGCTTTTCTTATCTACTTGGCACCCAACAAAGTCAAATCATAGTATTCAATTAATTTGAAAGAAGTAAATTTTGGATACCATAGCCTAATTTCAGTCGTGCCTACAAGATACTTGAAAATGCATTTTACTGCATTCAAGTATGATTCTTTTGAGCAAGATTGAAATCGTTCACATATATATACAAAGAACATGATGTTAGGTCTAGAAGCTGTCAGATATAATAAACTACCTATTATGCTTCTATAAAACTTTTCACACACATTTTTACCTTTTTCATCTTTATAAATCTTAATACTTATGCTCATAGGTGTTGGTTTTGATTTGTAATTATCCATTTTAAGCCTTTTCAACAAATCTTTTGTATACTTCGATTGATTGATAAATGTTCCATTTTCAGCTTGTTTGATTTGAAGACCAAGAAAATAATTAAGTTCCCCCATCAAACTCATTTCAAATTCATTTTCATGGACTTAACAAAATCTTTTATAAGACTCATATTTGTAGCTCCTAATACAATGTCATCAACATAGATTTGCACAATCAATGTATCTAACTTATGATTTTTAATAAATAAAGTTATATCAATTTTTCCTCTTGAAAAACAATTGTTTAATAGGAAGCCATTGAGTTTTCCATACCAAGCTCCAGGAGCTTGCTTTAGTCAAATAAGAGCTTTGTTTAACTTAAAAACATGATTGGGAAATTCATTATTTTCAAAACTAGGTGATTACTCTATATAGACTTCTTCCTTTGTAAAACCATTTAAGAAAGCACTTTTGACATCCATTTGAAAAAGAGTAAAATTCTTAAAAGCAGCAAAAGCCAAAAGCATTCTTATGGATTTTAGTTTAACAACCGGTGCAAAGGTCTCATCAAAATCAATTCCAACTTCTTGATTGTAACCTTTAGCAACCAATCTAGCCTTGTTTCTTATTTTTAAACTAGATTCATCAAGCTTGTTTCTATAAACCCATTTTGTTCCTATAATAGATCTATTTTTTGGTCTAGGAATCAAAATCAAAACATTATTCCTGGTGAACTGGTTTAATTCAACTCATCTTTTAAGGCTTCATCAACATTTTTAGGCTCAAATTGAAATAAGAAAACCATAGGTTCTCCAATTATTAAATCTTTATGATGTGGTTTAGCATACTTCTATTCCTTAGGCAGATCACTCATATCAGATTCATGCATACCAACATCTAATCATTATTCATTAAATTTTTTATTGTTGTTTTCAGGTGGAATCAACACATATACCATCGGCATCATCATATGTTAGGCCTCTAGCCTTTTCAAAGCTCATAAGGGCTTTTTCTTTAAAATTGGTCTTATAAGAATTCTGTTTGAAATATTTTAGCAAATTATTTTTGATACAATATGCTTCTAGCCATTTCAATCAAAGTTTTGTTTTTCCTTCCGACTACATCATTTTGTTATGGGTTTCTAGGAGCTGAAAAATTGTATTTTATACCAAAATTATTGCAAGTATTTTCCATTCATGGTTTTCAAATTCTCCCCTACAATCACTTCGAATTGTCACAATATTAAGACCTTTTTCATTTTGACTTTCTTGCAATATGTAAAAAAGACATGATTTATTTCGTCTTTAGATGCAAGGAAGAAAATTCATGTATATCTAGTAAAATCATCAATAATAACCAAGGTGTACTTCTTTCCTCCTAAACTTAAGGTAGGATCAAATAAATCCACATGCAATAGTTCTTAGTTTGCTTTCCTTTATGACATGCATGGCAGATCTTATCCTTATGAAATTTTAACTTTGTTAAAACTTTGACAAGATCCTTTTTAACAAGTTTTGAAATGATGTCCATGCTACCATATCTTAATTTTCTATACCATAGCCAACTATTATTATTTTCAGATAAACAAGTTTCATTTGAAAATTTGAAATCATCTAAATTGATTTTGTAAATATTTTCTTATCTATATCCTTCAAAACATGCTTGGTTAATGTCGATTCTTTCAATAGAACACCTTTTAGAAGAAAAAGTTACTTTAAAACCATTATTACATAATTGGCTAATACTCAACAAGTTATGTTTAAAATTTTCTATATGCAAAACATTCTTATATATAAATCTTGGTTAATGAGAATGTTACCTTCACCTAGAACTGTATATTTTTTGTTATCCTCGAAGGTAATACTCTCATGATCCTTCAAGTCAAGCCAAGTGAACTTAGACACATCCCCTATCATATGCCTCGAATAACCACTGTCCAAGTACCACTTGTTGCTATCACTTGAGGATTCTTGCAAAATAAGTCATTACTTCTTTGGTACTCATTTTAATTTGGGTCTTTTTGGTTAAGAGGAATAAACACTTCTCTTTTAGGTACCCAGATAAACCGGTTTTTATGATTTAAATTTACCAAAATTTCTTATTGTACAATTATGTGTAATATGTCCTGTTTTGCCACAATAATTGCATGTCCTATAAGTAGCTTTAACAAATTTTTTTTAGGGGTCTTACAACTATTTTGTCTACCACTATAGCTGATTCTAAATTTGTTTGAGTCATACTTCTGACTCCCAAGAAGTGTGTTCAAATTTTTCTTTCCATTAGTGAACTTGACTATTGTGGCTTTTGAATCACCTAAGCTGGTTTTCAACATTTTATTTTCATTTTTCAAGGATTCTATCTCTTTAATGATTTCATTATTACAAGTTTCAACACATGCAACATTGTTATCTTTTGTGGTTTTGATTTCAACATCAAGCAGATCATATTCAACCTTTAATTTCTCATTTAATCCCTCTAATTCATTATTTTTATTCTTCAAGATTTTATATTTATCATTCATCTTCTCATTATTTATTTTTAGACTATTTATGTCAATATTTAATCTTTCATTATCATATTTAACTTCTTCATGCTCAGTCTAAAAAATATCTAATTGATCTTCAATTTCAGACATTAAAGATCTTAATATGCTATTCCCGTTTTCAACTTTTAACAACTTACTACACACTCTTTCATACATAGCATGTAGTTCACATTAAGAAGGAGAGCAAGGAGCTAATACCTCATTATCTTGGGCTATGAAGCAGACATTCTCATCATCTGAATATTGCCATGCAAGCCTTCTTCTTCTCTTCCTTTGATTTCTTCTTAAGTAGTGGACAAAACTGCTGGATGTGTCCTAGCTTTTGGAAGTTGTTGATGAAAAATTAATATTTTTTTATTTTTCTTATCAATATATAGAGAAAAGGTTATATATACAACTTTTAGAAAAAGCTATTCTAAGAAAGTAAAAAAAGAATACAAGCTATTTTGAGAAACTCAAATGTACTAGTCTAAAGACATTAGTTACTCCCACAAAATCAGCCAATAATAATTTTATTCCATAAAAAGGAGAAAATGTGTCAATGACTAGTGAGTTATGGAATGTATCACTAGAAACAGCTTTAGTAAGTATATCTGCTAACTGATCTTTTGATTTTACGAATGGAAACTGAACTATTTTTGCCTAAAGTTTTTCTTTGTTAAAATGTTGATATGCTTCAACATGTTTTTTCTATCATGTTGTAGACACCCAATTTTTTCCCATTTAAGGTTTAACTTATAAAAAAAATCATATAAATTATTACAATTTTTTAGCTTAATATAATATTAATTTTCATTATAAATTAATTATGGGCTTAATTAAACAATTTAATTAATTAAGTTATTTAATTAAACTTATTTTTGGAAGACCTTAAATACAATTTAAATGCATAACCTGTTGGTTAAGCGAATGCACACACACACGGAGACCCGAGTTCGAATCACGTGGAAGGCAATTGCAAAATTTTTAACCAAGAGCGTGCAATACACGCGATTCGCGTATCGCGCGTACTGTTGCACACACACGTCTTCTTCCTCCTTCAACCCTGTTTTCCCCATGCTATTAGCCTGTTTTCGACCCATTTTTTATCCATTTTCAAGTTTTTTTTCACCAAATTGATGGAGGGATCTGGAAGTACACATGGAATACTACAAATTAGAACCAAGAATCATATCCAAAAATCACAATTTGGCCTTTGAATTTGGATTCAAAGTTCATAAAAAATTCATTTTTCACACGTGATTAAAATTGAAACAAATTCAAATATGATCCGTTGGGGCTTGTAGAATCATTATCTAGTGTTATTATCATCCATCAAGAAGCCCGATCTGGTAAGTAATCACCATATTTTATCCAAATTCACACGTAAATCCAACCACCACCACCAACCACGACGGTCACCACACCCTAATTCGAATCCTATAAATAGGACTTTGAATCCACAAGCAAGAACGGACAAGAAAAAAACACATCCACACCCATTAATAAGCATCAGAAATCACTACAAACACTTGAAGAATTTCAAATCTAAAATCGGGAATTTTTGTTTAAATTTGAAATTTTCGAATTCAATAGGTTTCGAGGGTTTCTCAAGTGATTAAAGTAGGGGTTCTTGATCTATCTTTTGGAAGCTTTAGATTAATCATAGAAGCTCCGCCACCACTTTGAGCGAAAACTACCATCAGTCGCTACCTTCAAAGCTTCAAACCACCATTCCTGGCAAATTTCGACCCAAACCATCATCGTAGGAGCGTTTGTCGTTCTCGTATTGATCAAATTCATGAGTTTAGCTCCTAAAAACCACCGGATAAGTGGTTTTTTAAATAAAAAAAAAACCATCCTTCTCTGGCCCTACTCCAGCTACTCCAGCTTCAATGACCCGACTAGAGCTCCGACTCCGACCCGAACCCGACTCGTCTCCAATATCTAGGTAAGTTGATATTATTATTATTATTATTATTATTATTATTATTATTATTATTATTATTATTATTATTGTAAAAATGATTAAAAAAAGGAAAAAATGATAAAAATAAAAAATAGAAAAAATAAAAAATATGCATGAAAAATGTTTTGTCACTTAGTAAAACTTTTTTTTTTATACAAATAAATTGGATAGCTTATAAGTTATACTTAAAATCCTTGATTTTCTTTGAAAGTTTCAAAAAAAAAAAAAAAAAAAAAAAAACTTAAAGAACTTAAAATGAAAAGAATTCAAAAATCTAAAATAGACCAACAAATTAAAGTTTTATAAAAAGAACTACATGTTGTCTAATCTCGATTAGTGGGTACATAGGCACCTCCGAGGCGATATAAAAAATAAAAAAAAACCTTTTTTTGTTTATTTCTATTTTGAAATAATTCATTATTCATTTTATAAGCTTTGATAATAAATTGTAAATATAATTATTATTTGTACTTATTTGTAAATGTTAATGTAAATAATGATTTTTTATTCCTTAAAATTGCAATAATAACTTCTAGATGTTACAATTTGTAAATATTTTTTTTATTCTAGTAAATTTTCGAGCATTAAAAGGATAAACTTTAAATTTTAAATTTCAAGTAGTAACCATGTGATTTTAATAGTTTACCCCCCAATTCCAATTAGGTGGCGACTCCAAATTGTTTTCAAAAATTAAATTTCTTTTAATTCTTAGTTGAGGGCCTGTATTAAATGGGTTTGGGTTTAATACGGATCGGATTAAAAGAAATTAAACCAAAAACGAAAAATCTAGACTTGACAGCTTCGCGACTTTGCTGGGGACATGTATTTTTAAGAGGGCTAGCCACATGAAATTCCTAAATTTAAAGTTTATCCTTTATTTGCTCATTCTTGTATATTATTTGTATAATTATTCATTTGTAAATAGTTGTACTAATGTTTTCCTTAAGTGATCCAGATATGCCCCTTTGTAAATAACGTAAGATGGGGTACAAATTTTTTTTTTTTGGTCTGGGGGTGTTTTTTTTAATGTGTGCTAGATATGGTCGAACCAAGTCGTCTTATGACCCTAGGTAGAGAGGTCGCTAGTAGGATCTGGAGGCTGTGGCTTTTCCACCCTCTAGTTCATGAAATGACCTCCCGCTCTGGTTTAGTGTTGATCTACGATCCACTAGACTAAGGAACCTTTAGAACCCACATAATTGTATTCATAAATATGGGTTGGCGATTAAATAATAATGGGACATATCTTAAAAAATTATAGTTTAAAATCCTCTCGAAAATTATTATCTCATTTTTTTTTAAACAAGGTTGTAACTGAAATGGAAATCTCTAAACTGCCCCATGATTAATTAGTTGTCAACCCTTAAGTTTGCATCCGTGTGAATTGCATATGTAATATGTAATGTGAATAATTTATTACAATTTGTAAATAATACATTGTTGTTAGTATTATAGTCATTTGTATATAGTTCAAAAAATAAAAAATAATAATAATAAAATGATAAACTTGTAAATTATCCTGAATAAAAAAAAAAAGATAAAAAGTTTTTTTTGTTACCCATGTAAAGTAGTGTACATCATTATGATATAAAAAAATCTGTACATAATATAACTATAAAAAAATTTTTCATTCTTTTGTAAATAGAGAAATTCTAAAGAAAAATCTGTACATAAACTTGTAAATTCTCTTTAGATTATATAGATCATAATAAAGTAAATACAAAACTTGTATATAAAAGTTGTTAAAAATGTATAGTAGGCTTGTAAATAATAAATATCCATACATTGTACATAATTTGATCATCCGTTAGATTAATTCATCTTTTAGATAGTTTTAAGTTCTTTTCAATTACAGTCACTCTTTGTTATAGGTGCTCTACTCCTTTAAACCCTATTCTATTATTCTATAAACGTCACTCTCCATTTGTGAATATTTAAGAAAGAGGAAAAAAGTCATCATTACTCTTTACAAGTTATTTTGAAAAAAAAAAAAAAGAAAAAAGCTAATTTATAAAATAGGTTTTGGTTTAAATAAGAATCATCTCTGTAAATAAGTTTCCACTTTAGGTTGTGAACAGTCATTGTAAAATGTGGTTTCCAAATACTTCTTTGTAAATATTCATTATCCTTTCAGTAATTAATGTTTAGTTATTTCTAGAATATAGCTTTCTAATAAATTAACAATTTTCAAAAAAAAAAAAAAAGAGAAAAAGAGAAATTTGCTAACAATCAAGGATCCTTTAAATTGTGAAACCAATGATCACTCACTTTAGGCTAAATACGAACTACAAATGAAAAGAGATCAGAGATAGGGGGCAAGCAAAAGGAATTGATAAGTTACTAATTAGAGGCATTTGTTGGGCATGATTTCTAAAATAAAAAACCCAATACAAAAGGGGCATTTAGTAAATTATCTTAAGGCAATTGAAAAGTGGATGATTAAAAACCAAGAATAATATCTCATTATTTTTAAAAAGGTCTAGAATGATAAGAGGCAAGACAAATCCAAAACACTAACCCTAAACACTTGAGAGTAGACTAACATTAAAGGAAGGAAATAGACTCGTTCCTTAAAGGAGATCAGCCTTGAATTTGATACTTGGGTCAAAATGACATTAGGCATTCATTTCAATATCCTAAACACACTTATCCCTTGTTAACCCAGTTGAGCCTATTAAAGAAGTATTTAAAAAAGTAAGCTATTTCAAGAACTACCCTACAATGAGGCAATTTCGAGGCTAAGGTCATTAATGAGGAGAAAAAAAGATTAACTAATGTGTGCTTGCCCTAGTTGTATCAATTCAAGAGTAATCAATTGATATTTCATTTCTTTTAAAAGGAAGAAGAGACTCTATTTCGAAACCATGCATAACCCATACACTTTGAGTTGCAAGCCATCCAATGAAAGTTGAAGAAACACAAATTACCTTAAATTCAAAAAAAAAAAAAAAAAGAGAGAGAAGAAGAAGGAGAAGAAGAAACAAAGAGAAACAAAATGGGATTAGAGAAGAAAACCAAAAAGAACAAGAAAAGAGAGAGAGAGAGAGAGAGATAGAGAAGAGAAAAGAAAAATGGATAACATTCAAGCATGGTGATCATGCTTAAAGATTGGAGGCACATGCTCAAAGCTCAAAACCACCAAACTTATCAAACCTCAATGTCTAATGTCTACAACATATTTATATCATGGACTCACCCACAATACCACCCTTTTAGAGACTCTTTAGATTATAGGACTTGATTTATTAATGCTCTTGAAAATAGGGACAAACACATTATTAGTTTTCCTTAAGAGTTCTTGATTTGTAAACCCAGGGAGTATTGAAGATAAATTTCAGAAAAAGCCTTTATAAGAGATCCATTTCAATTTAAGCCAATAACTAAAAATCTCACATTATGATCCAAAAGGACCTAATAGATTGACCAATATGTATCACTTACAAGTCATACCATGATTTTTGGAATCCGAGTCAAATATGTGAAAATAAGCCTAAGAGAGTGTAAGGAAATCCTCTTGGACTAGACAATTCAAAAAGAGATAATTATCCCTTGGTACGAAAATCATTTATAGGGGCATGGAAAACCATTTGCTCCACTTTAGAAGGTATCTGCCTCAAGTTTAAGAATTATTTGCCCCAAAGTTAAAAGACAATGCCCCAATAGAAGCAAATTAAGGTCCTAAAAAGAAAAGTTTTGCTCCCAATATTTAAAAGTTTTTCAATGAGAAACCTTAAGTGGTTTAGTAATCAAGCCTAAGGCTGAACTAAAATGAGTGATCAATGGGGCATGCCTGATGCGTAATTGATCTTAAAAGATCCTCACTTGTTAGCAATCTTTTCAAAACAAAAAAAAAAAAAAAGAAAAAGAAAAAAACTTCTCAAACGGTTTTAAAAGAGAATTTCCAAAAAAAAAAAAGAAATAAAAGTAAAATATTTCAAAAAGAAAAAAAAAACAAAAAGAAAGAGATAAATTTTTAGTGCAAAAAGTCCCACAAAAAAAAAAAAACTTCTCCAAAGGTTTTAAACAGAGAATTTTCAGAAAAAAAACAAAAAAAAAAGAGAAAGGAAAATTAAAGAGGGAAAATTAAGTTTTTAGCCCAAACATTTTTCAGAAAAAAAAAAAAAAATTCAGACTGAAAGATTTCAAAACTCAATTTTTAAAGAATTCTAAATCACGTTTGTGTTGAATCATCATTTCTCCTTTAGTTTTTGGGTCATCTGTTTATAGGAGCGTTAGCCGTTCAAGTATTAGGATCGTCTGCTCAAAGGAGCGTTGTCCTACCATTATAATATTAGGACCGCTAATGTGATCGTATCAAAGTCTGAAATTTATAAATCAAAATTAAATCCTACGATCAAATTAGGTAACGTATCTATCTATAGTAGCATAGGATTAAACGAATATCATCCTCAGGGATCTATTAAACAAGTACTAAAATCACCCTTTTTTCTACTATTTAGTTGAATCATATGAAAAAATATATAATCTTTAACTATTAATTATCTAAATTATCAAACCTATAAGCAATTGTATTGCTCTAACAATATTATATCAATCACAAGACATACCATTAATCTTGATCCACCCTAAACCCTAATTTTTCATAACAAACTATTGATTAATGAGTTACTTATGCTTTGCACTGCAGAATCATATAATTAAATCAATTACTCCCTTGAGTTAATTGATTCCTAATCTAACATGAGATAGCGGAGACTCTCCCTCACTAACGCCATAAAAGATTGCATTAAAATTAAGATTCCTAAATAAAGATTAAATCTTTCTTGCAGAAAATCAATGTCTTCCAACCTCTAGCAAAACATGCAATCTTTCTATTCATAGGGATCTCTCCTATTAGCTGAAACCTCTTTCTATCTAACAAGAATCATGCATACAATCAATCTTGTACATAAATCAATTGTAAGACAATTATAACACATGAATAAATACAAAGGCAAAAGCTTTCATTAATCAAGAATCAAATCAATTCACATGGGTTTAGGGTTTCACAAGATTTAGGGCATAAAGAATTACTTCTCCATAGATTTCACAATAAAAGCAATAGATCTAAATGATTAATCTATGAACATGATAAACAATAAACAATAAAACCCTTTTGATTGTTGTCTTGTAATCTCCAATGAATTCCTAGCAATCTTGTCTCTAAAGTTCATGCTTTTTCTCTCCTAGGGTTTTGAAAATTTGTAAGGATGAGAACTGATATGTTGGGGTGGCTATTTATACGTTTTGAATCGCCATTGAAAGTACCCCACGATGTACACAGCCGTGCTCAGGGTGGTGCACTCTAGAATTCCTCCATTTTCTTCTCGGATCAAGTTATGTCCTTCAACACTACCTTGTACACTTCCAAGGCAATAGCTAGGGCAAAATTTGAAATAGTTGATGGTCATGTTTTGAAGCTCAACACTAGCATCTACATGGCCAAGTTGAAAGTTGTGTACAATTGAAATTCAACCTTTTTGATCCTTTGTCAGATTTCTTCTCATTTTTGCTGAAATCATCCTTAAACTTTTGAAATGTCTTTTCCAAACCCTAAAATAAAAAATAGAGCAATTAAGTATCATTTTCTTGATAGTTTCTCATGAAACCTATAAAATCATATCCAATAAGTACTAAAAATAACAGTCTTGTAACACTTATCAATCGCCTTCTCGAAGGAGCGTTGCCCTACCTTTATAATATTAAGATCGCCTACTCAAAGGAATGCTGTCCTACCTTTATAGTATTAGGACCGCTTGCTCAAAGGAGCATTGTTATATCTTTATAGTATTAAGATCACCTGCTCAAAGGAGCGTTGTCCTACCTTTATAGTATTATGACTGCCTGCTCAAAGGAGTACTATCCAGCCTTTATAAATTTAAGATCGCCTGCTCAAAGCCCAAAGGAGCACTGTCCTATCTTTATGGTATTAGGATCGTCTGCTCAAAGGCGCGATGTTCTACCTTTATAGTATTAGGATCGCCTGCTTAAAGGGGCATTGTCTTACCTTTGTAGTATTAGGATCGTCTGCTCAAAAGGGCACTGTCCTATCTTTATAGTGTTAGGATCGCTTGCTCAAAGGGGCACTGTCCTACCTTTATAGTATTAGAACCGCCTGCTCAAAGGAGCGTTGTCCTACCTTTATAGTATTAAGACAGCTTGCTCAAAGGGGTGTTGTCCTACCTTTATAGTATTAGGATAATCTGCTCAAAGGAGCACTATCCTACCTTTATAGTATTACAATCGCCTATCGCCTGCTCAAAGAAGCACTGTCTCAAAAAAAAAAAAAAAAAGAATAAAAAGAAAAGACCCAAAGCCATCTAAGTCTCCCTAAAAAAAAAAAAAGAAAAAGAAAAGACCCAAATCCCATACGGGTATCCCATTAAAAAAAAAGAGTCAAAGAAAATATCACCCTCTTATGTCATCTGACATGTCTCAGGAAAACTCTAGTGCTCCTTGGATGTTCACTATAACAAAATAGAAGTTGGATATTTTCACATCTGAGAAACATGACATCCTCTCTGAAATTGAGCCAATCATGCAAACACTAAGAAGAATAATGTATCATGCGGGGAAGGACCAATCTTATGCAGTGGACCACGTGCTTCACTAAAAAGTTGTTACACCTGTCCAAAGATCAGGATCACAAGACCATCACTTTCTCATGACAAGCCTTTCCCAAGGAGTCAGAAAACTCCAAATATCAGGTGAGTAATTAAAGGCAAAAATTGGACATCTTGTAGTCTTTGTGGCAAAGTTTTACCCAAACTTTACCACAAAGAGGGGCAGCTATAGACACCTAATTTTGCCTATTTAGGGTTTAATTTATAACAAAAATTAACATTATATTAAGCCCATAAAATAAAAAAAAAATCATATAAATTATTACAATTTTTTAAGCTTAATATAATATTAATTTTCATTATAAATTAATTGGGCTTAGTTAAAAAATTTAACTAATTAAGTTATTTAATTAAACCTATTTTTGAAAAACCTTAAATACAATTTAAATGCATAACTTGACTGAGGCACAAGCCAAATGGCCTGTTGGTTAAACGAACACACACACACACACATGGAGACCCGAGTTCTAATCACGTAGAAGTCAATTGCAAAATCTTTTAACTAGGCATGTGTAATACACACATTGCGCATACAAGACGTACGTGTTGCATATGCACGTCTTCTTCCACCTCTGGCCCTATTTTCTCCACGTGATCAGCCTATTTTCAACCCATTTTTTTATCCATTTTCAAGTTTTTTTTCATCAAATTGATGGAGGGATCTAGAAATACACATGGAATACTATGAATTAGAACCAAGAATCAGATCCAAAAAGCTCAATTTGGCCTTCGAATTTGGATTTAGAGTTCGTAAAAAATTCATTTTTTGTGCGCGATGAAAATTGAAACGAATTCAAATATGATCTGTTGGGGCTTCCAGAATCGTTATCTAATGTTATTTTCATCCATCTAGAAGCCCAATCTAGTAGGTAATCACCATATTTTATCCAAATTCGCATGTGAATCCAACCACTACCACCAACCATGGCGGTTACCATACCCCAATTCGAATCCTATAAATAAGACTTTGAATCCACAAGCAAGAACAGGAAAAAAAAAAAAGACACATCCACATCCATCAATAAGCATCATAAATCACCACAAACACTCGAAGAAGTTCAAATCTAAAATTGGAAATTTTTGAATTCAATAGGTTTCGAGGGTTTCTTGAGTGATTTGAGTATTGTAGGAAGCTTTAGGGGTTCTTGATCTATCTTTTGGAAGCTTTAGATTAATCATAGAAGCTCTGTCACCACTTCGAGCGAAAACCACCATCGGCTACTACCTTTGAAGCTTTGAACCACCATTCCTTGCAAATTTCGACCTAAACCACTACCGTAGGAGTGCTTTTCGTTCTCGTATTGATCAAATTCGTGAGTTTAGTTCCTTAAAAACACCAAATTAGTGCTTTTTGAAAAGACCCAGCCAACTCTGGCGCTCCTTCGGCCACTCAAGCTCCAATGACCCGGCTGAAGCTCTGACTCAGATCCAAACTGGATCCGAACCAGCTCCAAAGCCCGAACCTAACCTGTCTCCAATATCCAAGTAAGTTGATATTATTATTATTATTATTATTATTTATTATTATTATTATTATTATTATTATTATTATTATTATTATTATTATTGTAAAAAACGATAAAAAAGGGAAAATGATAAAAAATATAGAAAATATAGAAAATATGCATGGAAAACGTTTTGTCACTTAGAAAAACTTTGTTTTTTTTTTTTAATACAAATAAATTTGCTAGCTTATAGGTTATACTTAAAATCCTTGATTTTCTTTGAAAGTTTCAAAAAAGAAAAAGAAAAACTTAAAGAACTTCAAATGAAAAGAATTCAAAAATCTAAAATAGACCAACAAATTAAAGTTTTATAAAAAGAACTACATGTTGTCTGATCCCGATTAGTAGGTACATCCAGGCGACATAAAAAATGAAAAAAAAAACTTTTTTATTTCTATTTTCAAATAATTCATTATTCATATTGTAAGCTTTGATAGTAAATTGTAAATATTAATATTATTTGTACTTATTTGTAAATGTTAATGTAAATAATGATTTTTTTCCCTTAAAATTGCAATCATAACTTCTAGATGTTACAATTTGTAAATATTTTTTTTTTATTTTAGTAATTTTTTGAGCATTAAAAGGATAAACTTTAAAATTTAAATTTTAAGTGGTAACAATGTGGTTTTAATATGTTAGCCTTCGGATCCAAAATTTCTTATTTATAAAGTTTGGTTTGTAAATCAAATTTTTTGCAAACTAGTAGCTAAGTTAGGATTAACCAACCCATTAATCCTAACTTATAAATTTTTCACAATTCTAATTGAGTGGCGACTCCAAATTGTTTTCAAAAATTAAATTTCTTTTAATTCTTAGTCGATGGTTCGTATTAAATGGGTTTGGATTTAATACGGATCAAATTAAAAGAAATTAAACTAGAAAAGAAAAATCCAGGCTCGACAATGTTAGATCGGATTTTATGCAATTTCTATGGTTGATTTATTGTCACAAAATAGGTTCATTGTAGAACTAAGCGAATATCCAATTTCTTCCAATAATCTCTTGAGCCAAAGAAGTTCACAAAGTCCTACGCTAGATAATGCAACTACTTTTTGTTTCTTACTTCTCCAAGTGACTAAATTTCTACCCACAAAAGTGAGATAACTCGATGTAGATCTTCTATTAGTACTACTTATCAGCCCAATCTGCATCTGTATAGCCATCAACATTTAAATGCTCATATTTTCTAAATAGAAGTCCTTTTCCTAGAGATGACTTCAAGTATCTTAGAATTCAAAAGATAGCATACATGTGATCTTTGCTTGGATTATGCGTGAATTGACTCACTAAGCTTACGGCATAGGAAATATCTAGTCTATTGTGAGACAAGTTAATCAATTTCCCTATAAGTCGTTGGTATCTTTCTTTATTTGTGGTATATGATTTGGGTGATTGCTTGTTTAATTCCTTTTGTTGGATGGTCTGTTTTTCATATGTATCTGTATCTTTTTCAAAATGATAGGTGTATCCAATTTGCATATATATATATATATTATCTATATTTGGTCTATTTGATCTTTTGATGAGAACCACCAACTTTTTTTTATCTATATCTATTTCTTGATAAATAATTTGTTAGGAAAAAGTTTGAAAAAAGTGTCTATATCTGCCGGAAAAAGCCAAACAAACAGACCCGAAATCACAATTTCAAAACAAAACTAGAAGTTGAAGTTTTCAAAATTTATAAAAGCTAATTGTTCTCTTTCAACTTCAATTTAATAACTTCCGACAATCGTGACAAGCGTACCTACCGAAGTGGCATAGGAAAAATTAGGTTGGTCCCAAGGGAATGGTGGCAACTATTGTACTCACAACCCATCCATTATCTAACTAAAGAAAATCAGAAACTCATAATTGAAAAATAAAAAGTTTACCTATGTTAATTGGGAAAATTCACAAGTGTTTACTAGGCAAAAGTAAAAGATAGATTTGTAACTTCTGCAAAGTTAGTAGCCTAGGGTTCACTACATCAATTCCTTGTCAATCGATTTCTTAAGACAAAGCTTCTCTGAAAAAGCTGTTGATTGGGATATTTGCACCACCAGATCCACTAATGTAACCAAACTTTTCTCAAAATCAGTAGTTTTAGATCTAGATGTTAGATTGACATAAAGATTAAGAATCCTTTGTTTGAAAACCCAACTCAATGAATGTTAAAACAGTTAACAGAAAGTTTTCACCTGTCCTCACACGAAGTAGTTAAGATCAACTCCATTAGGAACCACAGATCTATTCAAAAGAGTGAACTCTTGATCTATTCAATTGAAATCAAACATGGATCTAAAAGGGTGCACCACTCTCTTAAATCCCACAAAACGTAGTTCAAGTTACTAATTACAAACACCCAGTCAGTTAACTTAAAATCGCTTTTGAAATCAGTTGAATTAGAAATTGGATTCGTAAACCTTAAGATGTAGGAGATTATTTCTCCATGGAATTAATCAATAACTCACAAACCTAAAGATATAAAATCGTTTCGAAAAAATAATTCACTTTGATTGCTAGGAATTTACAGAAATTACAAACATTAAGGATAAAATGATTTTATCTAAAAAACTTTAGAGATTTCCAAAGCAAGAACAAAATAGAAATTCTTTTGCCTTGGAATTCTCTTAAAACTATACTACGTTAGCTATGGTATACTTGTCATACCCCAGAAGGTACCCTAAACGTGGCAGTCCGCCATATACGGCATTAAAACTTAAAAATGACTTCCCAAAGTCATGCAAAAATTTCAACACCATATGTAAGGCGTCTATCACAACAATATGAGACATCAGTGGGATGTATAGTTCGAGATAGTAATTACAGCATATAAGAAATCCAGATAGCAATCTAATTTCAATATTATAAGAATATAATACTTACATCACCTTAGGGTTTTTCCCCTATAAATCTCTAAACAATCATAATATCAACTTAATCTTTCACATAGGAAAACAATACTAACACCAAAAGATATTAAGGATATTAAGCTTAAGATCTTCAAAGGATTTCTAGAAGCTTTCCAAAACATAATCCCACTCGAGTATATGAAGTCCTTGGGCATAAAAGTTATAATCCTGTTACATCAAAAGTTTATTAGAGTATAAGCATAACTAGCTTAGTGAGATTATTCCTGAATTAACGTACTCATATCAATAATTTCAAACAAGTTATTAAACAAGCATATGAATGCATCAAGCAAATGAACAAACATACATATGATCTACCAGAAATCATATGTTTGAATAGATTTACCTCTCCATTCAGGGTTAGGTGTTTCAGGCTCTTTAAAACCCATGTTTAAAATCCAACTTATGTAGGTTATTTCAGGCTCCTACTCGCCCATCTTGAAATAGTTCTTTCAGGCTCCTATTCACCCATCTTGCAGATTTATGGCTCCTGTAAACCTAGCTATTATACTCTTGCCCCATCGAATACAATAGCTTATGAGATGAAACTAACTACGTGATATGTATGAATCAATTAATATAACTTATGATATACGATTAGAGTAATTTAAAGGTGATCACAAAATTCGCACACACTCCAACATAATAATAATAAAACACAAGTTAATTAACAACGATTCATGTTTCGGTATGCTTAGCATTCTTTCAACCAATATTATCATACATAATTCATTTTCATCTTTTCCTACTTCTAGTGCCTCTAGCTATAAGCACAACCAAGTACATAAAAGGTAGGAAATAAACTCACTTGACCATGAGGACACTTCTTTCTTATGGAGGAGTTGATTGGTAATTCCACTAATTGAAATAATCCTCCATGTATGAATACTCCTCCTCGGGATCACCTAATCAAGAAGAATACCCATAATGAGTATTTCTTGTTGATTCTATGTTACTTATAAAAAACTATGTCATAAGATCGTTAAAATACATATAGAGGGTAATTCCAACTTAAAATGGCCATAACTTGGTTATTTTAACTCGGAATTGCGCATATAATATACCGTTTTCTACCTACTCGAAAAGATTTATCAATTTCTAAAGTTATTTTTGTTATAAAAAGCCATTTTTGTTGCAAACTACTGTGGTACAGAATAGTTATGAATTTATAGTTCACAAAATATGATTTTTCCAAACTTCACTTTACTAAAAAATCCTTGAACAAAATATATGGATATATATATAGTGAAAAAAATCCTTTGAACATATATATACACTCATATTGTATGCATGATTTTTTTAGTGTTGTCTCAATTATTGATATTTCATAAATAATTTGTTTTTAAGGATTTTAAAAGATAAAACTTTTGAAAAATTCTCCTTTTTGAATTGTTAGAAGGAAACTTTAAAAATTCTTGAGTTGTTATAAGTGAATGTTTTTCTTATTTTAATTCCGTTTCCTATCTTTTCAAAAGCAAATTAATTTCCAAAAATTTGGTTCTTTAAGATATCTACCAATTTTATTTCTAGTGATTTCAAAATAAGCTTTTCAAAATATTCCTTAAGTTGTTGGTATAGTCAAATATTTGGAGTTGTATTAAGTGTATGTTTTCTTTTCATTTTCATATTCATTTTCTTCTTTTAGAAAATAAGTGTATCTTTAAAACTTTACTTTCTTGGCAAATTTTATTTTTCTAAGTTGGTTTCTAAAATAGTGAATTGATTTTACCTTAATTGGAAAAACTTTTTTTATTCTTAATATTTATCAAGTGGTAGAATAATTCTTTTAGATAAGTTTATAAGAAAAGCTTTCTTAATAAAAAATTGTCAATATTAGATCTTAGTAAAATTTTATTTAAATTTTGAAAAGAGAATAACAACATATAAAAAAATTAAGTTTTGAAGAGACTTTCTTAGTATATGATTTTCAAACTCTATAGTGAACCTATTTAAGTTTTATAAAAGAATGCTTGGGTAAAATCTTTAATGCTAAGAAAAATTCTATCTTATGGAGTTTTTAGATTTTGATATAAAAGAGATGATTCCTTCATTTGAAGAAATCTTGGGCACTATTACTTAAAAACTTATGATCAATTTGTCTAAACTTTTGAAAAGAATTTATTAAAAACAATATTTAGACTTCTTGTTGAAAACTCCTTTGTTGAGAAATCTAGTTCACTTTTCCTTGTTTAAGAAAGAACCCATTTGATTTTTACTTAAGACAACAACATTATAATCATACATGAATATGATTATGTAGCAATGAAAAAGTAAGAATAATACATATTAAGATAGAAAGAAATACTCATAAGGTATCCCGATCATGTATTGGAAGTCTTAGCTTCATCAAGGAAACCCAGGACTAAGAATAGACTAGTCCCAAAAGCGAAGAAAAGAAAAGAAAGAGAATTGTTTTGACTTGATATGAACAAGTCTAAGACTAGAAATGACTAGTCTTAATAATATGTATAAAACAAGTAAATAAATAAATTGCAAAGCATGAAAATAAATAAATAACAAATGAGCTTATATGCTCTAAAGAAATATATATACATAATATACATAATACTATATAGAAGTTAGATCAAAGCAAAAATAATAATAACAACAATAACAACATAATAACATAATGTAAAATAGGAACATGAATAAAAACAAAACATGAACATATTGTTACTTCTTTAGCTCTCATGAGTCTAAGAAACATACACTAAGCTCATGCTAAGTTGTATAAACATGGTAAAGAATATAGGTAGGATTTTTACCTAAGGTTTAATGGAGGATTTAAAAAGAGATGAATAGGTTTTGTTGTTTTTCTTGAAAAGTAGTGGATGATAGAGAGTGTTTTGAGAGGAATTGTTGGAGAGAGGTTTCGAGAGAGAATTTTGGTAGAGTTTTGTTATGTAAAATGGATGTGTGAAAGAATGAAGGAGCAATGGGGTATTTATAGAATTTTTGGAGTGAATTTTTTATATAATAAAATAAATTGAAAAGGAAATAATATAGAGAAGAGAGAGAGATGGTCGGCAGTTTTTAAAGGGAGGAGAGAGAGAATATATTGTTTGTTTTGTAATTTTTATAAAGAAAAGAAATAATGTGTAAGGTTTGATGTGAATAAAGTTGTATTGGAAATGTAAAAAGTAAGAAAATAGGTATATAGGTAGTAAGAAATAGGTGTAAGAAAAAGTAGAGATAGTGAAATGGTAATGAATAGTAGGAATAGTACTATGAATAGTAGACTAGACATATAAAATATCGGTAGTAATAAAAATACGCGTAAAGGAGTTATATATGATATTTTTAGTTACCGAAAAATCTTAAAACTGATATTTTTGAAATCCTTGTTTAATTACAAGTCTTATGGTATTAATGGAATATTTTCACTATCTGGTGTATCGGGGCCCGATTTTTGAAAACTGATTCCGTTCGGATCCGAAAGATACTAGAAAATTGCGAATCTTATATTTTTATACTACCCTATATTATTACGAACTCTTATAAGCCATTAACTCAATTTCGTTTTCTAGGGTTTGAAAATGTGGGATTAGCAGAGTTGAAACTATTAGATTGTCTTAACCTTTGTTGACCTTTGAAACTCCGATTTGACTAGGGTTAGGGTTTAATCCAACTTCACCCTAAAAATTGAGGGGTTTACATTAGGGATTGAATAGGTGGACCTTTTCGTGTTTGGGTTTTTGAATTGAATGATTATTAAATTTTCTATTTTTGTTTTGAAGGTTCTCCTATGAAATCCTTTGATCAAAATTGTTTAAGGTTCGATTTCAACTTGGGTCAATCTTTAGGGTTTCGCTTCGGGATTCCAAAACCATTCTTGAAAAATTCGGGGGTTTACAATTTCTCGGTACCCTTTCCCCCACCCTATCTCCCCATCACCTCCCCCCCCCCCCCCCCCCCCCCCCCCCCCCCCCCCCCTTTTTTTTTTACAAGGCATGCTTACCCCTATATTTATAGGCTACAGGGTATACAAAGCCTGATGGATTTTATTTGATACATGGTAGATTCTTTATAACGAAATACAAATTCTTTGTTCATGCATACGTTTGGATCATGTACTCAATTGCCGCGGGTCACACGAAAGTTGTGGTTGAGTGCTCATAGAAAGAAGAAGTTAAGCTCGACACTTAAAATGCTTAAAAGCACTTGCGTTTTTTTTCCATTGCTCTATCGAGGGTTGAATTGAGGCAGTTGAGGCTCGTATGGCTAAAGCTCGAGGTAAAGAAAATGGATAAAAAATGACCTTTAAAAGGCAACTATCGGGTCGAATATGAGGCTCGACTCTAAGCCTCGATAGAAGCTTTTTTTCAAATTGATGCTCGATCTCCTCAAACAAAAGTCGAAAGTCATGTCGATTGCTCAAAGTTGAGGTGCAACATACCATTTTTCCTATTTTTCTTCAAGTGTTTAGCCTCAATGATGAATTATGTAGAGCTCGACTGTTTTGATTTTAAATGTGTCTGCTGTTTTAGCTCCAAATAAGATCTAAATACCTTAAATTTTTCTTTGTTAGATTCTAGGAGCTACAAAATAACAATTTTCATTAAAAGCATAGGTTTCATAGGAATTTTCTCCAAAATGAATAAAAATAAATTCCAAATTCCTTTGAAAATGATAGAGTAAAATGAACTTATCAGTGATCTCCTAATCCATGATTTTGAACCATTGGCGTGTCTACAGGCTCACAATCAAGCATTCATGTTTCTTCTAGTAAATCAAGGATATATTTCCTTTGTGATAAAAATATACCTTGATTTGATCTTGATACTTCAATACCTAAGAACTATTTTAATCCCCCAAGATTCTTCATTTCAAATCCAATAGCCAAGTGTTCTTGTAAACTAGACATCTCATCCTTATCGTTTCCTGTAATTATCATATCGTCAACATAAATTATCAAAGCTCTCAACATCCCTTTTTGATGTTTCAAAAAGAAAGTATGATAAGAATTGCTTTGTTTAAAGCCACGCTTTTTCATTGCCATACTGAATCATCCAAACCATGCTCTAAGGGACTGTTTAAGTCCATAGAGTGCCTTCTGTAGTTTGCATACAACTCTTGTTTGTGATGAATTGAAAAAGCCAAGTGATATGTCCATATAGACTTCTTCTGCTAGGTCCCCATGTAGAAACGTATTTTTTACGTCAAACCGGTGCAACGACCAATCAAGATTTGCAGCAAGAGACAACAAAACCCTAATAGTGTTCAACTTTGCTACCAGTGAAAGGTTTCATGATAATCTATACCATATGTCTGAGTAAATCCCTTCACCACTAATCTTGCCTTGTACCTTTCAATTGACCCATCTACCTTGTGTTTAATAGAGAAAATCCATTTGCATCCCATAGTTTTTTTTTTCCTTCAAGTAATGACATAAGCTTCCATATATCATTTATTTGTAATACTACCATCTTTTCATTAATTTCCATGACCCATTTAAGATTATTCAAGGCTTCTTGTATAGTATTTGGAACTTGTTCAATTGAAAGAGTGTGCAAAAAGGCTTTGAGTGGTAGTGATAATCTTTTTGTGTAAACATGGTTAGCAATTAAATACCTTGTCTTCCTATCTCCAAGAACATTTGGCAAGTACCAACTTGGTGGCTTGCCACGGTTATGTCTGTTAGGTAATCTATAACTAATAAAATCATTAGAATCACTGGGAGAGGAATTTAGTGATTGTACCTTTGGAATATTCTCAGGGGAATGCTTATGTGCTAAAATGGGAGAAATGGGCTGGTCTTACTCTATTGGCAGTTCTTTTTCTAACTGAGGTTCTAGCGTAGTTGGGGGCTATTCTTGTTCACTTCTTGCTTGAAAAATATTATTTTCTTCTTCATGTCCTGTTATAAGATGCTTCCAACTACTTTAAATATCGTCATGTCTTGATTCCAAGTTGGTGTCTTCAAAGGGTGGCCAATTTTCCCAAATATCCTTATTTCATTCTCAATGAAGGGAAGAATTAAGATCTAATTTTTGAAAAACAAATTCTTTGTTTCCAAAAAAGTGACATCAATTGTAGTATAGTGCCTAGTAATAGGATTGTAGCATCGATAACTTTTCTTATGTGTTGTATATCCTAGAAAAATACAACGAACAACACATGGATCCAATTTTTTTCGTTAGTTTTTATGAAGATGAACATAAGAAACACATCCAAAAACTTTGGGTGGAAGCATTAAACTTGAAGATAATTGCACATGGTGAGCAATAGCCTGTAGCGGAGTCTCAAAATTCAAAACTCAAGATAGCATTCGATTCAATAAATAAACGACAGTAACAACTACATCTGCCTAGTATTTTTTAGGTTCATGTGCTGATGTTAACAAAGCTCTTGTTGTTTCAAGGATGTGTCTATTTTTCCTTTTTGCAACACCATTTTGTTGTGGCGTATGAGAAGAAGTGGTTCCATAAAACAAACCATGTGCTTGAAAATATTCTTTGAACTCCTTATTGTCATATTCTCTACCATTATCAGATCGAAGAATTTGAAGTTTAGCTTAAAATTGTGTTCTTATCATATTACGAAAAGAACAAAAAGACTCCAAACACTACACTTTTATTTTTCAATACATAAAGTCAAGTCATTTCTTTTGCAATCATCCGCAAATGTTATAAACCATCTAATTCCTGAAGAGATTGAAATAGGAGATGGACCCCAAACATCTGAATGCATAAATGTAAATGATGTTTCACATCTTTTTAAACTTATTGGATAGGGGATACGATGACTCTTAGCTAAAATACAACTCCCTCATTTAAAACAGATGCATGTAAATTAGAGAACAACTTTGGAAACAAGTGCTTCAAGTACGAAAAAGATGGATGTCCAAGTCTACGATGCCATAAAAAATCTGTCTCTCTTGATCACCAATTTGACCTATAGTATTTGCTCTTCCAGGATTAAAATCATCTATGTAATACAACCCATTTCTTTTAGTACCCCAACCAATAATCTCCTCAGTGAGAATATCTTGAAATAGACAAAAACTTGGATACATTATGACAAAACAATTCGATTCCTCAGTCACTTGTCCTATAGATAATAACTTTTTTAAGAGTGATGGGACCAATAGAGTATTTGATAAAACAAAAGATGATGTAAGTGCCACTGTTCCCGCCCCTGCAACTGGATATGTCATCCCATTAGTGTTAGCAACACAAGTCTATTTTGGTTGAGTAGCTGCAACTAAGTCTTTTGGATCACAAGTCATGCGATCACTTATTCTTGAATCAATAATCCAATCATTGTTACCTGAATCAGTAGCGAGTTTATTTGCAACAACAAGAGTGGTGTTCTCTTGTGATATGGTGGTTGGAGAACAGTTCCCTTGTGGAGTAAGTGATAGTTGAGATTCAATAGTCCCACAATATGTGCAACCTCTGACTTCCATTTCTCTATCTCTCCTATATATATATATATTTTTTTATTGAGTCTAAGGATCTATGCTCTAATACCATGATGAAAAAATTAGTATTTTTTTTATTTTTCTTATCAATATACAGAGAAAAGCTTTTATATACAACTTAGAAAAAAAATTACTCTAAGAAAGTAAAAAAAATAAATGCAAGCTATATTGAGAAAGTCAAAGATACTAGTCTAAAGATATTAATTACTCTCACAAAATTAGCCAATAATAATGGTATTCCATAATAAGGAGAAAATGCATCAATCTAAACTTCCTAATACGATCTGTTAAATACAATGCTAACAGTTGTAGCATGTGATCACATCCTTCCTCTTGTGCTTGGAGGAGATGCCATCATCCTCCAACTTCTTAGATTTTGGCCTCATAAATTTTTTCAGCTTCTTGGTCATACAGACAAGATCTTCTTGCTCTTCTCCATCTTCTTTGTCACTTGAATATTTTCTTGTAGCTTTTAGAGCAATAGCCTTCTTATTGCCTTCTTCGCCTTGTTTCTTGATAAGCTCATGGGTTTTGAGCACACGAAGAAGCTCTTCTTTTCTCAGAGCACTAAGATCTCATGCTTCCTCAATTGTTATCCTCTTAGCTTCTCAATAGCACTAAGATCTCATGCTTCCTCAATCACCGCTTTCCTCTTGGCTTTTGAATCTTTCAAAGGTGACTTAAGAAGTTTATAATTGATTTCCAAATTAGAAAAATTCTTCCCAAGCACACTTAGATGATTTATTATGTTAATAAATCTATTATGCATTTCATCAATAGTTTCATTGGGGAGCATTTCAAAACTTTCAAATTACATACATAAAAGACTTATTTTGGTATCTCTAACTCAAGATGTTCCTTCAAAAGTCTTTTCTAGCTCATCCTAAATTTCTTTAGCAGAAGAGCATGTAAATATTATATCAAACTCACTTTCATTTAATCCACAATGTAAAATATTCATTGCAATTTCATTTAAATCAAGCTTTTTCCAATCTTCTTCTCAAAACTTCGTTTCTGATTTTGCATCAATTTTAAAAGGTCCATTTTCAATAACATTCCAAATCAATTTGTTTTAGGCTTTCAAAAATATTTTCACCTTACACTTTCAATAGGGGTAATTACCCATGCATAGAAGTAGAGGTTTATTTATCGCTTGCCCTTCTTGAAATCCTAGTGTATTTGTAGGCATGATCTTTACTTTTATTCCATGATTAAGCGTATAAATAATAGAGACATGCTCTGATACCACTTGAGAATGCACTAGGAATACTCAATAGAGGTGGATGGAGGGGGGGATGGGGGTGGGGAGGGGATGAATTGATTATTTGCCCAAAAATCAAGTTTAATAACTTTGAAAACATCAAATTAAAATTCAACCAGATTTGCAGCGGATAAATAATAAATAATATGTGTAAAATAAAAAGGAAGGATAGAGGAAAAATCAAACCACAAGATTTGATGTGGAGTTTGGCCCTTTACTTACTCTTCACGATCCACCAATTGCCTCTTTCAAGGTCTTTACCACCACTATATTAATATTAAAAAGTTGGCTTGAAACGAGCAATATTACATCCATAGGAAATAATAATAAATTTCCTTTCTTTCTCTAAGTGCTTTTTTACGAATAGCAATAAATAAGAGCTAAGTACTAGAGTAAATTTTCTCTGTCTTAATATTTGCAAGTATTATTGTACAAGAGAATAAGAAAAAAAATTTGTTCGATCATAGTTAATCAACTCGTAAAATAATTTAGCACTCTATTCTACTCGTTGATCTTCTGAACTTTATATATAAATAGCCTTTGAAATTTGAAAATTCGTTAGACACAATGTCTCTTAGCTGTTGTGCATTAAATGTACTCCAATAGCTCTTTTTCTTCTACATCAGCTTGGTCGCGCCTCAATTGTCATGTTTAAACTTGACCCTCAAGAGCCTTCCACACAAGTGCTTCTTTGAGCCTCAAATTTTCATTTGTCGCACCCTTCATCACATCAAGACCTCGACGTAACCCGCGATAGCACTTGCTCTCTTAAGCTTTTATCGAGCCTTATGAATCTTAATCGTTTTTGCATGTCGAGTCCAAAACTTGACCCTCGACAAGTTTGTTTGCTTCTTAAGCTTATCATGCATCAAATTTAACTTGTCGAGCCTTGATCAAGCCTTCGCCTCTTAACTTGTTTAGTTCTGGATGAACCCTTCAACCACTTATTTGTGCATTCCTGATCCTGTCGACCCTTTGGCTTGCCCTTCACCGATACTGTTCTTGCTAAAAACCTGTAGGAAACACGCACTAACATGCACAATACATACCCACACACACACACACACACACACACACATATATATATATATATATATTTGACCAATTAAGTGTAGTTTACAAAAAATAAATAGCTGATTGTGCATCAAATTATTGCATCAAATTGTCTCATCAAGAACTCTTAAGTTCAACAAGAAAGAGAAAGAGAAAAGAAGAGGCAGGTGGCACAATAGAAAAGGGAAAAGGAAAAAGTAAGAAATTAAAGATATTTCTAAGGTAGAGGTATTGGGTTTAAATCTTTCTGACAATTATTTTAACTATTGAAAATAATTAGAAAGTAATTTGAAAACCTATATATTAGAAATTAATATCTTAAATCACAAATCTAGTTTAGGAGTTCAATTTGTAAGAAAATAATACTAAGTTTAAATTTGGCTTATAAACTGATGATTTTAAATAAGTAGTTGATTTCAAACATCATAAGGGTTTTAGAAAATGAAATTTAACTAAAACTCAAGGGTTTAAGAGTTTTACTAAACATTTAAAATGGCTTGTTTAAGGGTTTAGGGGATTGAGATTGAAGAAAAGGGATTCTAATTGAAAGATTAGAAGAGATTATGAATTTCAATTTGTAAAAATAGATAGATAAAACAATTAAATAATAAACCAAGAAATATTTGAAATCTCAAATTCAACTTAATCTACTTATTAATTTGATTATGTTAATTATCTAATTATTTCTTTATTTGATTCAACTAAACTAAGTCAAATTTCTAAATTAAACTCTAATTTTAATCTAAACTCAACTACATATTACATTATTCCATTATATTATTTCTAACTTAATTAGGTGTAGGTGTAGGATATTTCAATATCAAAAGTACAATTGTTTTAGGGAACGATTACAGTGCCTTGATCGATAATACAACCAATCATTTGACCATTAAAATAAATATAATAAGTGAAATATTAAATATTTTATTATGCCATCTTAATAAAAATCTAAGTTTTTTTTTTTTGCCACATAAAAATCTAAGTTATTAACAATCCGTTCACTTGACGTGAATAACTATTCATTCCCTTCTCGTTCGACATAAAGTTACTATTACAGTCTTCAGTTGAGATGAGTGACAATTCATAATGACCTGCTATTACATGAAATGATGAGCAGTAATTTATATCCCCATTCAATAGTTAATTTTTTAACTTTTTCATAAATACCCCTGAAAATATCACCTATATAATTATCCTCTCTTTGTAATAAATACATAGATACTATAGATATTTTACATTTTACTCTAATAATTACTTTTTTTATAATCCTATTTCATTCACTTTGAATTGAAATTTCATTCCTCCCTTATTCCATATGGCAAAGTGAACAAGATGTGAATAACTTATGAAATCGGTCATGTTATGAAACAAAACCATACATAGACTAGTCTCATTAAAAAACTGGACTGCATTTTATATTGTTTTATGGTTGCTTTGAATAAACTTATCAATACATCATTTAAGTGTTGAGATCCCATTATCTTAAATTTAGGTAAATTATGCTAAAAGGTATCAACTTTTAGGAATAAGTTTATTTAAATTATCAACATTTTAAAGTTAATTCTTAAAATGTGAAAATACACTAGAAAATACTCGAATTGGGTTGGGGGGAAGGGATGTAAATTGAGTATTTGCACTAAAAAGCTCAATCAATTAATTTTAATGCAACATATCAAAATTAACTTCAATAGTAATGGATATTATAACAGCAGATTATAATATAAAATCTAAAAGAGATAGATATAGAAAATTTGACTCTAGATTTAACATGAAGTTCGACCTACTTCTTACGCTCCACGGTCCGCCAATACCTCTAACCGAAGACTTCACAATCACTTCATTAATCACCAAGTAAACACGCTCAAGCTTAACAGTATACCACTTTTATAGTACTTAGGAAATAAAATGTTTCCTTTCTTTACCTAAATGCTCTCTACTAGATAGCAGATACAATAACAAAGTACTAGAATGATTTTCTCTTTCTTTACAAATATTTACAATTTAATGAATAAGAGAACAAGAAAATTAATGATTTGTTTATTTGCAAGTAATAGCTCTTTTGATTTGCACTTGTCTCCTATTGAATCTCCCAATGATAAACTATACATAGCCTTCAAAAATTCAAATGTCTATTAGAGATAACATTTTTAAGTCGCCAAGCATTAAATGCGCTTTAATGGCTCTTTTTTGTCACATTAACTCATTCATTTAAATTGTTTCGCTCTAATGCTTATCGCGCTTTAAAGTGTCACACTTTTATTTTAGCTTTCAACCAAGTCTTTGCTCAGGTGGACTCTATCAAGTCTTAAATTCAAACTTGTCGTGCCCTAGAGCATGCCGCGTTTAAACTTGTGGTGCCTTGGACTTGACCCTCGACCAAAGTTGTGCTTCTTTTATCTAGTCAAGTCTTAGATTTTGAACTCGTCGTACCCTAAACAATGAACTCGCGAGCCCTCAACGAGCTTTGCAACCAAGATTGTGCATTTTTTCAATTTGTTGAGCTTTAGGTGCCTTAAGGAGTAAACTTATCAAGCCCTCGACGAACCCTGCGACCAAGCGCTCTACATGTTTGAGCTTATCGAACTTTAGTCTTGAGTTTGTCATGTCTTGACTATGGACTCGTCGAGCCCCATATGTAACCCGCGACCACTACTATGGTTAATGAATTTGTACCTGCTAATTCCTGCACAAATCTCTATAGAACAACACACACAAAATATATATTTTCTAACATATTGATTATTATGTTGTTCGATTAATTAAGTGTAATTTAACACAATTGAATAGTTAATTGTGAAACTAATTGTCTCATCAAAATCTGTATTAAACATATAAGTTCAACAAATTCAAGGTATTAATATTTTAATTAATTTTGAATTAAGCTTTCTTAATTTTCATTAATAGTCAAACATCGATAACCTATCTGACTCACTTTGCAAAATGTTGATACTTTTTTTTTAATTACTTAAAATGTTGATACCTCAAATAAATTTATCTCCAAACATTGATTTCCTTTTTTAACCATTTGAAACATTGATATCTTAAATAAACTTATCTTAAACTTTGATACTCTATATGTAGTTTTACCTTTTAAATTTCACATATAGAATTAGAGATTGTGAACAAAAAATTCTATTATGAATACTAAAATCTTGCAAAGATAGGTCTATTCACTTTCATATATTCACCGTGATGTCTCTGTGAAAAAATTAATTATAGTAAAATATCAAGTTAGAAAATTAGAGTAAGGTTATCAAATGATCCCCCTGATGTACGCGGCCCTCCCTGAAAATTCGGTTACCCAGCTCTGGTGTATATAATAATCCTTTGAATTTTTTCCTTTTGCGATGCATGTTAAATTTCATTCAAAACAAAGAAAAAACTGATGACCAAAAAAAAAACCATGGAAAGGTTTGTAATGGTTACTATTAATAAAAATAAAATATTAAATTTGATAATAGAACTTTAGTATCTGAACTTTCAAAGTGATCAATTTAATATTCAAAATTTTTATATGATTTTTACTAACTCAAACATTGTTTGCTATATTTGCATATTTAGAACAAACAACATATCATTGAATTTTATTAACCCTAACAATGTCTACCATTGATGGTAGACATCATCACGGGTCGGTTTCGAATCGGGAACTAACCTGACCCTTCACCGGCAGTTCTTGAACCAGAAACCGGCTCGGGAATGGTGGGTCTGAACCGATAAAGGACCCGTCGGTTCTGACAGGTACTTACGGTTCCATCCCTTAAAACTGCATGACCTAGCGGTTTTTGAACCGTCGATTCAAGAACCGATAGAACCGGTGGTTCTACACCATAAAATTATTAAAAAAAGTAAGAAAAAAGAAAAGAAAATTATAAAAAATTGTAATTATAAAACAAATATTTAAAACTACTTTCCCATAAATAATAAAAAAATTATTTTCTATTCATAATATTTAATGTGTTATTATTAACAACACAAGTAATAAATACATTTGAAATTATATATTGTTAAATTTATGTAGACTGCAAACCAAAGTAAACTTTCTTTCTTAATAATGTGTGATTTGTTTTTTAGTATTAGGAATTGTTTGTATGTTGAATATTTTATAGTGTCACATTATTAATATAACAACTAAAAAAGTGATAGTGATTGTATATAAATAAATACATAATTATAGAATTTCTTTTAACTAATGCTATGAACAATTATTGTTAGGCCCAATGTTATTTCAAGTTAAAAATTTATTTTGCATTTTTCTTAGTTAAATTAAGTAAATTATTTAATTGGTTTTTTATTTTTTTTCATGGTTCTCGGTTCCTCTAGAATCAGAACTGAACCGTGGGAACCGGCTGCTCCTAAGAATCGGGAACCGGATCGGCTCACATGAGTCTGATTCCAGTTCCACCACTTTTCGAACTGGGAACTAGTGGTTCGGGTTTGGTTCCAGACCCGAACCGAATTCTGACGATGTCTAGATGGCTTCTATATTAGAAAACAAAATAAACTATATTAGTGAGATAATGAAAATAACTAGGGAAGAGTATATTTTTAATTCTCAACGTTTCATCGGTTTTCTATTTGTGTTCCCATATTTTTTTAACCTCATAAGAATAGACATTCTTTAATATTGTTAACTTTCATCAGTGTTTAATACATGGTAGGATTTGATTCACTCACATAATTATTTTAAATAAATAATGTAAGAAATCACTATTAAAAAATTAGGAGATACAAAGAAAATTAACAAACATGGTGCAAGGATGCTTCAAAGCCACGTAGTGCAAGACAAGCTCCTCGTCTAATTCCAAAGCCTCATGATATGATTTGTTTGAAATTTTTTTGGGGAAGGTAAGGAAAGGATGTCTTTCAAAGGGTGAATCTTTGTTGCTTTGGATGATTTGGATTATAAGGTGATTGATTATGGAAAAGGTGATTTAATTAGAAAAATAGTACACTTAAGTGATGAAAGATCCAAGCAGCATCAAGCCATGAAAAACAATATCACAAGTAGTTATTAAGGTAGGGAGGTGTCGCTAATTCTAATCCAATAGAGGCTGATTATAGATGATTTAAGCTAGGCTTCAGTAGATGACTGCTTGCAAAATAGAATAGAGTTAGTGGTACACTAGGCCACTTCAATACCTAAGTTAGCAAGCATATTGATTCAATGAGTTAAAGAAAGAGTCTAGGTGGTATTGTCATTCTCAAGGAAGAGTGAAGGTTATGCATAGTTGGATGATCCTCTATGGTTGAGACTATCATGGGATCATGGACGAGTGAGCAGGTGGGTGGCTAGTTATAATTATGGTGAACGTAGAGCGAATCCACTAATTCATATTCACACATGCCTAGCCTGGCAAGGCAAGTATACCCAGAGACGTTAAATGCAAGGCTGACTGAGCGCTCTAGGAACCTGTTAGTGTGTTGAACAAAGGTAAAAGGCAATGCAATGAGGCTTCAAGTCGTCACTTATATGAAATACTGGTCGGTCCAAGTGGCCACTGAGTTGCACTTGGATTGAAAGGCCCCTAATTTATATTAGACCATTAACAGGAGGTATTGAGGATAAGAAGAGAACGATTTGGGTGTTTAGATGGCTACTAATTTATTATAGTAGGCTTTATACATTTAGGATTATAGATTTGTCATGAGAAAGATCTTTCTCAAGAAAGTTTGAAAAAAGTGATGAAAAATTGACAACAAACTTCCCTTTATAGAAATAATTTTACCTATCATTTGCTACACTCCATTCTTAGGTTTCCTAATCAACAAATTGCAAGAAATTTTTCCAAAAGAAATTTCTATATATTCTTTTTTAATCTTTTATACATTTTTAGTAATTTATTTAATTAATATTCATTTCATAAAATTTAAAATAATTATGTGGATGAATTAGATCAAACTATGTACCATACTGATGGAAAAGTTAATTGTATTAAAGAATGTTCGCTTTTATAAGATTTATTAAACGTTAAGGATTTAAATAAAAAAAATAAATGTTGACAACTTGAACAAAAGACAATAAAATGTTGAAAAATAAAATTTTACTTTTCTCAAATAACTATAAAAATTTTGCTTAAATTTTAAATTGACTATTTCAAATATAATGTTCCATATCATATTTTTGTGCAGCAACCAAATTTGATGTTTTTCAATATATTTTCCTGTCTTGTCATAAACTAAGATGTTAAAAATGATTACTAATTAAATAAAATGCGATTAATCAATCTATTTGGCATTTAATGTAATGTTTTACTTTACTATATGAAAAATAAGTCAAGCAATATTGATTTTTATTTAATTTTACAGGTATGTGTGATTTCTTTAGACTTTAGTCAATACATATATATATTTTGCATATAATATAGTTAAATTTTATTTATTTATTTATTTATTTTTACAAGCAATAATTAGGCTGTCCTTCTTGTCTTAAGCCGATAAAAAAATATATTCTTAGAAATCTACTTTACAGATAACCTGATACTCGAAACAAACGCAGGTGCACTGCACATGGTGATATCATCAAAGAGTCTTGTTATCGTGCTTGTACATACAATACGTGGTTATACTTCGGCCACAACAAAGAGAAGTTCCCAGAGAAACTGCAACCCGCACTTCTCTCTCTCGCTCTGTGTCTCTGTATCTGAATCAGTGTTTCTGTCATGGCTGCAAAAGCAAAACTAATGCATGCAGTTCGATACGAGGGTTACGGTGGTGGTGCGGGTGCTTTAAAGGTCTGTCCCGGCTATCTTAATATTTAACATCTTATGCTCATAATAGTTGGTGTTATTGGGATAGATGGCATTTGTCAAAAATCTATATATATATGGGTATTTTGTTTTGATTTTTCACCTTAGCTTTTATGTGTCTTTGCTTTTGTGGAAATATTAATGTTTAGTTATTGTGATTGTCGTATAATGGTAGGACTTGAAAAGTGTTCATGTTAGGCAGTGACCATGGCTTGCCGTTACCTCCTCCAACTCATCGTAGTTTGGGGGAGGAACTCTCTTTATAAGGAGAATAGGGAAACGAGGGATAGGCATGAATGTTTTACTTTGCTTGAAAATTTATTTTAGTTGAAGATTCCGCAATGTGTTTTAACATACTTTAATGCATCCTTTAAAGTTGATGGGGAAAAAAGAGAGTACTTTTGGTAGATTAATCATCGTGGTCGATTTGGTTATAAGAATTATGAAGTGTGAATGGTGATGTTCTTGCAAACTCTTCTTCAGAATAAACATTTGATATTCACATTTTCATTGTTCATTAGCAAGTGGATTGATTTTAACGAATAACAGTAGTTAAACACACTATTAATCGAAATCAAGAAGAAGAAGAAGCTGCAGGCCATGATTTTTTACTGTTAACACTCGGTTAATTGAAATCAAGAAGAAGAAGAATCTGCAAGCCATGACTTGTTACTGCGTACTTACTTACGATCACAACCAACAACGTTTTCTTGGGTGCCACTTTGCTTTTCACATGGGAAATAAATTTTTTGTGTTTATTAAATTTGGAGATTGGAAAAGATTGTCATGGAAGAGTGCTGACACTTGACGTGAAATCCTAGTCGCTCTGAGATTGGAATATACACTGTTTCACTTTTAGTTTGTTATTTTCTAGAAACGGCTGCTACCAGTAAAGTGAGAATTTGAAGATTAGGTGTTTTGATCAGAATACTTCAAAGTAGGAAGAATTATGTTGTATAATTTTCAGGAGCATGAATCAATATTGGTGTATTAGTGCAAAGGTTGTAGGTTAGAGAGTGAGACATTTAGAACTCACATTGTAGATCGTGTGCCTTGGGTCCTATTATAGATGATTATGTCAATTAGGCAACCTGGATCTCTTTCATTCCTTGCTTCATGAAGTGAAAGTTCCAAAAAGCAGACTTAAGCAAATTTATGAGGATGTATCAATAATCTTGGTTTCCTTTAAGCTAATAATCTTGAATGCAATGACTTGGTTTTAAAGCTAGCAGATACCTTGTTGCAAAGGTAATTACAAATTGTCATATAGCATGACAATGGTCCCATCATGCAGCTTTGAATCTTGGAAGTTAAAATTGTAATAGCTGAGGCTTTTTCACTCCCACAAATACATTGAATAAGACAATATGGGAAGGTTCACAAGCAGCTGAATTTTTATTCTACAAGGGCTTAGCTGATCCAATTGTACCACATAATTCTTTAGAGGATCTTTTGAGTGAGTTATTTAAACTTCATGCTTTTTCTCCTTTGAATTTAAATTCAATTAAGTTGGTCCTTAATTTTAATTATTATATCCAGTTAAATTATTTGATTTTTAGTTAAAAATAGTTTGTTTGTCCAGAACAAAATGAACATTGTTTCAATATATATATATATATATATATATTCCCTTTTCTTTTCCTGCCCGCATGACATAAGATTGAATTTGAAATTTTAACTTCTCTTTCAAATGGATGAAATCTTGTAACATGTGAAGTAGCAATTGAGGAACCTATCATAAAGCATACACTTGTAGGAAGGAGCCTACAATGGACATTCTCTTTAGACTCTCACCATGCAAACTCTTTTTTCATTGTGGCCTTACACAAGATCAGTTCAAATTGATGTCCACCAGAAGCCATTAGACGAAAGCATCTGGAAACTACATAGTCTGGCTTCATAAGATAAACCAGCATGTGACTTCTTATTTTATGCTCTTTGACGTTCTCTTTGATGATGTTGAGTTGTAAATTACTGCTTCGGATAGTCCATATAACAGGTTTTTCATAGTAAAGAATATGAAACCTGGCATTCCACCAAATTGTTTGCATCCCCAATGGTATTAGATATGCGTTAAGAATGGAATGTCAGGTAGTGTAGTCTTAACTAAATCTTGTTTGATATTGGATGATATGTTGTGTAGTTGCCTAATGATTAGGCCCTAATCGGTTACACATCATGTGTTCTTTATTACTTACAGCATGTGGAAGTACCGGTTCCCTCACCAAAGATGGGTGAAGTGCAGCTGAAATTCGAAGCAACCAGTATAAATCCAATTGATTGGAAAATTCAGAAGGGCATGCTGAGAGCCCTTTTGGTATTTCCTCGCAAATTTCCTCACATTCCTAGTATGTCTTTACCTCAGTATGATCTTAAACTTCTTGTATGCCTGATTTATTTACAAAGCACATAGGCCATAGCATAAATATGCACTGCATCCTTGTGTGGTTGTCTAATTGCTATATTTTGCTTTACCTGCTCGTTCTTTTTTCTCATTACCAGCCTTTTGGATTTCATTTGGTTGCACAATTTTATAAAGTAGTAGATTTGATGGTACTTATTGTAAATGAATTTGGTATTGGATAAAACTCTCGTTGTGGTATTGGATAAAACCCCAAATTTTTTATCCCTTATATTGTACAAAAATATTAATAGGACAAAACTACAATTTCCCAATAAAGATAGCTAACTAACATGACTACTACTGCCTCATTTTTACCATTCTGTTCTTATTACTGTCGTTATACCACTTCCACCACCATTACAACCACCTCTGCCACCATCACTTCATCATCATTATTGCCATTGCCACCCATCACTGATACAACAATAGTAATAAGTTGTAAAGACCATTATCAAAATACTGCTACTAAATCATTATCACCACCACTACATAATACTTATAAGGAAACAATAAAATTGAAAAAAAAAATTCTTGTGCTGTATTTAGAATCCCAAACATGGTATAAGAAGTTTGTATTTGTCCATTCTTTTTGTGTCATGCTGTAGTGTTCCTATCCTGTACTGTACTTAAGACCAAACGCTATCTTATAATATAATGCATTTAATGATTGCTATATAAATTGGTACATGAAAAATGTTGCAGTGATCTCTGGAAATTTCTTGTGTTGGTTATTGTTTGATTCTTCTGACTCTTATGTCTCATCATTATTGTGGCAGCCTCCAATGTGGCAGGCGAGGTTGTAGAGGTTGGAACAGGAGTCAAGAATTTCAAAGCGGGTGATAAAGTTGTTGCTATGCTCAGCTCTATTGTAAGGCTTGAAACTTCTTGATTTATTTGGTTTATTATGAACATATATATTCTTCTAGTAAGTGTTGTGGTAATGATTATGAGCAAATTTAAATAAATATTTGGCAGTTTTTTTTTCTGAAGAGTTACTAGGATGGGTCGGAGTGCAAATGTCTTTGCTCAAATTTGAATATGTACAAGGTTTGCTATTTTTCTTATGGTTAGAATAATACACACATTCTACCTTGATTTATTCATTCTTTTTTTAAGCATCTGTAAGGAACACATTATCTATGCCTCTTCTTGTATCGGTTAGAACTGCAAGTATCCTGTCTTCTATATTCTGTCTCATGTGGTTTCTGAAAACTATTCTTCGTTATTTTTATGAAAAGTGTTTCCCCTGTTACTCACAAAGTGTGTTCTCGGTGGAAGAAGCAACAAAGCAAAGTGACAATGTTCATCACAAAAGCATGTAATTGTCTATGCATTTTCTTTGTTAAAGATCCACAAGTAATCTTCACAATGATGTGTTTAACACACACCATCTAATTTTGCATTAAAGTTAACCATGTCTGCTGACAGTTGGTGAACATGCTATTTTGCCATTGTTTTGTGACTTTAGTCTTATCAAATTACAGGATGGTGGAGGACTTGCTGAGTTTGGTGTTGCAAAAGAAAGTTTGACGGTTTTAAGACCACCTGAAGTATCAGCAGCTGAAGGTGCTGGCCTTCCTATTGCAGGTCTAACAGCTCTCCAAGCACTCACCGAATCTGCTGGTGTCAAACTTGATGGCACTGGACCAGAGAAGAACCTTCTGATTACTGCTGCCTCTGGTGGTGTTGGTCACTATGCAGTTCAACTTGCAAAGCTTGGAAAGACGCATGTGACTGCAACTTGTGGGGCTAGAAATATCGAGTTTGTCAAGAGCCTTGGTGCAGATGAGGTTATTGATTATAAGACTCCAGAAGGAGCTGCATTAAAGAGCCCATCAGGCAAAAAATATGATGCTGTTATCCATTGTGCAACTGGCATTCCATGGTCTACTTTTGAGCCCAACCTAAGTACAGACGGTAAAGTGATCGATATCACTCCTAGTCCTAGTGCCATGCTGACCTTTGCAGCAAAGAAACTTACATTCTCAAAGAAGCAGTTGGTGCCACTTCTTTTGACACCTAAGAAAGAAAATTTGGAATTTCTTGTTAATTTGGTTAAGGAAGGGAAGCTGAAGACCGTCATTGATTCAAAGCATCCGCTAAGCAAAGCAGAAGATGCTTGGGCTAGGAGCATTGATGGGCATGCAACAGGAAAGATAATTGTGGAGCCTTAGGCAAAGGGGTATGTGTTCTTGGAATTGCTTGTGAATTGATTATGTGATTTATGGATGGTGATATATAAGGAGTTTTCTACACAAGGAATGCTATCACTGTAAATGCTTGTTTTGTATCATATGTGATTGATTACAGGTGTGTGTGATGAGATGGTGAGATGTATTTGCCTAGGTAAAGTACTTGAGTCAATGTATTTACCTATGACCTTGCGCTTGCACGTTAAGGAAAGTTTAGTATGTTCTGTCTCATACAAAGCTATATTATGATTCAAGCTATAAGTTTTAAAATTCAATGAGATATTTGAATCCACACCACAAACCATCACCTTACTGGGCTCATCACATGGTTAAGGTGACTGGTCTTATGTGAGAAAGGGAGTAGCCTGCTGTAGCCATTGTGACCAGATTGGGAATTAGGAAATAATACATCCGTTAGAATATTGTTTTTATTTTGACTATATACACCATTTTATTCGTTCAACGTCTTTTATCCTCCTAGAAGGACGATGCATCGCCAAGTTTTTTTTTTTTAATTTCAATTTTTTTTCCTTCTTCTTCAGTCTTTTATTCAATTAAACTAAACCGTGCCTGTTAATTACTATTTTTTAATATATGTCTATGTATCAGGGCTTTGAACAAAAATAATAATAATAATACCACAAACTGGACCTAATCGAACTGAAATTTTATTTTTATTTTTGAAATGGTTCAATTGGAGACCTCAAACTATACATACAATTTGATTCAAACCAAATTGATTTACATATTTTAGAAATAGAATTTAAAAATATTTTTTCATTATTTTATTAAAAAATTAATTATTCTTTTAATATTCTTTAGGTCAGTATCATGAATAATAATAGTGGAATTAGATTGCTTATGTCATGTTTCACTCCTTATGGTATGTTTATAAATAAGTTAATTTTAAAAGCCTCTAGTGTTTTAGAAGAATTTTGTTTTTTTTTTTTTTTTTTGGTCTCATTGATTAGTCCATTTTTATTTTCTATTTTTTTATTGATTTATGTAATTGATAATAGGTAAACAAATTAAAATTTGGACCTCATGTTAAGGTAATATATTCTAATTTTGGAATCCAATATATTATTATTATTATTATTTAGAATGATATAAGAGAATGAAACTGATATAAGATTATACTTTATGGTAAATGAAATTTCCCTTCACTATAAATTTTATATATTTATTTGCCTAGGGAGGACAATTCCATTACTCACATTTTAGCTTAAGGACATGAAGCACTCCACCAGGATGTATTCTTCACTAATGATATCTCTGCTCATATCTTTCATACCTTGGATCCAGTGATCTAAGACTTATGGAGAATGGCTGGCATTTGCTTTACATCTTCTGATGTTTATGTATCTGTTTTGCTTGATAACCGCGACTAGGTAGTTTATGGACATGTACTTTGTGCTGGTTGTGCTTGCACAAGTTGTTTAGTAATGTTTTTATTCCACTAGGAAAGAAGGTTAGAAAATAACAGATAATTTATCAAATAACCTCCCCTATATCTCAATTCATTATTAATTATGTAGTTATTTAACATCTAACAATATTAGGAATCACAAAATTTTGATATAGGCAGCCCACTGTGGCAATTCGGTTACCCAACTTCTAGTGTCTATAGGAATCCTTTGAATTTTTTTTTCTTTTTTTGTCCATATTAAGTTTCTTTCAATCCGGAAAAAAAAAAAAAAAAAAAAAAAAAAAACCACGAAAAGATTTGTAATCGTTACCATTAATGAAAATAAGACGTCAAATTTCATTCAATAAGATTTGTAATTGTTGCCATTAATTAAAATAAGATGTCAAATTTGATAATATTTGCAATATATTTAAGGGAAAAAGACCAATGTTATATCTAACTAAACTTTTCATATCGTTTTTCATTACCTCACTCTTTTACTGTCTATTGAAATAATGGACACTGTCAAGCAATAATTGGATGAGGTAGTGAAAATGAGCACGACAAGTTTGATTAGGTATAAAATTGGTTTTCTCGAAAGTTTTGCTATCTAATTATCTATTTGGACAAAGTTCAAGTACAAAAAGAGCTTTATCTCTATATATAATCTAGTACAAGAATATTAAATGATCAATTTAATATTTAATGAAACTCTTTGTGATATTTTTAGTAACTTTTTAGTATTGTTTGCTCTTTTTATAAATATGGTTAAGATAATATATCATTGATTAATTAAGCTAATATCATCTAACAGAACAAAACAAAGCAAATAGTATAAGTGAGGTAATAAAAATAATTACTAAAACTTTGCTTGGATAATAAATTGGCTACTTCAAAATTTAAGTACAAAATTGAATTTTTTGTGCAGGCACCTAATTTTACATTTTTCCTTAAACAAATAAAATGAATTCTCTCGCCTTATCATAACCTAGTCGAAACCATCACATGAATCTTAAAAATGATTATTAATTAAATAAAAAATGATTAATTAGATTGTTGGTCCCATTTAAGTAAGTCAGAAGAGGATGAATAGGCTACATTTAATAAATTAAAACATTTGTATCAACAAAAAAAATCTGCTTGTTTACTTTAGCAAGCTAGCATGAGAAATGAATTGCCATGTTAAACTTAAAGGAAAAAAAAAAAAAAACATAAATGCACAAAAGTATAGAGAGGCAAGATAGAAAAGTTAAAACACAACGATATAAGTGGTTCGGCTTTGTTGCAATGTTGACTCTTCTAGTTTCAAAGGACCCTATATTCCATACAATATCGTCAACATCCCATTTTCACTTAATTAAGCTAAAAAATACGTAAATAGAAATATTTATATGTTTTAGTATATGATGAAAATAAAATATCATATTAAACCCAAAAAGTCATATTTTAATATTTTAAGAAACAAAAATGGCATGAAACTTTAGTTTTATGAGCTTAGAAAAATTATTTAGGTTTAATATAACATGATTTTTATTATATATTTAATTTAAGGTTCCTTTAATTAAAAAATTAATTTTAGTGATACTAAATTATAAACTTTAAAAGTATTTTGTGTGCGTACATTTAAAAAAAAAAAAAAACCAAATAGCTTATTGGTAAGACAAACATAAGAGGTTTTGTATTCAATTTTAGACAAAGGCATAAAAAGTGCTTTTAGTTTTCTCCACTAATAGGGACATGTAGCAGCATATAATTGGACAATATATACGCTAAAGTCAATACTCACCTTTTTCCCTTCAAGAACATGAATTACATAGCCCATGCTCACTTTACTTGTAAACCCTGAGAATTTTTCATACCAATAAAAATAAATAAAAATATAAATATAGAAAATAGATGGTTAATATTGAACTAAAAAAAAAACTCTATGATAAAACTACGAGTAGTAGTGAGCCTGTATATAGTTTCAAACCTTAAAACAAAGTTTTCTAGATAGTATTAAATACTACTAATAATATTTTATAGTGGGTATCAAAAACTCAAGATATAAAAATAACTTGGTTAAGATTTTAAATGCGATAAAGAGTAAATAACCAATTACACTTATAGTTAGAAAACGATAACTTAAAGATTAATTGTTGGGATTATAGATACACAATAAAATCATAAACAGATCTATAACTAATAATTTAGACTCCAAATAAATATTTGGATCACACCATTATTTTAATTAAAATATTCTTAAGCTATTAAAGCCTAAAATGAAAAATAGCCCATTAGGTTTAGAAAACCCTAATCGGTTGAGATAAAACCCTAAAAATAATTAATCGTGTAAACTATAAACCAAAAGTTGAACCCGATAATAATCTAGAAAATTTGTAGAACTCCATATAAATTTTTGGAGATAAAACTCTTGAATGATTGTCATATTTGTACCTGTTTAACTTAATAAATTGCTTTAAAACTAAGCTAAATGGTTAATTAAAAGATATTATGATATATAATGGACATATACGATGCAAGTTGTATAAAAAAAAATAAAAAACATGACTGGATTGCATTGATAATTGTCAGTCGAATTTTTTAAGCACAAGAGTCAAAGAAGAACAAATAAAAGTCAAGAAAATTGTACAATAGCCAATCAAAGTGAGCCAATGCATTATGGAAGCAGGCAAAGACAAGCCGAATTGGGTGGATCTCTTCTCCTTTAGCCAAGTCTATTGCTTCCTTCTTCATCTCAATATATATATCTATTTATATATATATATATATATATGGCTTCATAATTAACAAAGGAACAAAGTCATTAAATCAACACAACTTGCAGCAACAAAACCACTTAAACAACAACCAATTTAGTTCACATTACACTATCAAAACACACATCAAAACTACCATAAACAAGCTCCTTAAAAGTAGCACAAAACAAGCTTAGGAAAGGGAAAAACAAGATGAACTAAATTCATTTTCGAGTTAGTTATGTGTTAAAACATTAACTTAAACAATATTTTATTAATCTTAGGTTCGAAACCAGCTTAGGAACCAAGTTTAAAACATCCAAAATAAGGTAAACTTTGATCAACCCTAGTTATACTCTTTATATTCATAAAACAAGAATTATATACATGTTGATATGTTGTAGGATGATATATATATATATATATATCAAGTAAAAACACTTAGGAATAGTTTAAAAACAAGTTAGACGTGGAATATCATGAAAAGTTGGATCAAAGTGCAATCCGCATAAGAGCATGGGTTGTACACGGGGTGTTGAACTCCCGATGTTCCTCTCGACTTTCTATTTTCCACGAGTCTGTGTTTCCAGAAATACACAGCTGGTACATGGCCATGTACCAAGCCGTGTTCCTCTCGGCTTGCATATAAAAAAATAAAATAAAGTAAAATAATAATAATAATAATCTATTTTATTTATTCCGAATATTACTACTACTACTACTACTAATGTTATTATTATTATTATTATTATTATTATTATTATTATTATTATTATTATTATTATTATTACTGTTATGAATATTAATATTATTATTATTATCATTATTGTTAATATTAATATACTTTACAAATAAAAATAAATTATGATAATTGTTTAAAACTCAACTTATATAGCTATAAATATATAAAAATGAAAATTTAAAAAACCTAAAATATCAAAAAACATGATTTCTAAAATAGTTAGGTAATAATATAAAGACAAATCAAAAGAAACACGACGAAACTAAATACTAAAAAATAAATATTAGTTACTATAATAGATTAACTAAAGAATAATGTAAAAGTGATGATAATAGTAATGATAAGATATCAATCTACTAAATATAAATTCTACAACTACCCAATAAAAATATATAAATATCAAACAAGATCAAAAAAAGCAAAATTTAAATATTATTAAATAATAATTATTATCATAGGACTATTAAAGGAACAATATAGTATTAGAAAGAAAACCAAATATCAATATAGGATACTTAGACACTTATAGGAGTTTGATTATATAATTTATGTTGTATTGATGAATATATTTATTCATCTCAATAGATGACCTTGATACTTGTAAGGATTTCCTTGTTAATTATTACGATTAATAAGTATGAGCAGGTGAGTACCTTAGACTTATTACATTGTGTGTGCTTATAGCTTAGCTGATCTTAAATGAAAAATAATAACATGAATTTGTTGTATGGGTTTACGGGAATTATTTGCTGTATGAATTGTTGATTGCTAAGCTACTCTAACAATAGTAATAATAGAATTCTATATGAACATGTTGCTTGTATAGCATGCTGCTTATCTGTGTAATGATTGGTTGCCTTAAACCTGATTAAAAACTATTTGGACCATAAATGAAATGAACATGCATTGCACGATTTGTATAAGCAACATTTGAGTAAGTGGCAGCCTATCACGTATTAGTGTTTCGGATCTCTGGTAATGCTTGGTTTTTTTAGGCAAGGAGGCTATTAGTTCTATGCAAGATTACCTTAATTCTATAGGTACCATAGGAACTAAATGAAAAATGAAGGATACCGCTTATGGTATCATTTTGAAATGACTAACACTGAGTGGAGTTAAAGTAAGTATTGTTGTCTTCCTATATACTTAGTTTCTCCTAGATAGATAGGTCATAGTATTGTGTTCCTTCAACCCCAATGAGAGGGAGTAAATCTTCATCCTGCTTTGGATTTTGAGTTATCCAGGCTTGTATTTGTGCATATGCTTGATTGATGCATTTCATATGATTGATAATAAACTTGTTTGATAAGTGGTACGTTCTGATTATTCACTGAGCCCATGGTTTCGCTCACACTCCTAAAGACATTTCAGGTTTACATTATGACCGTGGCTAGTTACATCCAGGAGTATGTCACCGATAAGAGCTTAGGAGCTGGATGCTCATTAGTCAAATCGAGATAAGTTGTTTTCTATTATTCTTAGTATAGATTCTATCAGTTATATATTTGGAGATTTATGGAAAGATTATATGATTTGTAATATTTTTATGATATACTTTACTTATGATGACAGTTAATTACTAATTTATGTCTTACATGTATTTGTCATTTCTTATCTATACAACTAAAAGATCTTGTTGTTTGAAAATATGTCATTTTCTGAAGGTTAAATAGTAATATTATTCAAGCATGACTTGTATACTATTATTAGTGTACCCTCGGAATGTGATATTACCTCCATTTTTTAGCACATCAGCATGATGAAATTGCAAACTAGGCATGGAATACTTCATAATGATACCAAACTTGCAAATTAATCTAGGGTTTTTGTGGGTAAAATCAAAAAGGGAAAATCGGAGAAAACTATTTCATCACTTTCCAAAAATATTAAGATTTGATATGACTTTGCATATTTTATGTAATTTGAAAGACATAGGAAGCTTCTAATTGATACTTAAGATGCATATATCAAGTTCAATTAAAATGTATCACCTAACTTTTAGAAAATTCCCAAATTCGTGCTGAAAATCACCCGAGAAAGCTTAGATTCAAAATTACCTAAAATTGACAAATTTTAATGCTATTTGGAAACCTTAGCAAGTATAAATAGGATTCATCCATAGTTATTCAAGGAGGTTTGGCACTCAATTTACTCAATTTTTCAGATTGTTTTCTTAAGTTTTCAATTAGCGTTTCTAATTTTAATGATCCGATTTGTGTTTTGCAGGCAAAATTGAATGAATCGAATCTCACAGGAAAGTCCAAAAAAAAAAAAAAGAAGGAATCTCATAGGAAGCTTCAGGAGGTCATAACCTATAAATTCCTAGTCTTAGATAATAAAAGGAAATATAATAAATAATTGGCATGTGTGATTAGGAAAAATTAAAAATAATTATAAATAAAAATAAAAATAAAAAGGAAATATAATAAATAATTGGCATGTGTGATATTTGTAATATTTATAGTAGAATGAAAAGAAAATATAATATGTGAAAAATATCAAATTTATTTTCTTTTTGATTAAATCATCATCTTAGTAGTATGTTATTGAAGTAATAATGTGTATATTAAATTTAAAACATAGATAGGAATATTGTTACTTGATTTTCTCTTATGACTTTACCATGACAATCAATTTATTAATATATAGCAGTCTTGATTTTATGATATTCAAATGTCTTAATAAATTAATCCGTGAGTGTTTTATTATACCATGTTGTGAATTTTTTTCCTTTGCCACAATAATAAATAGGGATAAACCCCTTTTTGATACCTAAATTTTAACAAAATGAATAATTAGGTGTATAAACTTTTAAAAAGTCTAATTTTATAACTAACTAAACTTGTCGTGTCTATTTTCACTACCTAGCCTAATCATTACCTGACATGTGTCTATTATTTTAAAAGATAATAAAAGAGTGATGTAGTGAAAAGATGTATAAAAAAATTAATTAGGTAAGAAATAATGGAAACGTGTCAGGTAATGATTGGATGTGATAGTAAAAACAGGCACAAAAAAGTTTAATTATATATAAAATTGGACTTTTTAAAAATTCAGATACATAATCATGCACTTTGTTAAAGTTCAGGTATTAAAAGGGGCTTGAATAGCCTCTTTCTTGATACTTGAATGATATGAAATGTTTTATGCCATAATATAGTCTTGTTAAAATTAACGTGATTAATGTTGATATTCCTTATAGTAGATTTAGTTCGTGATAATATAGGGTGAATTGATATGTATGATATGATGTGTCGTTATGATTTCTTGTACAGAATTTTGTTAGATGGAAAAAAATAGTTTTCATAAAATTGCAAAACCTAAAGTGATAATGTCACACTCCGAGGGTACCCTAGTAGTAGTACATAGGCTACACTTGAATACTATCACTAGATTACTTTCGGAGAGTGATACATTTTTTCAAACAATAGGATCTTTTAGTTGCTTTGATAAGAAAGGATAAATACATATAAGACATAAATTAGCAAATAAACTATCATCGTAAGTAACAAGTATCATAAAGATATTACAGACCATATAATTCTCCCAGAAAATCTTCAAATACATAACAGATAAATTTTAAACTAACTAATAGATACTAGTAATCATAGAAAACAACTTATCCCGATTTGACCCATAAGTAGACGTCGTCACGGTTTGCTTCGGGTTTAAAACTAGACCCGAACTGTTGATTCCCAGTTTCAAAAATGGTGGAACCGGATCGGACCCATGAGAGCCGGTCCGGGTCCTAGTTCTTAGGAACCTTCGGTTCTCACAGTTCGATTCCGGTTCTAGAGGAACCGTGAACCATGAAGAAAATAAAAAAAACCAATTAAATAATTTACTTAATTTAACTAAGAAAAAATGCAAAATATATATTTTTTTAAATAACATTGAGCTTAACAATAATTGTTCATATCATTAGTTAAAAGAAATTCTATAATTATGTATTTATTTATATACAATCACTTGCACTTTTTTAGTTGTTATATTAGCAATGTGACACTATAAAATATTCAAGATATAAACAATTCCCAACAACAAAAAACAAATCACACATTATTAAGAAAGAAAGTCTACTTTGGTTAGAAGTCTGCATAAATTTAATAATATACGATTTCAAATATATGTATTAATTGTATTGTTAATAATAACACATTAAATATCGTAAATAGGAAATAAATTATTATTATTTATGTGAAAATAGTTTTAGATATTTGTTTTATAATTACAATTTTTTATAATTTTCTTTTCTTTTTTTCTTGCTTTTTTATAATTTTTATAGTGTAGAACCGCTAGTTCCAAAATCGCCGGGTCATGCGATTTTTAAGGATGGAACCGTAAGGGCCCGTCAGAATCGACGGGTCATTTATCAGTCTAGACTCACCATTCCTAGGCTGGTTCTCAGTTCAGGAACCACGTGGTGATAGGTCAAGTCTGTTCCCGGTTCCGAACCCATCCATGATGATATCTATCCATAAGCATCCATCTCCTAAACTCTTACTGAGGTCATACTCCTGGATGTAACTAACTACGGTTGTAGAGTAAACCTTAAATGTCTTTAGGAGTGTGAGTGAAACCACGAGCTCAGTGAATAACCACACATACTACACATCAAACAAGTTTATTAATAAATCATATGTAATGCAATCAATCAAACATATGATCAAATACAAGCTTGGATGATCTAGAATCCAAATAAGAAAAAGAATTACGCTCTCTTTTTAGACTTGAAGAACAATTATTTTATGACCCACCTGCCCAAGAGAGACTAAGTTTACAGGAAAATCAATAATTTCTTGTCTTAGGCTTATCACTTTTAGCTTAATGATGTTTTAACTGACCATTTCAAGTATTAATCCTTGGAAAATCCCTAAGTATTAATCATTTCAAAGTGATACTACTGGTGGCGTACTTCGTTGCCATTTAGTTCTCGTAGAACCGACGGAACAAAGAAAACCTTGGAAGAACTAACACTTTAGAAAAACCAAGCATTAATAGAGAACCGAAATATTAATACGTAGCAGGCTATCATCTTTTCTGTATATGCAATAATGCAATACGTGTAATGCATGACTATGTTATTTAATAAATCAATAATTCTTATTCATATTCATGATAACCATGCATTACACACAGTAATCATCATACTATTTCATATCATCATACAATAGTATTATCACTTTCATTAACTCGTCTTGGCATCATAAGCATTCAGCTCAAATCAGAATTCATTCTCATCAGGATTTTCACAATAGCTGTATTATTATCTTTGTGTTACATATGCAGCTAATTACAAGCATAAACAGTATAATAGATCAGAGTTACTCACTTGTTCATGTTGGCTAGTTATAATATTCAGCTAGAAAATCCTCTATAGTATCAAGGTCACCTAGATGAATAAAAATATTCATCAATAAGGCATAAATTATATAACTAAACTCCTATGAGTGTCTAAGTGTCCTATATTGGTATTTGGTTTTGTTTTTATTACTATATTGATCCTATAACGGTCCTATGATAATCAATTATTATTTAATATTTATTTTCATTTTGTTTTTCTTGATCACGTTTGATAGTTATATATTTTTATTGGATAGTTGTAAAATTTATATTCATTATATTGATATTTTTATCATTATTATTATCGTTATTTTTATATCGTTCTTTTAGTTAACATATTATGGTATCTAGTATTTATTTCTTATTATTTAGTTTCGTCGTGTTTCTCTTCATCTACTTCATATAATTATTTTGTCATTTTTAGATATCACATTATTCATAAATTTATCTTATTTAGATTTTCATTTTTATATATTCATCTATATAAAACAAATATTTAACAATTATAGTTACTGATAACACTCATATTTTCCTATAGTTCTTAGGGTTAATATTCCTCTATTATTATTATTATTATTATTATTATTATTATTATATTATTATTATTATTATTATTATTATTATTATTATTATTATTATATTTACTTAGCAAAATCTATTTTTGTTTATATATATATATATATATAATCTGTTTGCGTAAAACAGGCTTCGCGTAAAAGGATTATGCGTATACACCAGCTCCAATGTCGCCGGCATTGATACCTAGATGCTTGCGTTCGAATATTTTACATGTTATTTTACATCAGTGTACGCTAGCTGTAAGTCGCCAGCTTTACAACGTACGCCGGCTTCTACACTACCAGTGTATAATTTAAATTGGCCGACGTTTCGTTCAGTTTACTTGAAAATAGATTTTACATAGCTTATATTCAATATAAGCCTTCTCAACACCGCTGGCCTAACCTTGTATGTCGCTGGTGTTGAGCGTATACACTACTGGCGTAACGGTAGTGTTGACACTGTTCATCATCTTCTTCGATTTTTTCTAATTCAAAACTTAACTTGCTTAATGTATATATGTATTATACTTGTATAAAAACTTCTCCTAAGTGTTTTTCTACATTCTACATGTATCATACGTGATATATCAGTGTATATTACTTCTTTAAATCATCATTCAACCTAGTTTCTAACTCCTTAAAAGATGATAGCATATATAAAGGGTTAGGGTTGAGTATTACCTTATTTAAGCAGATTGGAAGGTGCTAAACTCTCCCCTAAAGCTAGATTCGAACCTAAGGTTAGTAGAAACATCAGTTAAGCTATTGTTTACGTGTATATATAAACTAACTTAACACAACTTTCTTACCTTATTTGTCTTCCTCCTAAGTTTAGAACTTGTTAAAGGTTTGTTAATGGTTGTTTTGATCTGTGGTTTGAGCTGATTTTGTGCTTCTGTTGTTGTTGGTTGGTTGGTTTTGTTTTGGTATAATTTATGAGTCTTGTTTTTTCTTAATGAATGTATATATAAATGGGCATAATGAAGCTACAAGTTTCAGCCGAACCAAGAGATGTCCTCTGATATCCAATTTGCCTTACATATTTTTCTCATGCATTAATTGTTCTTACTGAATTGGTTAATTTGGATTAGTTTAGGTCATTATTTGTCTTAACTTTTAGTGCAAATTGACTCTCCTTTGTTGAAGAATCCGGTTGCTACTTTCCTAAGAAAATCCTAGCCATATGTTGCATCGAATTTGCACCAAGTTGCACCAAAATGAAGGAAAAATTAGTTTAATATTATTTGGTTAAGTAATTATTTTAAGTTTTAGGGTAGTTTATTAAGTTAAATGGGTATAAATATAACAATTATTCAAGAGTTTTATCTCCAAAAATTTATATAGTGTTCTACAAATTTTCTAGATTGTTATTGAGTTCAACGTTAGGTTTAAAGTTTACGCGATTATTCTTAGAGTTTTAGCTACCGCGTTTATGGTTTTCTAAGCTTAATAGGCCAATTTTTGTTTTAGGATCTAATAGCTTAAGAATACTCTAATTAAAACAATGGCGTGATCCAAATATTTATTTGGAGTCTACATTGTGAGTTATGGACCTATTTTTATTTTTATTGTGTATTTATAATTCTAACGGTTCATCCAATGGTTATCATTTTCTAATTATAAGCTTAATTGTTTAATTACTTGCTAATACACTTAAAGTCCTATTTAAATTATTTCTATATTTTGAAATTTTGATAATGATTATGTAAATCTATTTTTACTATCTGTTATTATTTATCGAGCTTTATTTTAGGGTTTGAAATTATATATAGGCTCATTACGACTTATGGTTTTATTCTAAGGCCTTGGTTGAGTCCTATATTAATATTCTATTTTCTATTTTTATATTTCTATTTGTATAAAAAATCTCGGGGTTTACAAATAAATCTAGGGTTCATATTTAAAAAATCAATTTTCACAAAAATTAGTAAATTTTAATGGATTAAAAGTGAAAATATTTCTAAAATAAAAATTAATTAACAAACTAAATTTTCATAAAATAATTACGTATTTTTTTTTATCTCAAATAGAGAATACATAGGCACCTAATGGGCGACTTAAAATCTTAAAAATTTATTTTTGGCAAAATTAATATGATATTGTGAATATTGCTATTTAGTAGTTTAATTAATGGTATAAAAATTATGTCATATTGTGTAAACTATAAAGAAATTATGTAACTTTTGTAAAATTTAATAAAATCGACTAATTTGTAAATCTTAATAAAATCAATAAATTCTTTTTATAAATATCACATAGGAATATTATTTATGATATAATAGGGAAAAAATTATAATTGGAAAGTTAAAGGTGATAATCAATAGATTTTAATATGATAACCCCTAGACTTAGTAATTTTTGGCTTTGTTTTCTTAAAACAATTTTCGCGGATCAATAGCAATATTAAGATCAGCCTATCCATTGGTCCTAATTTATTTATTTTTTCTCGACTTTAGTTAGATGGCAACTCCAAAATAGTTTTTAAAAATTAAAAATTTCCTTTAATTCTTAATTAAAAGTTTGATATAAATTGGATTAAAAGAAATTAAACCAGAAATCAAAATCTAGGCTCAACAAATACATTCCACTAAATCAAATAAAACCTTGATTACAAATAGTATATCAGTCTTCTTCGACTTATTTCCCTTTATTTAACCTAGCCAGCTTATTTTTAAGCAATTACCTGTTACAAAGCTATTTGTAATATATAAGTTTAGCAACAAATACAACTATAATTGAAGGACATGTGTTTTTGTCCCTTCATTAAACAATTCGACAATTAAAAGACAAAAGACAATGGTTTAGATATATTTAATATGTTAATATTTTTTGGATTTGAGCTTCTTTTTAGTATACATATCTCTAATGTTGAAACTTCAAATACATAACTTCGATATCCACATACATTAACTCCAATTTTCCATGTAATATAATGTTTGAATTTGCTATATCAAATACAAGTCAAGTAATATAAATTATTATTTAATTTTATAGGCATGTGGGATTTCTTTAGACTTTATTTAATATATATTTTTATATGCTATAGATACATTTTATTTGTTTATTATTTTTATAAGAACTTGCTAGGCCTTGCATTTGTCTTAAACCTATAAAAAATATATGTTCTTCAAATTCCAACTTTAAATAATCCCTTAAAATGTGGTTTAATGATGCACATTATAACTGAATTTTAATAAAATATATAATTAAATATTTGAACTTTGAAATTGGTTACTTTTGCACACGAATAATATCTCGATCAAGTTGGCTAATTTTGTAATCTCATATTACATAGGTGACATTGGTTTGCGTTAAAAGTGTTTTTAAGTACTAAATTAACCAATTTTAATATTTAAATACATCTTTTACTAAAATTTGGCCGTTTGTATCATTAAAAATAATAAAAATAAAAACAGCTAACCGGTTCTTGAAACAAACATCGGTGTCCATGGTGATATAATAAAAAAAAATCCCTTGGAACATTGTATTGATTAAACATGCCTCAGGGTCATGTCCAAATTGGGACCCGATAGGAACCGACTATGGGAGATCCTTCATTGGACCTGCCTCACCGGTTTGAGGTCTTTATTGGGTCTTAGCCTCTCTAGGTTGGCGAGTCCAACCCAAGTTGATACCATGGACCCGCCAAAACCAGCAGGTCCTCGGTTCCTTATTAAAAAAAAAAAAAAAGCCTATAAATCTTACCTTTAGTCAACAATGAGTCATAGAGGCTTCAAATAACAATGCAGACTTCACTAATGCCAAAGACAAATGGAAAACAATAAAAGCAAAAATAATGCTAACGCACTTGCAAGCCTACAATGCTATATAATATAGAGTTCCTATTAGTATGCATTGGTATGTGAATGCTAAACTTTATTTTAAAAATTGAGGTTAAAAATGTGCAAAATAGACAAGCCTAATGCAACAAGATTCACTGATGTTGAAATTTTGAAATTTATTCTACCGTGTGTGCAAACAAGGTAAATGCAAGAAGCCTATATAAATACAGATGCAACCTCATAAACTTTTTGTAGATATGCAAACGTTAAAAAAAAAATTTCACACTAACATTCTGAAAACGACCATAAAATTCATTACAGCCTGTGTTTCATATTTTTAGGTATCTTTTCATATTGTATTTCTTATGTTATTTGTTTCAAGTATTTGTAAAAGTTCATTGTAGTCTGTGTTTTATATTTTTTATTGCAACTCTATACTTTTTTTTTTTTAATCCCCATTCCACGATATGGCGTCATTCTTTCAACGTAGCTTCTCAAGAAAAAGTAAGGACAAAGGTAAGGCCCTGGCCTCAACATCGGATTTCGAGCAACGAAACTATGCTATAAATGAAGATCTCAACTTTGTTGATAATCCTAGTTTGAACGAAGTGCAGCAAGAGAGATATCCTGTTGTCCCACCTAGCTTTTAGCAAAGAACTCCAATATATCATCCCATTAGTGAGGAGTCACATGAACCAGATGATATGGAGAATTTAATGGGAGGGGCAGTGGACAAGGATCTAGAGGTTGGCGATGAGAAGCTAGATGAACCACTCCCTCGACCAAATTCAGATAAGCCACCACGTCTACTTAACTTATCTATCTTTACAGTGCATTTCAAGAAAGTCAAAGGTTTCGATGGTAAAATCCGAGGCTACTGCAACTACTGTGTGGTAAGCTATACATGGAAGATTGGTGAGAGATATGACAGCTTCACCAAACACCTATGAAACAAACATCTTAACAAGTTCAACATTGAATTAGGCCAACAACAATTGTTGAGAAATAGCAGTGGCTCCAAAAAGGATGCAAGGTTGTTTCGATTTAGTACTAAAAAGTACAAGGATGTTCTTGCAAAAATGATTAGAGACATGCACCGGGGTTTGATGAACATCAAGACTTGAGACATTTAGTGGAAGACCCACTTAATCCATAAGCACGCCCATATGGTCAAACAACGAAGCATCGACACATCATACAACCTTACATGGATGGTAAGATGGAATTGAGAGGTATTTTCAGCAATCTTGATACATGTGTTTTTATTTGTTCAGACATTTGACCAACAGGTAGAGTGAAAATTCATAGATGGGTATCATCTGTCACTAGATAGATGATAACTGGATACATAATAAACATCTCATTGCATTAGGAAAAATGGATGGTGCACACACTTTGCACGAAACATATATTCTACAATAAAGTAGGTTCTTTTATACTATTTCTTAATGAAGAAAATATTTTCAATCGGCTTTGATAATATATCTACAAATACTACAAGTGTGTGTAACCTTCAAAACCTTTACCAGCCCACATATATTGGTACTTTTTTCATATTAAGTGTGCATGACACATTTTTAACTTATACGTAAAAAGTGGAGTAGACTGATTAAAGTTAAGATATTCATCTATTAAATTGAGCGTTGATTACATAACTGATCATCCATCAGTAAATAGAACACGGAGAAATTTCTGTCTCCGACAAGGAGTGAGGCCTAGGAAATTTTAAAAATATGTAGTACGCAAATGAAACTCAACTTACCAACTTCTTATCAGTATGAGCAACTATAAAGAATTGTTATGCCAATTTGTTCTTGCACACATGCCAAACATGCCCTTGCATCATAACAATTGGGTTACATATTCTAATTTGCTTTCTATGTTGAAAGTTTTTTAAGATTCTATGAAGACATTTTCTTAAGTGTATCTTGCGACTGTTTACCTATTTTTGCTATAATCAATTAGTATTGCAAGCACTTTAGGTAGGTTCTAATATGATTGACTGTTGTAGTTAAGTGTGCAGGACATGACATGCAAGTGATCTTCGTACTATCGTTACATCCTAATAATATATAATATTGCATGGGTATTAGACCCACATCATAAATTCGAAAGCACATTGATACCTTGTTAGATGATGAGGATATGTACTCTGTTAATTATACATCTATACGTAAGACAACATCTATTTTAATTAAATTGTACAAACAGTTCAGTGATACATATGAAGATAGGAATCGGCTAGTGAATCAACACCTTCATCCAAACCACCGATCGAGGATGACATTGCATCAAGAGATTTGTTCGTGCTCACACAGTCACATGCATGGAAAAGGTATAAAGGTAGAAGCAGTAGTATAAAATGTGCGGAAATTAATAGACACCTTAACACAGAATTTAAGTTCAGTAATAGCACTAATGTAAGAAACTTTGACATTTTTGGAATGGTGGAAACATCACCGAAAATAATTCTCAGCTCTATCTCACATGGCAAGATAGTTGCTTGTGGTTCCAGCCTCCACAGTTGTGATGGAGCAGGTATTTAGTTGTGTAGGTAATATACTGGATGACCACAAGGCACATATGACTACAGTAATGGTTGAGACGGTAGCTTGCATTAACAGCTAGAGTAAAGTAGAAAGACACCTGCAAGAGATCGTCATAGTGACCAATGAGGAAGATAAATACTTTAGCAACTACAACTCATTAGGAGAAAGCACTGCGACAGGTACTCTCGACATAATCCAACGTGAGTAGTTCTCAAAATTTTGCTTGAATGCAAATATAGTATATATACTAGAACAAACTATTTTCAAAAATTAGAAAATCGAACATGGTGCTTTTTGAAATGCATAAGTAAATATAAAATTTTTCATAATTATGTAAACCGAAAATATTTTTCTAAAATTGCTACGAAATTACTAATCACTTAAAGTTGACATCACATTTTGACAATTCAAATTAACAAACACAACAAATATTTTATAAAAAATTAAAAAGAAAAAACATGAACTACGAAGGCCTGATTCTGAAATTTGGATATGCAGGCACCTCCTAAAACATGTCAAATGAATTGTATTTTGCAATGTTGTTTTTTCCTCTCTAATTACATGTACGTACGTGAGCTAAGGTATAATGTCCCTTCCACAGCCACAAGGTGCTAACCATATTACCATGTAATATGAAGGGTGTACTTGATTTTTTCAGAATTTTTTTTTTTTATTTTGTATCTTAAATGTTTAAATGTTGTTTTTCTCGAAAATAAGTATTACATTAATGCAATGTGTAAAATGTGGCTTATTTTATTTTATTTGGAGAAGGGTGTAACTAGGGGTGGACCTGCCCAGTTACTCGGCGGGTCTTCAGGTCCTACCTACCTGCCATAGTGGCAAGGTGACTCTGGGTCCTTTATTTGAGGACCTAAACTGCCTAAGGGCATGCCTAGTTGGTTGTAGGTGACCGAGTGTTCTTGTACTTGTACATACATCATGGGGTTTTGTATGGATCTACTATTTTTTTTTTAAAACTTAATCCGAAAAATATACTACTTTTTAAACAAATTCCTCATATATTTTGTCAAAAACGCATTCCGTGAATTTGCTAAAAAATTTATACTAGTAGCGCATTCACCGAATGTGTTCGAAGCAAACGTAATTTTTCTTTCTTAATATGATTGGACACATTCACTGAATGCATCTATAGATTTTTTTTTTTTAATTTAGTTGAAGGCATTAAGTGAATGAGTCCGGCCTTTTTTTTAAATTTTTTGGACGAATTCACCATATGCATCCAGACCTTTTTTTTTTTAAAATTTATCGGACACATTCAGTTGAAGGCATTCGAAAGCAGTAATGTTTTTTTTTTTTTTTAAGAACATCCTATATAAACGCCTGCATATAAACACACATACTTTAAAACTAACATGCACTGTAAAACTATAAATATCACATCCACTAGAACAATAATCACAATATTACAACACATTTAACACTAGAATCAACAATCTAATATCAGTCCCACCTGCATACAACTACACGATACACATCAAACTCCAAGTTTTATCAACACTTTCCATCCAATACACAATAACTGCAGTAAAGCTATGACCAAACTTATTATAGCAATATAAGCATATCAAATTAGGATGGTAATGGCCATGCAAATATATTTAAATAAAAATTACATAAATCAGAAGCAGTCTCATATACAGTAATCAATATATAAAAAATGAGAAGTACAATTGTTCTATTTTTTCTTCAAACCTCTAGTAAAGGTCTTTCCAGATCTCCTAAATATCAACTCCTTCTCCTTGCCTCTATCCTAATGATCACTTCTTTGCTCACTCGCTTCACCAGAAGCTTCTTCAAATCCCTGGGGGCCTCTGGATTATAACATGACAGAGGTAATTGTTGTGTCAGTTGTGTCACCCTTTCTTTCATATCGGTTTCATTTGCAATATGGAGTAGCAACTCTCTATAGGGAGTTGGAGAGTAGAAATTGATTCATATAGATCATAGATGCATGAAGAAGTTACAAATGCAGTAGTATCATACATTGAACCGCCCGTAAGATCACCCAGGTATGTGTTACCTAAAGGCACATTGTGGAATGATGAATGAACAGGATATTATTACTGGGTGGGTTTAAAGGAAGTGCTTCGACGCCCTCCATGAGGCCCATCTGACCTCTGATGTCATGGATGTTGTGGTTTTACATTTACTTCAGCTCCTTCCTCTGTGTAGGGTACCTGAGCTTCCTCCCCCTGATGTCCACCCACAAGCAAGTACATCCAACTCTCATTCTCCTCCTCTACAGTTGCCATTGACTTATTTGCAAGGCATGTGTATGATCCAAACTATCTAATCGACTGATGTCTCCCATTATATTAATTTTGCAAAATTGAAGAAGTAACCACTTTAAGAGAATGTGTTATAAGATCATATTGAAATTAATTTGAATGTTCGGGATCTCACCATATGTCCAAGCAATGCTCCTATATGGGATATGTATCTACGCGTGATGCTCTAATACCAGTTCAAGTATTTTGCATCCACACTGGGTCCCTCCCTAATTGTAGCAAAGAGTGTATGGAGCTTTTGCCACAAAGTAACATTTATCGTGTGAAGCTACTGCCAATTTAGTCTGACTTAGGGCTACCAATGAACCAAACCGGTTCACAAACTACTTGAGTTCGATTCAATATTTATTCAAGTTTGATTTGAAAATAGTCAAATCGAACTTGAATTTGAACTATTCTAGTAGTTTATGGAATCGAACTTGAACTTTTGCTTTAATTAGTTCACGAGCCTAATCTAACTTTATCGAGCATATATGTCAATCAAATTTGAATTGAGTTTAGATATTAATATTATTTTAATTAGAACTTAAAATATATTTTCAATAAATCGAGCCTAAACGAGCTTAATCTAGTTGGATTTGAGATTATATAATTTTATTTCGAGCTAAATTCGAGCCTAAAATATTAAGCTTGATCGAACTTGAACTTTGAAATTTCGAATCAAACTCGAATTTTAACTCAGTACTATACCGTCTTGATTCGATTCAATTGCAGCTTTAGTCTAACCTACCTTATAGGTCAATGTCACAAAGAGCTCTATCAATGTTAACATTTTCTAATATGTGCTGAAGACCTCCAAATTGTTGTGCCACTGTTTTTGGGAAGTGTCATTCAATGATGGCGAAGCAAATAAGCGAAACACGGGCTATCCATATTTGTCATCTATAGTACAAAATGGAGGGAATGTCTCCAATAAGTTCACGGGGTATGGCTTACAGTCCACCTGCACACAACAAAAGTGTTAGCACTAAGTAAAGAAAAGGGTTAGCAATAAATCCAAAAAGTCTTTAATTAAACGTTACATGTGTTTTACATACCTGGCGAGGTGAGAGTCAATCCAGAGCTAACCAATATGCAGTGACCACATGTGTAGGATGATATGTGGTATCTTTGTGCATTCACCATCAAGAGACTAGTGGTTGACTAGTAAGTTTCATCATAATGTACCTACTACAAGGAGCACATGGGGGGAATCTATCCCAACTCACACTTGCAGCAATATGGTCTCTTCTGCTATTTCTTAGGCACCTGATAAAGATGCACGGCATAGTTACTTATACAACCAAGCCAAACATGCAACTCCCCATGCATATTGCCCAGTGACATTTAGATCTCCTAACACGCCGAGGAGTATGGAGTGAACTAGGTTTCTTGATTTGTCAGCAAATAGGAAACCCCTAATCAGCTGAAGTATATACGGTTCTATGTGTCTGATAAGCACTTCCTCATCAGCATATTCAAGTCTTTCAACAAACCAGTAGGCGATCTGATTTAGGCTAATTCGCCATCCCTTTGTGTTGGTGCCCCTTGGTACAACTCCCAAGAGGTTGTGATAGCATTTGAATGTTTAGTTCACTACTCCCTATCATAGGTAGCCCGTCCACTCACAATACTAACTAAACCTCCACATCCTGTAAAGTTATTGTTATCTCACTTGTCGGCATGTGCAACGTATGTGTCTTAGGTCTCCAACGCTCTACAAGTGCTATAATGAAGTGTCAATCCAACTATATGAATGGTAGACTTTTGGCTTCATGGAATCCAGCCTGCTGAAGATATGGCACTATATGAGGATTGGGACACATAAGACTCATCTTTTAACATCTAACAGTCAATGTTTGAGATGGAATGATAGGGTTAGCATTTCCTTACAAATGCAAACAATGCAACTATTAGTTACTTCCATAAGAAATACTTACAGTGGAGTGTGCAACAGCACTATACCTCTATAGTCCACAAATCCGCAGATTGGTGTATCAGTTGAAGTGTCAAACTGATGGATCTATTAGTCCTGGCTCCATCTACCTTGTAGATGAGAAATAATAAATGTTAAAAAATGACATTAACAAAGCAACCATCACAATTTGTAAATAATAAGTAATAAAAAAGGGGTATATGGTCTTAACCCTACTAGTTTATATTAGGGCATCGTCTTTATTGTGACGTTGCCGGTGGCAGACACTACATGTGACCCTATCCGAACGGCCTCTAATGTCCATATCCATCCGAAATCGGCGTGTTCGTGGTTTACCCTTTTCATGAGTCATCGTACTATCAGGCACTACAAAAGGGAAGTTGGTTGGTGTAAGTCACTCCAATTCATCCTCGATAGGATGGAAATGTGCTCCATAGCATCGTGTCTGATATGTCCATCTATACCATGTTCCCACTAAGGTTAATGGATCTAATCTCATGTGAGCTGCTGCAACTAGAGCTTATGAACATGGTATCTTGTAAATTTGTCATTTGTTGCATGTACATGTTTGTTTTCCCAGGTTAACCTTCTGTGTTTGACCTTCGCCCTTTAATCCACTACCTACATGAGGAGGCCCTGTTTATACTTCAAATAGTCCAGTATTTCTATGGAAACTAGTGATCTGATGGTTGGTAGAACATTTGTAAGCCCTTAGATTTTCGATAGTTGTATTAACCTTCATCAACCGGAAATCAAATAAAAATCCTAATAGCCATACAAGTCAAAACAATGTGTTTAGATCCAGTAATTCCACGCTCTTAACTCTAGAATAATAAAATCAAGATAATCATAGATTTTGGTCCGTAGGAATATAGCGGAATATAAAAAGATCAGATTCAAGAAAATTAAGTTCGTTTCGTACCCGAATGGGATCAATTTTCAAAATTTGAGTATGGAATCACGAAATGGTAAAAATATTCCGATAATACCATTAGACTCATAATTATACGAGGATTCATAATATAATAGTTCTAGAATTTTTCGATATCTAAAAATATCAGATATAGCCTTTTTACACGCATTTTTATTACTACCGGTAATTTAATTGACTTGTTTACTATCCATCACTATTCATTACTATTCTCTATTATTCATCCATCTCTACTTTTCCTTACAACTTATTATTACTACCTATACACCTATTTTCTTATAATTTTCATTTCCAATACAACTTTACTTCTCTCATATCTTACTTTTCATTAACAAAAATACAAAAAAATAAAAATAAAAATCTCTCTCTCTCTCTCATAGGCGTCAGCCCCCTCCCTCTTTTACTCATAAATGTTTTAATTTTTACTCATTTAATTAACACAAATTATCCTCAACTTTTTCCTATAAATACCACCCCTTTCTTCCATTTCCTTCACATCTTTCTTACACTACCATTACTATTCCAAAATCTCTCCAAAAGTTCTCTCTCTACTTTCTTCTTCTTCTATAGGTAATAATCAAAGCTTTCTTTATGTTCTTTTGCTTAGTACAATTATAGTATGTATTTTCTGAACTCATGAAGGTTAGGAAAGGAACAATATGTTTATACTTTGTTCTTGTTCATAAATCTATTTTTCTTTTATGTTGTTCATATTTATATCTAACTAAATATAATATATCTTATAGAGCATATAAGCTCACTTGTTATTGCAATTTATTTATTTTCATTGTAATTTATTTACCTTCCTTGCAATTTATTTACTTTTATGTTATTTTAAGACCAGTCTTTCTAGTCTTAGACTTATCCTCATCAAGTCGAAACAATTTTCTTTTTCTTTTGGAACTATTCTATTTTTATTATGGGAAAGCCTTGAAGAAGCTAAGGCTTTCAATACTTGACTAAGAAGCCTTGATAAAGCTAAGGCTCACAATACTTGACATCATTATTATACTTATTTGTTTCTTATATTCCTTATTGTCTTATCATGTAATATTCTTATCTTTTTATAAACTAAATAGTCATATTCATGTATGGCTAATGTATTGTTGTCCAAATAAAAAGAGATCTTTTTAAAAGGTTAAACTCTTAAAATTTTGTCACTTAAGTATTATTCACCAAGACTTAGAAGGATGGTTTTAGCAAATTCCTCTAAAAAATTTATATAAGCCCATCATGAAATCTCAAACTATTGGTAAATAAATTTCTTCAAAGTCTAAAATACTTCTTTCAAATAACAACATGGAAATCTTGATATATAGATGATAACTTGATACTATGACAAATTTTTACCAACTTTATAAGCTAAGAGCTAAACAAGTTTTCAAACTAAGGTAAAAATTGACTTACAAGTCTTAAGAAACCCCCTTAGAAAAACAAAATTTGTCAACAATCTAAGAAATTAAATTTTCAAATAATAAATTCATTTTTCTAAAATATAGATATAATACCAACAAAAATATTTGGTGCTACTAAAGAAAACTTTTGAAACTCTATTTTTCAATTCCTAGAAATAAAGTTGGTAGATAACTTAAAAAGACCAAACTTTATTTCAACTCACTTTTGATAAATTAAAGAATAAAAATATAGAACATTAAATTATGATCACCCAAGAATTTATAAGTTATTTCAACCACATAAAGAAAAGTTTAACAAATCCAATTTTTCAAAACCAATGAAAGGTTGTTTCATGGAAATTAATTAAATGAGACAACACCGATAGCATCATGCATAAATTATGAGTCTATTTATATATCAAAGGAATTTTTTTCAGCCATATACACATTTAAGTTTTGCTTAACAAGCTTTAAGTGAGGAAAGGATTAGAAAATGTTGTTTTTAAAGAAGGGAATTTTTGTGGTAGATCTGTACCTCTCTAATCTGAGACCCAAATGACTTTTTATAATAAGAATAACTCTAGAAATAGATAGATCTTTTGAGTAGGTAGAAAATGACATATAATATGCGAAATTCCGAGTTAAAATAAGTAAATTATGACCATTTTAAGTTGGAATTTCCACCAGTATGATTTTTACTGCAATTAGAAGATAAATTTAGAATCTTTAAGTAGAAATTCTATGAAAGACTCATTTTGAATATCTCATCTTGTTTAAGTGAAGGAGGAACCGATTTTGCTTTCCTAGAGGACTACTTCGATTAGGAGTGATCGACATGGAGTGAGTTAATTCCTTACTAATTATATTTCCTTGAGTGTGCTTGTAAGTAGTGCCACTAGAGATTAAGGAAAGATAAAAGAATAAATGTTGAGTGAATTGGATGCATGATTGAATGAAGTGGCTGTTAAATAAGAAGCTAAGTATATCGAAAGAAGGTTTGATGAATAATTTATGATCTCTTGCAATGGTATGATGAATATTGTTTTGGTCACTTTTAACTTGAAATAAAAAAAATAATTGGATAAGCCAATATTAAAAATGATTCATGCATGGCATATCATGAGTCACATTTATTTTTCGCTACTATTCTTCATGTGGGGAAATGAGGAATTATAGTGGTGGCTAGTAGTAGCCGCAAAGTCTATATGGACAAGTAGGAGCTAGTAAGTTTGCAACTATTGATGGTCGAATGGGCCGGTAACCACCTAACCCCCGACGTAGAGGGAGTAAAATCCATGCTACACATGGTTTCCTGCTAATCGTGTGTATTTTGATTGCTCATGTGATTGTTGCATTCACATATAATTGTCTGAAATACTTGTATGTTTTATGGAAATGCTTTAGAGAAAGGAGTTATCTTACTAAGCTAGTTTTGCTTATACCCTTATAGCTTTTTGTTACAGTTTGTTTACTTGTGATTAGCACTAAAAAGCCCCTTTTGTTAGGTACAAGCTAAAGTTATTAGGAGTTTTTGGAAGAAATTTGCATATTTAGTTATTAGGTGTAGACTTCTAAGAAAAATTTCTATAGTAGGCTTTTGATATATTTATGTATGTTTTTAAGTCAGCTTAGAATAGCAAGACTTTAAGAATGGGGGAATGTCCCTAAGAAGTTGTAAGAATTTTGAACTTAATGATTATTACATGATTATCTTTATAAATTCTTGCATGGTTTTATTATTTGCTTAAGCATAATACCCCTTTGTGTCTCCTACTATCTTGCAAACATGCCTTGCACATAATATCAAAGCTCTTGCATGACTAAAGTTGTCATTCATAACCTTTAATATTATGTGCAGCGGACTGCCACGTTTAAGATACCCTTCGGCGCATGACAACATTGGCCCCATACCTCCAACTTTTCAAGAGCATATGCGATGAATACATGATTGGCTTTTATAGCATCAGTAGCCTCTATGATCATACGCTCCTAAAGCATTACACAATTGTAGAAAATTTTCTTCACAAGAGACGCCATAGGAAGGTCTCTCATACGTTAGATTACAAAATTATAGGCCTCTACCATGTTTGTAGTCATGTAACCGAAATAGTAGTTACCATCATATGCCAATGTCTATTGTTCTTTATGCAACGCAAATGATCCATTTGCATCGATCTTGTTAAACCATTCAATTACTTCTTCATTAATCTCCTTAACAAAATCCATGAATTTATCAAACTTACACGATTGTGCTTGAGAGGCAGCATATGTAACCAAATTCCGCATTCTCATGTTCTTACACACTTTGTTAAAATTACTGGCAATTTGTCTAACACAGAACCTATGAACAGGAAATGGAGGCAACCACCCATTGGATTGTTCTTTGTATGCCGAGATAATCCCCACTTCCTTATCTGATATCAAGCATATCGTTTCCTCACTATGGTGGCCAATGACCCGTCACTTTAACCATATGAGGAACCAGCTCCTTGACTCCATTGTTTTTGCTGGAGCCAAACAAAATGCCAAGGGAACCATCCTATTGTTGCCATCTAACCCACATGCAATTAACAACGTGTATTTGTACTTCCTATAAAGAAATGTTCCATCTACACATACAATAAGTCGATAGCACTTGAAGGCTTCAACACAATGGCTAAATGTCTAGAATAGCCACTTGAGGATCAATTTACCAGGCTCCATGGGTCTTGTCCATCCCCACTCAACTTGTGTTCTAAGATTGCTGGCTTTAATTGCATATAATAGTTTTGGGAGCTCATTGTATGCTTTATCCTAGTCTCCATATACCATGGTAAGCACTCTCCTCTTCCCTTCCCATACTCTCTGTTGCAGTATCTAGTATCTAAATAGATCTTGTGCATGCCCCTGTAGTGCTTTTGTTTTTACATTCGCATCATCCCTCAACATTGCCAAGAACTCTCTAGCCAGGACATTATATTCTATTTGAGAATGGTCTTACCCAACCATAGGGAGTAAACATGTGTGAGATCCTTCCAATCTAGTCATCGTGATGACAAAGAGACCTTCAAACTTCTTTTTGGAAGCATGCAATCTCCATTTACATCCCTTATCTTGTTTAATGCAATAAGCTGACCATAGTTTTTTGGTTGATTGATCCACCTAAAAGTTACAGTGTTGCTTCACATGAAATGTTTTCACATGGTTAATAGGATTCATTTTTGTGTTAAACATCATACCTTTGTTAAGGTCATCTGGGTTTGATATGTTTCTACTCATTATACCCAAGCTTTCCTCAAAAGTTATGTATCCATCACTACTTCTGATATTGAAAAATGGTACTTTATCCCTAATACTGACCTGAGAGGGATCATTACTTGGAGGAGTTCATCTTGAACCGGAAGGTTGTTGTGATGTCATCCCAGTCACAACATCGATATGATGCTCATTGATCTGTACAGGAGTATCATCATAAAGTCATATTTTATACAATTTCCAATGAACAAATGATGATTAATTGTTATTGATTTTATAGAAATCTAAGGAAATGGTACTTAATTGTGCTTTATCTTGATATTTCAGGTTAAGAAGGACTTAGAAAGCAAATATACAAAAATTGAAGGAGTTTTGTGCAAATTTGATGGAGAATTCAAAGTACACCTGCCATAGCAAGATTTACACCATCGGCCTTCAATGAAAAAACAACCAGCTTTCATTTTAAAAACCAATGCCGCTAACTTTCACTGTAAAATCTCACCAGCATTGGAAAATTTTTTATGAACACCGGCAAAATTCCAGTCTACGCCACCGATGTTGAGTCGGTACTACAGGTGAACAGATTCAAAGTTTTTAACGCCAGTAATTACACTGCTAGTATACGAGAGAACTTCATCAACTTTGAATTTGTTTAACATACGCAGGCTATTTGGAACTCTACACCACCAGTGTTGGACGGTGTTGATCATCCACATCTTCTAATTCTTTAACCTCAATGCTAACGCTGCCGGTGCATCAATAGGTGTACAACCTATACTGCTCCTACGCCGCCAGCATTGAATCCATAACTGCCAATGTATAATTGAAACAACTCAAATTCCTTAGTTTTTACTTATAACTTCTTAGGGTTTGTTTCAGTTGTTACACACGAAATTTCCTTCGGATTTCCTCAAGATCTAGATTAGATTAGATATCTTATACTACTTTGGTGAGAGAGTTATTTTGGATCAAATTTTGTTATCGATTGAAGCCTTGTAATCAATTGAGGATTGGATTGAAGACTTTGTTTGAAGTTTTCCAACAAGATTTTTGAGATTGAATTTGGTGGTTTCTAACCTTTATTTGTTTATGCAAATTCAATTTTATGCTTTTGATTTTGATGATGAATTATCTTGTTGCAATTACTTTGATTTGTGCTTATTTGATTCAACCCATGGAATTCTAAGTTTCTATTGTTGGAATATGATGAAACCCTAGGATAGCTAAAAGGATAATTGAAACTGTGTTATACAATTGTTAGATTTGTGGAATATTAATGTTGCAATTCCAATTATAAATCGTGTTTCTTGTTAAACTAGGTTTATAGGAATCTTAATAACTGGGAAGGGAAATTAGGGTTCATAGCAATTCTTAGATTTGAGTTAAATTACAATTGCGGAAGCAGAGTGATTTAGCTTGATTTAGGAATTATCCTTTTGAGATTAATGCAATGTTATAAATTAGTTTCTCATTAAGGAATTAGGAGAAAGTAGTTTAGGGCATTAGTCAATTATATAATTAAAAGATTCATAAGTGTAATTTTGATTCCACCATTAATTTGTGTAGTAGAAGCTAATAGGTTAATTGATGGTTTGAAAAGATTTTGAAACTTAAGAAAGGATGAAGACCTTTGATAATTTCATATGAATATCCACAAAGCTAATGATTATTATAATATGATGGCAATCTGATTAGTGAACTAGGGTGGATTCTATCCTTCCCACATTCAATTGATATATCTTCTTAAAAACAATCTCTCTCTGCTCTTAGTGATAATTGATAATCTAGGTTTATGAGTAGTTTGTTAGTTAATTGTCTCAATTTCGACTACCTAGATAGTAGTAGAATCTGATAAATGTTTAGTATTTAAGTAATCCTCGTAGGATTGATACTCTGCTCATCATTGCATTACTTGATCTGATCCAGTATACTTGTTAGAAGAATTCACTTAATTTTTATATATATGTTTGCAACAGATCATGTCATCATCTATAATATCACTCTGTTTGTCCTCTATTAGATCCCCATTCTCATCCACATAATACTGACCATCCAAATTTTCATCCTTAACCCTGGGATTTGGAATTGGAGAAACTTCTTGTTTGATTCTCCTTTCAAGTTCCACCATTCCTTCTTCTATGAGGGTTGGCTCATACTCTTCAAAGTTCATAGGAGAATGATGCACCATACCTTATTGGTACGGAGTTTAGTTACAAACCTCGATCCTACCAGTAGGGTGAAGACATGTGTTTTGCTAGTCTTCCATGTTTAAAACCTCAACTTGTTCCATATGAGATGGCATCGACCCAGTCTAAACACTAGACTATCCTTCTACCTACACATATAGCTCTTGTAATAGACTTGCACCAAGTTCCTTAACTTGCTGAATCAAGTTTTCAATACCCTCATCATCTATAATAGGAAGCAACATAAATAATGGCCTATTCGGCATGTAATAAGGGTATCAATGGACTATTTAAACACATCCCATACTTAGATCTACCCTGACAATACCATATATCTTAGTCAAGAAATGAGTATAGTCAACATCAGTTCTCACCTAAACCTCCTTGATCGAAGCTTGATTATACTTCGGACTGTATTTTCCAATCACAACATTCCCATGAGCATACATAATGAATCAAGCAAAACCCCCCATATTCAATCCTATACAAACATTTCATCGAACACTTATCAAGCATGTCTGGGAATCAACACATCAACACATATAAGCTTACAAAATCATCATAACATGGTTTAACAAACTCAAATCAACATAAAAAACCATGCATTATCAGCTAAATATCTCAATTTACTCTATTTTTAATTTTAGGATTTCATATTAAAATATTTGAAAAAATGACAAAATTAACTAACAACTATGAGAAATTAACTTTGATTTTACCTAAAGATGATCTTAAGGATATCTTCAACAAATTTGTATGAGTGAATTTGCCAAAAACAAGCTACACAATTTCCTTCGAGGGAGAGCATTTTTGGGTGCATCTTAGAAGCTTGCATTTACAAATGGCATGTATGAAACGTCAAGCAAATGTATACTAGTTATGGACGCATTCGCAAATTTAAGGGGGAAAAAAGGACGGACAATGAGAGCATTTTAGGATATGTCTTAAGGGAGCTTGCATGCACAAACGGCATGTCTAGAAGGTGAAGCATATATGTACTGGTTTCGAATACAAATGGTGAATGTGTTCAATTTTTTTTTTTTTAAAAAGGCCAAACGCATTTAATAAAAGTGTCCAATCATATTTAAAAAAAATTACGTTTGCCTCAAGCACATTCAGTGAATATGCTACTAGTATAAATTTTCGAGCACACTAACTGAATGCATTTTTGAAAAATTATATGACGAATTTATTTAAAAAAGTAGGGTTTTTTCGGATTAAGTTTCAAAAACAACTGTAGTTCTGTACAAAATCCATACATCACAGTGGTTATACTTTGGCCACAACAAAAAGAAAACAGCACCCTGTTTTTAGGCTTCTCCCTCTCTTTCTCTCTCTCTGAGTTTAGCAAATAAGTGTTTTTGTCAAGGATGCAAAAGCAAAACTAATTCAAGCAATAGACGTGCTCCGCCACCACCATCTATTTTTAATGGGTTCCTTTTCCCATCTAGGAAGCATTTTGATAGGTATGCTTTATTTCATGATCTTCCTATAGATGTGGGCAGGAATTATAATGCAGACGTGTTACAATTCTTTCATATTCCTCAAATGTATGGAGTAGCTCTGAATAATATTATGAAATACAATGTTGTTTTCAGCTGAGGTTAATGAAGAGGTTATTAGATTTTTTTATTGTAATCTGATTGATTATTTGGAAAATGATGGCAGTTTAGGTGTTGGCAAGGAGAATAGTTTTAATAAATCAAGTTTTGTGGCCACGATTGTATTCATATCTCTATGGCAGAAAGCTTGAACAATCCCATCATGATATCTGTAGTCTAATAGATGTTGATGCTTTTGGGATTAGAATGCTAAGTACTTTTGATGGAGCTTAATACTATGAGTTATTTACTATATCTAATATGGGTCCAAATTGGCCTGAACCACATGATTTGTATTCATCTCGTCTATCTCTTAGGCATTGGGTTCTCCATCAGTTCTTAACATATCATTATGTTCCACGAAAGGGACAATAGACTACAATAACCCAACAGGACTTGTGGCTTATGGTTTATATCTTAAGAGGTGATAAAATTCATTTCTTTGATGTCATGTATAGGAATTTCAAAAATTTCACTAATAAGCCTGCTCAGGTGGTTTTCCAAGAAAGTCGATTGATCACACATTTGTCAAGGAGCAAATGTATAGAGTTCTACTCCGAGACTTGCCCTATTTAGGTTCCCATGTTCTCTTTCATACTATCAGTTTAGGGAGCTGGAAAAGGCAAGATAGGAGATTGGTGCATAAGAAACCTTTAGAACCTTTGGTTTGTGGTGGTGCCCTACTTCTTGGTTCAATTTTAGATATAGATTATGATGATGATGAGCTTCTAGCTCTACCTGCTAGTTTTTCAAATCCTAGTTTCTTTATATCCTCTCTTCAAGAGCTTCAGAATCATATGGACTCCAGATTTGTTACCATGGAAAACTAAATTTCTAAACCCCACTCTTATTTCTGGTCCTTTAGTCCTGACATTTGAGGATTTATGGAAAACTTTTACAACATTCATCCCCGTCCACCTCCATCTAATGATCCTTCCATCTGATCCTCCTTGCTCTTGCTTGTTCTGGTTTTCTATTTAACCACCTATGTTCTGTAACCCTTTGTACTAATCTTTTATGAAGATCTTTGTTGAATGTCTTACATGGCTCATTATTATGACTGGCTCTCTTAGTTATAATGAACTCTTTACTTTGTAATGAAATGCTTCTCTATGACTTCCTATATGCCTCAATTTCCCTTTTATCTTGTCTAAATCCTAAAAATCTCAATATAGACAAATATGATTAAACTTGTGTTTCTGAGAACTTTTGATCTGCTCTTAAAAGTTTTTACAACATTATGAGGAAGCATTTATTGAGGGGGAGCAAATAACAAATAACATTTACATAACTATTTGCCCTCATCAAAATTTGGGAGATTGTTAAACTAATTTACTTGGCATATGATTTTAATGGGAATAAAAGTTATGTAAATCTTTTATAAACACTCTTCACTTGAATAGGATTGATAATATAAGGAAATTCATTATCAACGAATATGTGTTGTGTGTGTGCACGCCCCCCTTTTGCTCTTTTGTTTGCAAGCACTTTTGTGTTTAAAGAAGCTACACTAGCAAGTTGGTACAAGATATGAATGCCACAGCCTTGATCATGAAGGAAATCCAAGGCACAGTTTTTCAACTTTAAGGGTGCAACAAGTTCAAACTGAGTAAGCTCTTTGGATTGGTGAGCTAACGGAATTCTAAAATGACTATTGCACGCATTTGATATTTGTCATCTGTTAGATGTTATCTTCAATGGATATTTGAACTTTTGAAGACTATAAATACATAATCCTTTGAAGTTTCAAACAAGTTTTTCTCAGAGCCTTCATTTGCAAACGAACAAATTAGAAATCCTCCTGTTATTCTTGTATTATTGTTCATTATTATCCAAAATCTACAAAGAGAGAGAAAATTAAATTAGTGCTCTGTTCTTGTAATCTATAAAAGAGCACTATAAAAGAGAGAAAATCATTTATTTCCCAATTTTTGTAATTTGTGCATTGCTTTATTTGAGCCTTTGAATTTGAAATTAATAAAGTGTGTGAAGTTCTCTGTTGGAGGTGATTTGTGAGATCATGGAAATTAAGAAGCAGGTTGAACTTCACGTTTTATATTGCGCTTGAATTTTCTTATCTTATCTCTTTTATATTCCTTATAAATATCTTTTTAATGTTATATCTGCTTCCATAAAAGCTTAAATTATTCCATCGCATAAAAATTCATTTTTTGAGCATTTTAGGTCAAATACTCAATTCACTCCCCCTCCTATTTTGAGCATTTTCTAGTATGTTTTCAGTTCATTTGAGGTTACAACGTTTTGAGTGATTAAAAAGATGTCACAATATTTAGAGAAGTGAGTCAATTGAGGTCATAAGGTTTTAAGTGGTTAAAAAGATATCATAACTTTTAGAAAAGTGGATCAATTGAGGTTACTATTGACATGTGCCATAACATGTTGAATCTTCTAAGTTTTAATTTTGAATATTTCTCTTGTTCATACGTATCAAATGAGCTCAATTGACTCATTTATGTTTTAGTACTTGTACTTGTACTTGTACATACATTACGCGTGGTTATAAATCTCCTGCTACGTCAACATATCATTGGATTTTTGGCCGAATTCTAGCTAAAGGTATCATAAGTGTAAGATTTAAAATGTTTTGATATTTTTGTGGGTAAAAAAATTGTTTAGGTTAAATACTGCCAATGAAACTTATCCCATAAACATAAATGCACAAAAGTAAAGAGAGGAAAGAGAGTAAAGTTAAGATAGTGATATAAGTGGTTCGACCTTGTTGTAGCATCCCCTCTTGTAGCTCTAAGGGACCCCATATTCTACACAAATACATTTCACTAAATTTAATAAAACTTTGATTACAAATAGTATATCAATCTTCTTGGACTTATTTCCCTCTATTTCACTTACCCAACTTATTTTTAAGTAATAACTTATTTTAAAACTATTTGTAATCTATAAGTTCAGCAACAAATACAATTGTAATTAATGGACATGTGGTTTTGTTCCCTAATTAAACAATTCAACCATTAAAAGACATGTGCTTTTGTTCCTTCGTTACATAATTCAACCATTAAAAGACAAAAGACAACAGTTATAGATATTTTCTATATGCTAATATTTTCTGAATTTGAACTTTTTTTTTCCTTAGTATACTTATCTTTAATGTGGAAACTTGAAATAAATTACTTCCATATGTAGGCACGTTAACTCCAATTTTCCATATAGTATAACTTTTTAATTTTCTATATGAAATATAAGTGAAGTAATATAAATTATTATTTAATTTTATAGGTATGTAGGATTTCTTTAAACCTTAGTCAGTATATTTGTTTTGTATACAATATAGATACATTTTATCTATTTATTATTTTTTATAAGCACTAGGCTTTGCATTTGTCTTAAACCTATAAAAAAAATATACATTCTTAGAATTCAACAAGCCGATTTAGTAATTGAAAATTTTTATTTTGTACACTAATAGAATCTCTATTAAATTGATTAATACTGTAATCTCACATGATATTTTTAATAAATATATTGAAGATACTATTGATTTACATGAATAGTATTTTAAATACTAAATTAATTGATTTTAAATAAAATAAAAGCAAAAAACAGCTAGCCGATTCTTGAAACGAACGCTGGTGCATACGGTGATATAATTAAAAAATTCCCTTGGAACATTGTATTGTTTTGACCAGGTGTTCTTGTAACTGTACATACGTTAAGAGCGGTTATACTTCGGCCACAACAAAAATAAAACAGCACCCCGCTTGTCTCTCTCCCTCTCTGAGTTTAAGCAAATCAGGGTTTCTGTCATGGATCCAAAAGCAAAACTAATGCAGGCAGTCAGATACGACTGTTACGGTGGTGGTGCGGCTGGTTTGAAGGTCTGTCCTGCTATAACTGCATATGTATTTTTACTTTCCATCGTCTTTGCATCTTATTATTTAGCATATCTGTGTTCATAATGGATGTTGTTATTGGCATATATAGAATTTTGTTAATTTCATATATATATGGGGTATTTTGTTTTGATTTTTCACCTTAGCCTGTGTGTATCTTTGCTTTGTGGAAATATTAATTTTTAGTTGTCACCACCTCCAATTCATAGATTGGGGAAGGAACTCTTGACAAGGAGAACACGGAAACGGGGATCGTTTCTCCTTACTAGACGCTGATATTTTTCTTTGTTGGAAAATTTATTTTAGTGGACGATTTCGCAATGTGTTTCAAAATATTTCAATAAATCTTTTTAAGTTGAACTTACACAAACTATGTGAGAGACATTATCATAGGAAAAAAGGAGAATACTTTTGGTATATTAATCCTCATGGTCGATTTGCTTATGAGAATTTTGAGATATGAATAGTGATATTCTTGCAAACTATCCTTCTGAATAACATTTCATATTCATTTGTTGATTGCTCAATAGCAAGTTGATTGAATTTAACAAACAACGTTAGTTAAACACTCAATTAATCGAAATCAAGATAAAGAAGATGATGAAGATGAATCTGCAGGCCATGATTTGTTATTAACTCTCGATTAATTGGAATCGAGAAGAAGAAGAATCTGAAAGCCATGATTTATTAGTGCACACTTTGCGATCACAGCCATCAGTGTTTTTTCGGGAGCCAGTTTGCTTTCTGCATGGGAAATAAATGTTTTATGTTTATTAAATCTGGAGACTGGAAAAGATTGTCGTGGAAGAGCGCAGACACTTACATTAAATCCGAGTTGCTCTGATATTGAAACATGCACTGTTTCATTTTTAGTTTATTATTTTATAGAAGCGGCTGCTATCAGTAAAGTGAGAATTTGAAGATTTGGCATTATAACCAGAATACTTCAATTAGAATTCCTATTGTAGATCATGTCTCAGGTCCTATTATAGATGAATGTGTAAATTAGGCAAGATGGAGCACTTTCATTTCTTGCTTCATGAAGTGAAAGTTCCAAAAGGCAGACTTAAGCAAATTTATGAGAATGTATTGATGATCTCGGTTATATCTTTATGCTAATAATCTTGAATGCAATGACTTGATTCTAAAGCTAGCAGATACTTTGTCACAAAGGTAATTGCACATTGTCGTATAGGATGACAATGGTTGCATCATGCAGCTTTGAATCTTGGAAGTTAAAATTGCGATAGCTGAGGCTTTCTGACTCCCAAAAATACATTGAATAAGACAATACCAGAAGGCTCACAAGCAGCTGAATATTTGTTCCATATTGGCTTAGTCAATCCAATTGTACCACTTAATCCTTTAAGGATGTTTTTAGTGAGTTATTTAAATTTCACCCTTTTTATCCTTTGAATCTAAATTCAATTAAGTAGGTCCTTAATTAAAATTAATTAATCCAGTTAAATCAATTGATTTGTAGCAAAAAAATAGTTAGTTTGTTCAGACCAAAATCAACATTCTTTGAATGTATTCTTCATTCTGTTTTTTTCTTTTTCCTGCCTGCATGACATAAGATTGAAGTTGAAATTTAACTTCTACTTCAAATGGACAAAATCTTGTAATGTGAAGTAGCAATTGAGGAACCTATCCCAAAACATATACTATTAGGAAGGAGCCTACAATGGACATTCTCTTTAAATTCTTACCGTACAACCTCTTTTTTCTTTGTGGACCTTACACAAGATCAGTTCAAATTGATGCCTTCCAGAAGACAATGGACAAAAGCATCTGGAAACTGCATAGTTGTGGCTTCATAAGATTAAACCAGCATGTGACTTCTAATTTTATGCTGTTTGACGTTCCCTTTGAAGATGTTGAGTTGTAAATTACTGCTTCGGATAGTCTATATAACAGGTTCTTCATAAAAAAGGATACAGAACTTAGCATTCCACCAAATTGTTAGCATCTCCAATGGGATTAGATGTACGTAAGAATGGAATGTTTGGTAGTGTAGTCTTAACTAAATCCTCTTGATATTGGATGATATATAGTGTATTTGCCTAATCAGTTGCACATCATGTGTTCTTTGCTACTTACAGCATGTCAGGTAGTGTGGTCTTGACTAAATCCTGTTGATATTGGATGATATATAGTGATGTTGCCTAATTAGCTACACATCATGTGTTCTTTATTATTTACAGCATGTGGAAGTACCGGTTCCCTCACCAAAGACAGGTGAGGTATTGCTGAAATTTGAAGCAACCAGTATAAATCCAGTTGATTGGAAAATTCAGAAGGGCATGCTGAGAGCCCTGTTGGTATTTCCCCGCAAATTTCCTCACATTCCTAGTATGTCTTTGCCTCAATATGATCTTAAACTTCTGGCATGCCTAATTTCTTTTCAAAGCACATAGGTGATAGCATAAATATGCACTGCATCCTTGTGTGGCTGTATATGGAAATAATAATTGCTATATTTTACTTGCTCATTCTTTTTTCTCGTTACTAGCTTTTTAGGTAACGTTCAGTCACACAATTTTTTGAATTGCTGGATTGGACAATAATTATTGTGCCGTGTTTGGTTTGTAAAATGAATTTGGTACTAGATAGATCTCATGGTATTGGATAAAACCCCAACTTTTTGTCCCTTATGTTGTACAAAAATATTAAAATAGGACAAAACTACAATCTCTTAATAAAGACAAATTACACGATTACTACTACCTCATTTTCACCATTTGTTCTTACTACCACTGTTATACTACTTGCACCACCACCACCATCACTACCACCTCTGCCACGATTGCTTTACCATCATTTTCACCATTGCCACCCACCATCAAAATACAATGATAGTAATGAGTTATAATTACCACTATTGCAATACCACTACTAAATCATTATCACTACCCTTGCTAACTGTTATACTTACGTGATAAACAACATAAAACTTGTAAGGATGAAAAATTCTTGTGTTATATTTAGCATACCAAACATGGTACAAGGAGTTTGTGCTGTTTCGTTCTCTTTGTACTGTGTTGTAGTGTGGTTTTCTTGTTCTATTTTGTACTAGAAACCAAATGCTTTCTTATAATGTAATGCATTTAATGAACGCTATATAAACTGGTACTAAAAAATGCTATAGTGATCTATGTAAGTTTCTTGTGTTGGTTATTGTTTAATTCTTCAACTTTTTTGTCTCATCATTATTGTGGCAGCCACTGATGTGGCAGGAGAGGTTGTAGAGGTTGGACCAGGAGTCAAGAATTTCAAAGCGGGTGATAAAGTTGTTGCTATGCTCAGCCATATTGTAAGGCTTTAAACTTCTTGATTTATTCAGTTTACTCTTTAAGTGCTGTGGTAAAGATTACCAGCAAACTCAAATCAATATTCAGCAATTTTTTTCCTGAAGAGTTACTAGGATCAGTCGAATTGCAAATCTCTTTGCTCAAATTTGAATATGTACAAGATTCTCTATTCTTCTTATGGTTAGAATAATATACACATTCTACTTTGATTTGTTCATTCTTATTTTAAGCATTTGTAAGGAACACATTAGCTATGTTTCATCTTGTATCAGTTAGAACTACAAGTATCCTGTCTTCAATATTCTGTCTTGCATGGTTTCTGAAGGCTATTCTTCATTATTTGGATGCAAAATATTTCCACTGTTACTCATAGTGTGTTTTGGATGGTAGAAGAAGCAACAATGCAAAGTGTTAAAGTTCATCACAAAAGCATGTAATTGTCCATACATTTTCTTTGTTAAAGATCCAGAAGTAATCTTGACAATGATGTATTTAACACACTCCATGTAATCTTGCAAGAAAGTTAACCATGTCTGCTAACATAGTTGGTGAACATTTTATTTTGCTATTATTTTGTGACTTTTAGTCTTTTCAAATTACAGAATGGTGGAGGATTTGCTGAGTTTGGTGTTGCAAAAGAAAGTTTGACAGTTTCAAGACCACCTGAAGTATCAGCAGCTGAAGGTGCTGGCCTTCCTATTGCAGGTCTAACAGCTCTCCAAGCACTCACCGAATCTGCTGGAGTCAAACTTGATGGCACTGGACCAGAGAAGAACCTTCTGATCACCGCTGCCTCTGGTGGTGTTGGTCACTATGCAGTTCAACTTGCAAAGCTTGGAAAGACGCATGTCACTGCAACTTGTGGGGCTAGAAATATCGAGTTTGTCAAGAGCCTTGGTGCAGATGAGGTTATTGATTATAAGACTCCAGAAGGAGCTGCCTTAAAGAGCCCATCAGGCAAAAACTATGATGCTGTTATCCATTGTGCAACTGGCATTCCATGGTCTACTTTTGAGCCCAACCTAAGTACGAATGGTAAAGTGATCGATATCACTCCTAGTCCTAGTGCCATGCTGACCTTTGCCGCAAAGAAACTTACATTCTCAAAGAAGCAATTGGTGCCACTTCTTACGACACCTAAGAAAGAAAATTTAGAATTTCTTGTTAATTTGGTTAAGGAAGGGAAGCTGAAGACCGTTATTGATTCAAAACATCCGCTAAGCAAAGCAGAAGATGCTTGGGCTAGGAGCATTGATGGGCATGCAACAGGAAAGATAATTGTGGAGCCTTAGGCAATGGGGTATGTGTCCTTGGAATTCCTTGTGAACTGATTATGTGGTTTATGGATGGTGATATATAAGGAGTTTGCTACACAAGGAATGCTATCACCGTAAAGGCTTGTTTTGTATCATATGTGATTGATTACAGGTGTGTGTTATGAGACGGTGGCATGTATTTGCCTAGGTAAAGTAAAGTACTCAATGTATTTACCTATGACCTTGCGCTTTCACGATAAGGAAAGTTTAGTTTGTGCTGTCTCATGCAAAGCTATATCATGATTCAAGCTATAAGTTCTAAAATTCAATGATTTATTTCAATCCACACCACAAATCATCACCTTACTGGGTTCATCACATAGTTAAGGTGACTAGTCCATGTGAGAAAGGGAGTAGCTTGCTGTAGCCATTGTGACCCGACTGGGAATTAGAAAATAATATATCCATTAGGGTACTATTTATATTTTGACTATATACACCATTTTATGTGCATATCTTGAGGATGCATCACCAAGTTCTGTCTATGTTTTTCTTTATTTCAATTTTGTGTTCCTTCTTTTTAGTTTTTATCCAATTAAACTAAACCGTGCCTGTAAGTTCTAATATTTGTCTATATATCAGGGTTGTGAAAAAAAAATAATTAAATAAAACTACATACTGGACCTAATCAATTTTTTTTTTTTTTCTGAAATGGTTCAATTTGAGACCTCAAACCAAATCATACGATTGAGGGACCTTGCACGCAATTTAGGTATGATAGATTGTGATGATTTAATATTCCAAATTAGTATCGACTCAATAGAGGTAGCTTCAAGAGCAACTATCACAATTATCCATACATTCCACTCTTTGGAGCTTGAAGTTTTGTCCTTTTTTTTTTTTTCTTTTGGCCATTACAACTAGAAGGGGAATTCGAACCTGAGACTTCTCACTTGAGAGACTAAGGTGATGCCACTAGGCTATAAATACCATTGGCATAGGTTTTGTCGCATTGATTAGTCCATTTTTTTTTTTAATTGGTTTATGTTATTGATTATAGATAAACAAATTAAAATTTTTGCCTCATGTTAGGATAATATGTTATAATTTTTGAACTTAGTATATTACTATAATTTAGGATAATTCAAGAGAATGAAACTAATATAAAATTATATTTTATGATGGATAAAATCTCTCTTCGCTATAAGAGGGAGCTTTTACGGTCTCGTTGATTGAACCATCTTGTTAACAATCTAACCGTTAAAATAAATATAGTAAATGGAATACTAACTATTTTAGGGATTCAATCACAGTTGGGTATGATGTGAGCCGTTAAATGGTAACACGACTGGTCCCATCAAAATTAATGATGGGATTATAAAATTTCCCTAAGTTATATATATATATATATAATATATGGGTAAACAATTGATTTTAAATATTATTGATTGTATTTGCATTAATGATAAGAACCATGTAATTGAAGTGTATTGATAGAATCTATTTTTATTTAAAATAAAAACAATTCCAGTTGCATACCAAGTCGTGCTGAACTCTCTTTCTCTCTCTTGAAAAAATTATGAACCAAACTATATGGTTTAAGTTTTATACTTCAAATGTGGAAGATTTTGACACACCATCACTGGTTGTGAATCTAAGATCAATGAACAAAGTTGTAGTTCTTGGTTAAGAGCTCCTTTAGTTTGGCCATTGTCTAAAGGAGATGGCTCCCTTGGTAATCTGTCACTAGCTTACTCCTCTTCAATAGAGGTGGCATCAAGCAAATCCTCTCCTATAGTACTACCATCAACTCAAAGTGTTAGAATAGGCAAATGTTAGGACTTGCCCCAAACCACCACATCAATTCCCAGAAACCACTCTAATGTTTACATCCCACCCCACCTGAGGAAACCCACCTTGTTTGACAAATACATACCCTCCCCATCACCTTCCTCATCATAAGACACTTCTAATCAATGTCACCTACTTGCAAAAACTCCGCATTTCACTGCTATCTGCTATGTAAGAAGATTAGGAAGTTACAAGTCCCATAAAAACTCTAACTAACACCCCACGAATAGAACTTGCCTCATGGAAGTCTATCTCTACCATCCAACACCCAATAAACATTTGCCTCCACATCTAACCTTTCCTTCCCCAACATTACCACTCCCTAAGCAATAGCTCTTACTACGTAGAGTTTCCAGCTCACCCCCCTCCAACCCTAACCTGCAGGCCCTGACCATTCCCTCCCCATCAAACCTCATTCCCGCCCTAAAAACCTTGGCCATTGAAAGACCTCTAGACGAGAGTCCATCTAGCCCCGTAAAAAGACTCAAGTTTGAGTCTTTAAGACAAAAAATTGAATTACCCAAAAAGAAATTTTCTTTAAGGAGAGGTAGGAGACCCAAGAAATTGATAGCCTAAGCAAAGAAAATGGAACCTTAAACACAATAACAGACCCCCTCTCAGAACACTTTAATCCCTATTCCTATCACCTTCTAAAATACTTTACCAAATGGTTGTGGTGGCTAGCTAAAAGCAAACACACGAGGGCTATGATCGTCATCAGTTAGAATTGTCAAGGGCTTGGGCCGGTCTTGACAGTTCAACATCTAAAGGAGTTCATCCACAAGCATAATCTGAATATAGTTTTCATTATGGAGACTAAAAATAAGATGAGGAGATTGTCTTGAATATGAAAGAAATCAAAATAATGAATTCTATGTGCCTCCTAATAGTCTCTTAGGAGGCCTTCCTCTTTGGTGGATTGACGAAACAGATGAAAAAATTAATTAGTTTAATAAAAACCACATTAATTCATCAATGTATATAGCATATGGATCTTTATATGCACACATATCCTGGATTTATGTAAACCTAGAATCAATAAGAAGACAGGTTTTATGGAAACACTTGGAAAATATTGGTTCCTCCATGCTTGAGTCATGGCTTTGTTTTGGGGGTTTCAATGATACAATGCTTAACCATGAGAAAATACGAGGTTTTCCCCATAGTGTAATATTATTGGAGTAATTTAATTCGATGATTCTAAATGCAAAGCTAAATGATCTGGGATATCAGGGGCCTTAGTTTACTTGGTCCAATAGAAGGGAAGATAATAGGTTGGTTTTAGAAAGGATTGACTGAGCTTTAGCATCTGATGAATGGGTCTAGGTGTATCCCTCTACACAAGTGTTGCATAGTGAAATGGCAGATTTTGAACATGTTACCTTGACTATTGATTCTCATTATTCGGACCTTAAGAGCAAGAGAAAATTCAAATTTAAGCAAATGTAGACCACTAATGAAGGATCAGTAAGGTAATAGAAGATGCTTAGACATTAACATCTCTAGTAGACCATCTGTACTTAATGGGATTTAAGCTGAGGAAATGTCAAGTCAGATTGAAAAAGTGGTGTATGGAAGCTTTCCAGAGTAACAAAGATGAGATCAAAAAAGTCCAAGAGGAGTTAAAGAAAGTACAAAAGAGCGAATTTTTCATTGATAGAGGGCATGAGAAGGAGCTGATAGGCAAACTTAGCCAGCTTTGGCATAGAGAAGAGTTGTACTAGAAACAAAGATTAATAATTAGCTAGTTGAAAGAAGGGGATAGAAACACAAAATTTTTCACTAATCTACACTCATGAGAAGGTAGAGCAGCAAAATTTTGAAACTAAAAGGGGTAAATGGCGATTGGATTCAAACAGAGGAAGACATCATGAAGACCTCCCACTCTCATTTCAGCCAACTATTCCGATCGAATTGCATAAGGGATTGGTAGGAGATCCTGAATGCAATACTTAACTTAGTAAATGAATAGATGAATAGCCTCTTGGGTAAAATGGTTTCACCAGATGTAGTTAAGCGAGCAGCCCATCAATTAAGCGCTTTAAAGGCCCCAAGCCTCGGTGACTTTTCAGGTATCTTCTATCATCAATACTAGCATATCGTAGGTAACAATATAGTTGAGATAGTGATTTCTTTGTTCAATTCAAGTGCCATTTCGTCCTCCCTCAATCTTATTGAAATTGTTCTTGTCCCAAGAACCCGTCCCCTAACATAGTTGGGTACTTCTGCCCAATTAGTCTTTGCAACTTTGTCTATAAAACCATCTCTTGAGTCTTATTTAACCATTTGAAACCTTACTAAATGATTTAATTTCAAAGAATCAAAGTGCTTTTATATCATATCATGTCATTCATGATAACATCATTGTAGCTCATGAAGCATTCCATTTTCTCAAATCTAACCATTCTAGTGGCAAGACTTATTGTGGGCTCAAACTTGACATGAACAAAGCTTATGATTGTGTTGAATGGGATTTTGTGAAACATAAAATGATTAAACTTACCTTTTGTGATAATTGGGTAAGGTAGGTGATTGAATGTGTCAATTCTATAACATACAGTATTCCTATCAATAGTAAAAGTGTAGGTTATATAAGGTCTACCAGAGGCTTAAGGCAAGGAGATCTACTTTCACCCTATCTTTTCATTTTAGTGGCAGATGTATTGTCAAGGAATATTGAGAAAGCTTCCATAGAGAGAAAACTTGCAATGCTAAAGATTAGACATTCATGTCCCATAATCACTCACCTTTTATTTGCTTACAATTTTTTGTTTTCTGTTGAAGCCAATTTAAGTAATGTACAAGTGCTACAACATATTGTACAGGAATATTGTGAAGCTTAGGGGCTAGAAAGTGAATTTCCAAAAATCTAGCATCTTTTTTAGCCCCAACACGGATCAATACGGAGTTGAAGAGATTTGTTCTACATTGGACATTCCTGCCACAAGCAACCCAAGTAAATGTCTAGGTTTGCTTACTCTATAAGGCAAGAATAATTCAAAAGCCCTTCTCTTTATCAAAGACAGAATTAGATAGAAGCTCAAGAGTTGGAAGAGGTACTTATTATCCACAGTTGGAAGAGAGACTTTAATCAAGGTAGTAGTTGGGGCTATACCTTCATATTCCATGAGCTATCTCAAATTCCCCAAAATATGGTGTAAAGAAGTAAACTCATTGATTACACAGTACATAAAAGGTCAAACAAATGAAGAGAGGAAAATTCACTAGCAAAGATGGGACAAATTCACTCTCCTAAATCAAAAGGGGTTTGGGATTCAAAGATGTCCACGACTTTAATTTAGCTTTGCTAGTGAAATTGGCATGGAAGCTCTATTTAGACTACATACTCTTTGGGCGCGTATATTGAAAGGTATATATTGCCCATAGTCTTCTTTCTTGCAGGCTTCTAAAGGATCAAGAGACTCTTAGGGTTGGTTTGATATCCTTTAAGGCAAACATTTCCTTACCTAAGAAGCTATTTGGCATTTAGGGGATGGCCAGCCTATACCAGTAGCCAAAGATAAATGGATACCTAACCTAGAGAATAATCTTCCAGTGTTCAAGCGTAATTGTGTGAACCAAGAACTCAATGTAGCTTACTTGATTCATCACCAATCGGGTTCTTGGAATCTCCATGAACTAAACAAATGGTTTGAAAGAAGTACACTACAAGATATTCTTAAGATACCGTTCCCCATAAACTACACAGTAGATGAACGGCCATATGAGAAAAATGGTAAGTGTGGTGTAAGATCATCATATAATCAGATGTGCAGGATCCCAGTAGAATGGAACTACATCAAGCTCTCACTATATTGAGAAGGACACACGAAAATTAGTTTGCATGGTCTAAGTTTACCAAAGGTCAAGCATTTTATTTGGAAGGCACTTTACAATGCCTATCAACCCAAGCAAATTTAGCCAAGAGGAGGATAATTTTGCCAGACAAGTTTTGTTTTTGTACAAGAACCGAAACAATGGAGCACCTCCTTTTGTGCTGTCCTTAGACCACCAATTTGGTTTGCTAATCAAGGATTGAGAGTAAGCATGTGGCACCCTCCAGTAAAACATCTGTTTAAGCTCAATTGTGATTCATCTATTGATCCCATCAAAGGGGAACTGTTGTTGGAGTAATAGTACATGACGTTAAAGGTATTCTCCATGGTAGATCTTGCAGGTCTGTATCGACGGATTCTGTTCTAATCACAGAAGCCTTTGCTACGTTGGAAGCACTCTTATATGCAAGGATTAGAGGTTGATTGAGAATTATGGTTGAAACGGACTCATCTATTGTGTATCAAGCTATTAATCATGCTTTAGATACTTCATGGTGCTTACACAATATCATTTCTGATGTGAAATCCCTTTTAAGTTTCTTTGGTGAAGTGGTGTTTTCTTTGATCTCAAGGGAAGCAAACTCAGTCGCGGATTAGGTAGCCGTGCATTACAAAATGAAGATGTTTCCTTCGAATTGGGTTCAACCCAACCCCCCCACCCCCCCAACCCAACCATCTTCTTTCCTTTTTATCTTTTGTAATGATATGCTAAATAGCTTTTGTAATCCTTTAGTTGACATTCCTGTTAACACACTGCACCTTTGATTTTGGTTAATGAATTGACCTCTTCAGCTGCAAAAAAAAAAAAAAAAAAAAAAAAAAAAAAAAAAAAAACTGTATGGTTAGATTTTGATTAAAAAAGAAAAACTAAATGTAATATACAATTACGTACATTTTAAGAGAAAACAAAATCGAATTGCAATGTACTCATCCTAATATATATATATACTAGCAAATGACACACTTGCATTACGTGTGCAAAAATAAAATAAAACTATGAAGTGTAGTCAATTAAATGCATAATCAATGAATGGAAATACTAAATTTTATTTAGGTATAATAGAAGAAGGAAAGAATGAACATAATGAATAAGTTAGGTAAATATGTTTACAATCTAAAGATAAAATTAAGGAACTTGGAAAACTCCTTAAACTAATCACACATGATTTGTTGCGTTGAAGAGATGGCTATATGCCTATAGTTTTAATGAAACACAATCAGTATTGATTGACTTTGTACATAATAAAAGTATAAGGTATGATTGTAAGATAATTATACCTAGTAATCAAGTTGTTAAGCTTCTTTTACATAAAATCGTACTATGTAACACTAAATGACTCATATTATAAGCAATTTTTGTAATTTTGAAGTGCAATACGGTTAGAACGATAAATTTGGCTAATCGTTACTATAAAAATTATCTTTGTAAGATCTCAAATTAATAACACCATAAAATTTATCAGTGCTATATATAACCCTTTATAGAATAAGGTGAGCAAAAGAGAATAACATAAATGTGAATAGATTTAAGGCATACTACAAGTCTGCAAATGTAATACTATTACATTTATATATGATATTAATGTAAATAGTTCAAGCTAATTAGAAAACTTAATAAAATTATAAATTGAGACAATACAAAAGGTGATCTCTCCATCTAGCTTTGAATGAACCTTCAACTTGAGCGAAAGAAATTAAGTTGTAGTAGTCGAGCTTCTAACGTGCAATTCGCTGGAAGATGACTGTACTATTCAATTAAGAAAAGAAATTATTCGACTAATGATGGCTTTAAGTCTCTAGTAAATAAGTTTATTTGCAACATAAAAGAACACCAGAAGATGCTACACTCGGCATACATATAAAAGACCAATACCTATAAAAATAGAGAAATTAATCGTAAAAGAGAAAAAAAAATAAAAAATAAAAAAGACAAATTATATAGAGTGGGATCAACAACGAGTAGGGCTCTATTGCAAGAATGAGAGCTTATTTGATAAAATGAAGTTTTCATGATCATATGTTATATTGTCTACACCAATTGTTCTGCCTTGATTAAGTTAGAGAAATGCAATATATAGCATTTAGCCAAGATGAAAGAAGAATACATGAATAATGTAAAACAAAATGACCCCAAAAAGTAAGTTTAGAAAACTATAGGAGTAATTGTTTTTTATATTTTAAGTGGATAAAAAGTATTGTCATAACAATCGCTGCAATTACAAAAGAATTTAAATATCATACTACTATTATATGATGATCTCGTAAAGGAATTTAAAAAAAAAAAATTAAATTTACTGGGTGGAAAAGAAAAACACAATACAAGCAGACCATTCGTACAAAAACATGAATCATATGATGCATCATGTTGTGCACAAAATAACAACTTCTACAACAACAAAAGATCATGTTTACCCTAACTGAATTAATGTAATTTTCACAATCTAATTAAAGTATTAGAGTTGTACACAAGAAAAGTAAAGCATTTAGAGAGTTTTACTATATATAAACTAAATCAAATACCAATACAAATCATAGATCTCCACCAAGAGGAATATATATATATATATATATATATGAATTGCTAAATTATCCTAGTTAATTATTCAAAAAAGTTAAAAAGAAAAAGAAAAAAATTAATGATATAAATCTCACTCTATTTCATAAACAAAGTTGAACTATGTTACGAATAGGAATGTCTTCCATACAAGAATAGTAAAAAATCATCAAGTAGATATCGTAATTAATGTATGCTAAAAAGTAAAAAAAAAAAAAAAATCATTCAAGTAGATATCATAATTAATATGTGCTAAAAAGTCAAAAAAAAAAAAAGAAAGGAAAAAAAAGTTAATGCTTTAAATTTCACTTTATTTGCATAGACTAACTTGAACTGTGTGTTAGGAACAGCATGTCTCCCATACATGAATAGGAAAAAAACCATTCAACCAAATAGCGTAATTAATGTACGCTAAAAAGTTTAAAAAAAAAAAAAGAAAAGAAAGGAAAAAATTTTAATGCCTTAAATTTCACACTGTTTCCGTAGACGAACTTGAACTATGTTAGTAATAATCCATAAAAATAAGTAGTACAATTAAAAAAATTCACATAAACCCTTCATCCAAACATGCATTTCTTCTTATTAAACAAAATGGATAATGCCCTTTAAGCTCTATCACAATTAAGGGCAAAAGATTTCGAAATCGTTAATTATCTAGAATGAAGAGATTGAAACACCAAGTAGAACACATAAATCCTTAATTTTTTTTCCATCTCGAAATAAAAGAAGAAAATTTATCGACAAAGATCCTTCATTTTTTTGCAATTAAAACGTCACCTAAACCCTTGATCTAAAGATCTGTTGTCTTGGATATAAAAAAATAAAGCAAAAAAAATGCATAATTTTTTTATGAGAATTATTAAGAAAGCTTATAGGTAGAAGCGAGACAGTGTGAAAGTAAGAAATGGTAGAGAAGTTCGAAGAAGTTGAATGTCAGCAATTTTTTTTTTTTTTTCAATAGGAAGAAAAGAAAATGCAAATGTGAATAAAGAGAAGAAATAGATCAAAGTGTATAGGGGAGAGAGAATAAGCATGAAAAAGAAGGTGGTTAACATGAGAAGAGAGAGAGAAGAAGAAATTAATATATATTAAGCGATGTGGAATAACTAACTCCTACATGCAATTAGTAGTTGGTAAGTTATGCTGATAGTGGCTGACTTTGGAAATATTTTTTTACTTTAATTAAATGATAGGAAAAATTAACCAATAAACCTAGAAGCAATCTCACGATTTTTCCTTTTGCCTATAGCAATCACAACACAACAAATAAAAATAGAGAATAAAATAACAACATATCAGAATTTACGTGGAAAACCCCAATTTTGAAGAAAAATCATGGAACCAGTGCAAATATAATTTTCTACTATCAACAAATAATGAGATATACCATTTTTCTCACTAGATAACACTAGTGAATCACACAGATCTTCATCACAAATGGTAGATTTCAACAACAATAGGTCTCTCTCTCTCTTTAGACTCTTTCTCTAGGATTTAGGATAGCCTTAGGACAAAAAGAAGTATTTATATGCAAAAAACAAAGGAAAGCCTGCTGACACATAGGCTAGCTCGAATTAAAAGAAGGCTGGCGGCTTAGAGAACTAGCGCTGAACTTCAGCATTCCAATGCCAGTACATACGTCGACGACTTTTGTTGCTACGTTGGTAACTTTGACACCGGTCTAACCCAAACACAGCTTTCGACAAAAAAAAAATGAAATTGAAGGCTGGCTTTGTATCATGTAAGCTAGTGGCCTCGCTTCCTCTATGGCTAGTGTAGAGCATCAAAACTCCTTGTTTTGCACATAAAACTCCTTATTATGCAAGTCTTCTTCTAAGTATATATAATATACTTAGGATATCATTGATTATAGACCCATATGGATTAGATCTATAATCTAACAAACTCCCCTTCCGACTCATATGGGAGGCTCTATCACAACTGTTACTTGTCTGTAACTAACAAGTTTATCCTTAGGTAGAGCCTTGGTCATCATAGATGAAGCATTCTTATAAGTATGGATCTTCTCAAGCTTCAAAAGCTTTGATTCCAATACATCTCGAATCCAATGATATCTGATATCAATGTGTTTGGATCTAGAATAGAATGTTGGATTCTTATTAATATGTATAGCACTCTGATCGTCACAAAAGACCCTCAAGCCTTCTTGCTCTTGACTCGATTCCTCCAAGAACTTCTTCATCCACAAGATCTCCTTGTAAGCTTTAGTTATAGCCATATATTTTGCTTCAGTGGTGGATAATGCAACACAGTTTTGCAACTTTGATTGCTATAACACTACTCCCCCTGCATAAGTAATCAGATAACTTGAAGTGGACTTCCTGGAATCTAGATCTCCAACCATATCAGCATCTGAAAACCCTTTCAATACAGGCTGACTGCCACTAAACTATAAACTTAATCTAGAAGTGCCCCTGAGATACCTGAGAATCCATTTAATAGTGGTCTAATGCTCTTTACCTAGATTCAAGAGATAGCAGTTAACTACACTAACAGAATGAGCAATATCTGGTCTAGTGCACACCATAGCATACATTAGACTCCCAACTGCAGAAGCATAAAGATCATTTTTCATGTCTTTTTTGTTTGCCTCACTTTTAGGATACTATTAAGAACTGAGTTTGAAGTGACCTGTAAGTAGAGAACAAATAGGGTTTGCTTTACTCATGTTGAATCTATTCAGCACCTTTTTTAGGTATCACTCCTGTGATAATCACAATATCTATCTCTTCCTGTCACATATAATTCTCATACCACGAATTTGGTAGCGAAATCTTTCATGGCGAAAGACTTATTCAGTGCAGTCTTCGTATTTTGAATTTGCTTGGCGTCATAGCCAATAATCAACATATCATCTACATATAGTAGGAGAATAAGAAACTCGCAACTAGCAAACTTCTTGATGAAAACACAATGGTCTAATGTGGTCCTGGTATAACCATGATCAATCATGAAGGAGTCAAACTTCTTATACCACTGCCTTGGAGCCTGTTTTAGCCCATACAAGCTTTTCTTCAATTTGCAAATAAGATGCTTCTTCCCCTTGACCTTAAACCCTTCAAGTTGCTCCATGTAGATTTTTTCCTCCAAGTTACCATGAAGGAATGTTGTCTTCTCATTCATCTACTCAATCTCCCAGTTCAAACTGACTGCTATACTCAGTACAATTTGAATAGAAGACATCTTCACCACTGGTGAGAAAATCTCATCAAAATTAGCCTCTTTCTTCTAACTATACCCTTCATAACCAGTCTTGCCTTATACCTTAGTTGTGAGATGTTTTCATCAGTCTTCAATCTGTATACTCATTTGTTCTTCAATGGTCTCTTCCCTTTCAGTAGTTCCACCAAATCATAAGTCTTATTCTCATGCAAAGATTTCATCTCTTCTTGCATGGCTTTGACCTATTCCTTTCTCTGCTTATGTACCATTGCCTCTTGATAACATTCGGGCTCTCCCCCAGCAGTCAACATCACATACTCATCTAGACTATTGCTACCGATGGTCTTCTATCTCTTGAAGATCTCCTCAACTCCATCTGCTAATGAGGATCTTAAGGCTATTCATCTAAATCTCCTACATCTCCCCCATCATTAGAATCTCCAAGTGAGGGCACTGGATCTACATTTGTAGGAACCTATTCTAAGGATGTCTACTTTTTAGGCTTCTCAATATCTTCAATTATTTTATCTTCAAGAAAGACCATATCTCTGCTTCTGAAAATTTTCGTCTCAACTGGATCCCACAATCTATATCCATACTCATCATGTGCATAACAAAAAAAAGCATTACTTTAAATTTGCATCCAGCTTTGCTCTTTCATCCTTTAGAATATGCACAAATACACTGCAATCAAACACTCATAAGTGTTTATAAGAAATTTCTTTATCTGTCCAGCCTCTCTTTGGGATATCTCCATCCAAAGCATAAGAGGGAGATAGATTTATCATATCAACAGCTGTTCTCATTGCTTCACCCTATAATGATTTAGGCAGTTTGGCATGTGATAACATACACTTCAATCTCTCTATGATAATGTGATTCATCCTCTCTATTATGTTGTTCTGCTGTGAGGTCTTTGAAACTGTCTTCTCCAGTTTAATCCCATGATCTCTACAATACTCTTTAAATGGCCCATGTACTCACCACCATTGTCATCTATGACACATATCAATTTCCTTCATGTTTCTCTTTCCACTCTAGTGTAGAATTTCTTAAACACATCTAGCACTTTATCCTTGAACTTCAAAGTAAAAGTCCACAATTTCCTAGAGTGATCATCAAGAAAGCAACAAACTAAAGAGCACCACCTACTGTCCTGTCTTTCATATAACACATCTGTATGAACCAAATCCAAAATATGGGATTTCCTAATAGGCGGATTTCTTTAAAATGCAACCCTGTGTTGTTCACCAGTAAGACAACCAATGCAAGTTTTCAGAGGAGTACCTTTTACATCGGGCAGAAGCTGTTTCTTGACAAGCATTTGAAGCCCTTTCTCACTCATGTGACCAAGCTACTTATGCCACAATTCTATTGAAGTGTCATTAGTCAAATTCACATCTTCTTTACTTAGTTTTGCTGACATTCAATAAAGAGTATTATTCTTCTTCCCTTTAGCCACAATGAGAGAACCATTGGTAAGCTTTCATCTACCTTCACGAAAATGACTGTGATAGCCTTCATCATCTAATTCCCCTGCATATATAAGGTTCAAGTAGATATCTTGAACATGTCTGACATCTCTGAGAATGAGCCTGTAACCCATGTTAGTCTCTAAAATAATATTGCCAATGCCTACAATTTTGACCATAATCACCAGCATCATAGGATAAGAAAAAATCATCATGTGCTGTCATATGAAAAGAGGCATCAAAATATATATCCCAATCACTATCATGACCTACAAGACTAACACAATCCTTATCCTAAATAATAACAATTTCACTACCTATTGTTGCAGCATTTATATCTTCATCTTTTTCATCACCATTGCCTTTACCTTGCGCTCTCTTCCACAGTTTGCATTTTCTCTTGAAATGCCCTGGCTTGCCACAGTAAAAGCATTTAACATTTTTCCTTGCTCTTGATTTGGATCTTCCCCTGGATTTATCAGATCTTTTTCACCATTACAATTGTGAGCTTTCCATCTAGAACTGAATTAATAACAGATACTACAAGTGTCTCCCAACTCTTAAGTAGTGAACTCAGTAACAAAAGTGCTTGAATCTCATCATCAAGCAAAAGCTTCATAACAATCAGTTGATTCACAAGGCCTTGAAAATCATTCAAGTGCTCAGTCATATTGGATCTATTCTTGTACTTCAGATTCATCACTCTCCTAATCAATGAGGTTTTATTCAAGGCAGTCTGCTTATCATATATGGACTCTAATTTTCTCCATAAAACATCAACTCTAGTTTCTTGAGCAACATGATAATATACGTTTTGATCAATACATTGTCGGATATATTCGATAATCTTTCTATGCATGATTACCCAATCTGTATCAGATTTATCTGTTAACTTTGCAGTATCATCATACAAAGGCAAATACAAATCTTTACAATACAGTAGATCTTCCATCATAGACTTCCAGATAGAGTAATTTGACGAATTCAATTTAATCATCGTACCTGATGACTTAGCTATGCATGCAATTAAAAAACAAAACCCTAATTTTTTTTTCAACCTAATGCTCTGCTACCACTTTATTAGGAAAAATCAACCAATAAACCTGGAAGCGATCTAAATCGTTTTTCCTCTTGCCCGTAGCGATCACAACATAACAAATAAAAATACATAATAAAAGAACAATACACCAGGATTTACTTGGAAAACCCCAATTTGGGGAAAAACCACGAGACCGCCACATAAATAATATTCCACTATCAACAAATAATAAGGATACACTGTTTTTCTTACTAGATAACACTAATGGATCACATGGATCTTTATCACAAACGGTGGATTTCAACAACAATAGGCCTCTCTCTCTCTCTAGACTCTCTTTAAGATTTAGAATAGCCTCTACACAAAACCCTAGGACAAAAAGAAGTACTTATATGCAAACAACAAAGGGAAAGCACACCGGCACATAGGCTGGCTCGAATTAAAAAAAGGCTGGCGGCTTAGAGAACCAATGCTGAACTTCGGCATTCCAATGCCAATACGTACGCCGGTGAGCCGCCGACCTAGCCCAAAAACAGCTCTCGGTAAAACATTTGAAATTGAAGGCCAGCTTTGTATCATGCAGGTCGGCAGCCTTGCTTCCTCTATGGCCAGTGTACAACATCGGTACTCCTTGTTTTGCATAAAAAAACTCCTTATTATCCAAGTTTTCTTTTAAGTATATACAATTTATTTAGGATATCCTTGATTATAGATCCATATGGATTGAATCTATAACCCAACATTAAAGACTATTCTATTAATATACAATAATATATATATATATATATATATATATATATTGCGGCATGAACCAAATCAAAGGGCATCACATCCATCCTAGTTTATATACGTACATGCATAACAGTACACCCTCGTTGATGAAGCGTGTAAAGCTATGTGGAATCGGGGGATTTATCACAAAAGGTCTTTTGTCAGTTTATCTCCTACATAGAGTTAATTGACATGAGAAACTGTCGCACATCAAAACTTCCAGCTCTATTGATGTAAACGTGAAAACTTAGAACTTACCTGTTCGAATTTTATAAATCAATCCCATATAGATCACATAACGTGTGACCGTTATGACCTATCATACTTCTTGTGGTTTCAGTAGCAAGAATACGAAGGATGTGTTACAATGTGATTTGGGAAACCACTCCATGGTTGGATTGGGCTTGTCCCTGTTTCACTTTTGCTTGGTTTGAGGACCGGTCCTCCTTTGGCGCTGGTGATGTGATTTCAATTTTAATGGGAGGAAGAGGTATTGAAACATCTAAATTTCCTAACTTTCTATTTTTTTAGTTTCAAAACTTAGAGTTTCAATTTTTTATTTTAATATAGAGGTATTAAATAACAGGATGAATCACATGTACACCACTTTTTTCAAAAAAAAAAAAAAAACATAAGTATAAATTATAAAAAAAGGACCAAAATAATAATATTACATTGTATCTTAAAAGTACGTTACCCTATTTTATATGAATATCAAATCTTCCAAATGAGATATAGCAATGCATACAAAACAATCTTGCAAAGGTTACCGTGCGAATTGCCATGTATAAGGTATTGCATTTTAAACATGTGATACGTATATTATAATTTATACTAGTTACGCATTTTGAACATGCGACACTCTTTTAAACCTAAATATCACTTTTTTAAAATACAATACTGCAATGCTATTTATGTAATTAATTTTTTATAATTGGTATTTGAGCTTTTTTTTTTTTTTTGTTATTATCATAAATGGTACTTGAATTTTGATAAAATATGCAATTAGATATCTAACCTTTGAAACTGATAAATTTGGTACCTGAAATTTGAAATTGATCAATTTAGTATATGAAATTTGAAATTTGAAATTTGAAATTGATAAATTTAGTATCTAAAAGAACCATTTTTGCACTTCAACAAAACCTTTGTCAAGTTTTTTTTAGGTATTAAATCAATCGATTTCAAAATTTTTCATATACTAAATTAATCAATTTCAAAATTTAAGTACTAAATTAATCAATTTTAAAATTAAGGTATTTAACTACAGATTTTATGAAAGATGGGGTACTATTTATGACCATAACCTTTTTTTTTTTTTCATAGATCAATAAACAAGAAATTTTCTCTGAATAAGGGTAGAAATAATGTTTCCGTCTTTGTCACTTTCTAGTTTCTAAAACAAGTATCATTGAAGTCAGTAAAGTTAGGTTATAAATACGTATATAAAGGCATAAATAATTAAAATAAAATAAGATAAAAGCATAAGTCACGGAAAAAACAAAATACGGACTAAAGTGAACAATGGAAGAATATAAGATTTGGATCAATTGCAGATACACTTATATTTATTTCATGTCCATCGGTGTTAATTTTCCCTAACATTATGAGCTTAAACCCTAAATCCTTACAAAAGGTGCTTTTAAACACCCTAAAGAGACCAAATACACCTTTTCTAAAGAATTGGGAATCAAAATAATGAACGATATTTAAAAAAAAAAAAGTTAAGCGCACATGAAATAAATATAAGTAGATACATACGATACAAATATATATATATATATATATATTTACTTTTGCAAGGAAACATAACAACTAAAAAGAAAGTTCCAGTGAATAAATAAATAATTAATTAATTAAAAAAGAAAGAAAATCCAAAGTTTATTGTGGGATAAATTAACATTAGAGCAATCAAAGGTTAGAAATTGATGTTAAAAGATTGGTACCTTTCAATTAACCTCAAAGTACCTTGGCTTTTTTAAATCTCTAAAATTTTTGGTTAATTTTAAGTTTGATCTTAGAATTAAAAGTCAACCGAAACCCTAAAGGTTAACAAAAGTCTAGTACAAACCCTAGATTTTAGATCCGGTATTCCTGTTTTCTTTAGCCTTAGAAAACGAAGTTAGAATAATTAGTGATAATAGTTCGTAATAGCATTAGGTTATATAAAAATATCAGATTTGCGAAATCCGAGTATCCTTCGGACTCAAACGAGATCAGTTCTCGAAAATCATGTCCCGAAGCCCGGAATAATAAAAATATTCCAATAACACCGATAAAACCGATTTAATATAAGGATTTCCAAAATATCAGTTTCGTAATTTTTTGATAATTAAAAATATCAGATATCGCAATTATATGAGTATTTTCTTACTACCGGTATTTTACTAGTCACATCTACTTTACATTACACTATTCATTACTATTCTACACTATTTATCTATCTCTACTTTTTCTAACACCTATTCTTACAACACCATAACCTATTATCTTTACTTTTTACCTTTCCCATACTTTATATCATATCTACTTTACAAATTATTACTTCTAATACACAAAAATCCAAAAAATTACGTCTCACTCTCCCTCTTCTCCCTTAGGCCAGCACAAATCCCTCCCTCTCTTCCTCTATTTTATTTCAATTTTTCTTTAATTAAATCACTCAAAAATCACTCAATATTTTCCTATAAATACCTCCCTCCTCTTTCACTTCATTCACACATCTTCTACTCACAAATTTCACTCCTAAAACTCTCTCCATTTCCCCTCACAATTACTATCCCCAAAACTCTCTCAAAATTCCCTCACAAAAATCTTTTTCTTCTTCTTCTACAAAACCTTTAGGTAAGAAATTTTCTTTAAGATTCCTCTTACCATGTCATGTAACTTTACATGATAATGGTGTGAGTTTCCTAAACTTAATGTTATGGAAGCTACACTATGTTCATATATTATTCTTGTTCATGAAATTATATTCATGTATTTCTATGTTACTTTTGCTAATATTTTGATTTCATGTTAATCCTATACATATATGTAACTAGATATAATTATGTACTAATATATAATCTTTAGAGCATATAAGCTCATTGTTATTTATTTACTTCCAAGTAATGCAATTTATTTATTTATTTCATACTATTTTATGACTAGTCTCTAGTCTTAGACTTGTTCTCATCAAGTCACAATAATATATTTGCTTTCTTTTCTTATATTTCTTTTACAATTAGTCCATTCTTAGTCCTGGGATACCTTGATGAAGCTAAAGTTCCCAATATTTGATATATTTCTTTACTTGCTTATTTTATTGTCATTATGTTTTTCCTATGTTTTCATAATTATATTTCCTGATTATATATGAACATAATGATTTTGTCTCAAAAAGATAAAGAATAAAAGTTTTCTTAAAATAGAAGTTCTTCTCCAAAAGTAAATATTGTCATAAAAGAAACAAATTTTCTATGAAAACTTAAGGAACCAACTTACTATATCTTTTCTAAGAAATTAGTGGAGCTCATAATAGAAGTTAGAAACTAAAGAAAAGAGGAATTCTTAGAAAATACACATTTATTGGAGAAGTATTCTTTAAGATTAAAAATTTTCAAATTATTGTTTAAATAAAAAGTTTTACTAAAACTTCACTTTTCATCATTCAAAAAGACTAGTTTGACAAACACGAAGAATTTCCTTTCATCAAAATCGAATTAATGAGCAACATAGTAAACCACTTCTTCAAAATATAGAATTATAACTTTCAAAAGAATTAGAAACTAAGCTATAAGGAATTTAAAAAGTGGAAGTCATTCTTTCGAAATTTAAGAAAATAGAATTAAGAAAATACCCCTTTCAAAATGACTTGAGAAAGTTCTAGGGAAATTTCAAAAGTTTTAGAAGACTTTACTTTTACCAAAAATTTATAGTTGAGACCATTTCATTGATTTCATGCATTTAACATGAGTGAACAAATATGTATATTTTTCAAAGATCTTACAACTATTATATTATCTATCTTTTTTATTCAAGTTTTTATAAAAAGAAGAAAGTAAGTTTTGTAAAATTCGTAGTGAATATGATCACCACTGTTTCAGAGCTCAAAAGACTTAGTTTGATGAAAATAATTTTAGAATTGGATAGATCTTTTTGAATTGGTAGAAAACGGTATATTATATGCGCAATTCCAAGTTAAAATAACCAAATTATGGCCATTTTAAGTTAGAATTTCTCTCTATACGAATTTTAACAATCTTATGACATAGTTCCTTATTAGTACCATAGAATAAAAAAAAAATACTCATTTTGGGTATTCTTCTTGATTAGGTGATCTCGAGGAGGATTGTTCATATCCCAAAGATTATTACGATTAGTGGAAATCCCGAACGACCCATCCATTATAAGAAAGGTGGCATCATGGCTAAGTGAGTCTACTCTCCGTTATTTTTCATACTTATGATTATGCTTGTAAATTTAGTTGCATTAGAATTTAGGAAAAATCAAATGGAAGTTGTATGATAATATGTTGAAAGAATATTAAGTATATCGAAACATGATTTGTTTGTAATAAAGTTGCATGTATATTAATATCTTGAAGTGTTTGAAATTGGTTGCTCACTTGAAAGAAGTTAAATATAACAACTAGACTTTAATTAAGAAATTATGCATGCACTTCATATGTTAAGTCACATTGCATTCACTACTATACAATGGGTGGGACAAGTGTATAATAGTGGTGGTAGGCATAACTAGTATATCATGTAAGTGGCGAGTAGAAGCCGGTAAGAACTACATAAATTGATGGCTAGTAGGAGCCTGTAATAACCACAAGTTTTTGATGGCGTATAAGAGCCGGTAAGATCTATAAAAGTGTTTTAAAAGTCGTGGCCGTAATTGGCCTGAATATGTAACCCCGAATGAAGGGTGTAATTCATTCAACATATGATTCCCGGAAAGTCATATGTCTTGTAGGCTCATGTGTTTGTTGCATTCCATTTGCTTGACTAATAAACTTGGTTGATATTATACTTCGAGTATAAATTTTGAGATTTACTCACTAAGCCAGTAAGCTTATGCCCCTATAGGTATTTGCATTCTCAGGAATACTTATTTTTGTACCTGAGGTCACCTCATATTCGCGTAAGTATTCTTTTGAAGCTTTTGGAGGAAATCTACTTGAAGATTAGATTAGAATTCCTTTGAAAGCTTTAATGTAGTATTTAAATATTGTAAAGATTATTTCGATTTTTGGGATTTAGTAGGGGTATGTCCCTAATAAATCATGTAATAGACCTTTAGTTATTAATTCTATAATATATTTTATTTCTGGATTCTTGTATGTTCATTTTTACTTGCTTAGACTATGCTTCCCAAAAGCGTCTCCTATTACCGTGCTAGACGCCTTACATATAATACTAAGACTTTTGCATGACTGAGGCAGTCATTCTTGAGTCTTGATATTATATGTGGTAAGCTGCCACGTTTAGAGTATCCTTCGAGGTGTGACAGCTTTCATGTTTGTATGGTATGAATATTGCTTTTCTTGGTAGAATGAAATAAATAACCGCTTTTCCAACCTTTATAAAGTATATAGCTAGACAAAAAATAATTAGAATCTGAAAGCAAGGAAGGTTCAAACCAACAAAATGATGAGATTCAATCACGTATAAATGGAAGAAAATCCTATTAAGTTTATTACGGAACGATTTCACTTTAAATCCTGTTTTCTATGTTCTTGAAGTATGCAAGTTTCTTGAAAGATATGAATTGTATAATATTAGTTTCTAGCCTTTAGTTACTCAAACATTAATCATCTCAAAATAAACTTTGGACTTTGTTTTTTTATTTTTTTTGTTTTTATGTTTGTTGGTTGGTTTGTTCATTTGTTTACAAAACCTTTTGATTTTGATTTGTCATATTTTCTTTCTAAAATTATGAAAAGAAAAAAGGTTAATAAACTGCATATACACTTCTTATGTTTGCCCGATATAAAATTAACTTTTTCATTTTTAAAACCATGTATTTACACCCTTAAATCTTTGAAAATGGTGCATTTTCTCTATCTTAGGGGTTCTAAGTGCATATCTTTAAAAAATTTGGAAGTCTTAACAATAAAATTAATAATAATAGGGGGGCTAATGCACATTAAACAATTATAAGGAGGTGTATCTTAGCAATTTACCCTTAAGCTTTTCATACTTTTCCATTTTATGATTTTGTTTATTTCTTTTTCTATTTTAATTCTGATGTTGTTGTTGTTGTTAAATTTAAAGGCTACCTTTTGATGACACTTTGTATTGGAGAGTGATTAAAACCTTCTTAAACTCATTTTTAGATACTCTATTTTTAAAAATGGAAAAAAAATGAAAATACGAGTCCTAAAATGACAAAAACATGCAAAATTGTTGATATTGATGAACTTAAATATTTATGGTGTATGTATATGAATCTTGGATTTCATGATAAGTTCAGTTAGACAAATATGGAAAAAGAACCAAGATTTTAATTTGAAGTTAGAATATGTACAATGGGAGTCTAGGTGCATAAGTAAGAGCATGAAAGATATCTTATGTGGGATGTAGGAATTGAATTATAATGTTGGAATTTTTAAGGTTGCATGTCATATAGAAGTTACAATATGAGCAAAATTTATGTCTAGTATCAAAATATCATTTCTCTACTGCATAGACCCTTTTTATGACATGTATGCTAAGAAATATGTAGACATTACATATAAGCTATTTATTTGAAAATAAGGATAGGTAATAATATAATTACTAAATAAAATTCAGATTTGGATATTATTTAAGCATGATACATATTCTATAAACTCTATCAATTTAATGGCTAAATTATGTTTAGGTATGTTAGTAATGATTTATATAGTAAATGTGGGATTTTATATTGAGGAATACCTAAAGTAATTTTAATGTGAACAATGGGATTACCACACATGATGTAGCATGGTAATGGTGACAAGAACTTAATTAGTAACATAAACATGAAAGGCCAAAAAAAAAACATAAATATGAATAAATGGAACTTTGGTCTTAAGGGATATATGATTGGTGATACTTGGTCTCTAACTCTTTACTAATTAATAGTTGATGGCCTGAAAAACAAATCAATAATAGATTAATTTTTTGATATCTTAAACTGACTCATGTTAGAATTTTGTGGGCCAATATATTAAATAATTATATTTCATAAACTGTGTTATTGATCTAAGGAAATAAGCTTTTTAAATAAAGGTGATCATTTGGTTACTTCGTAGGTAAAGCTTTTAAAACCCATTTTTATAAACTTTTGAGCATGGGCTTTAATGTAGAAACCTATATATTTTATTTCACAAGGTCATGATGAAATAATAATAAATGTTATAAATAAGGTTGAGGTCGTCAGTCTAAGTGTGTAAGGGTTTTTCATTATGTCATTTCTCACATCCCATCAATGAGAAAAATCAAAAGAGCTTACACTAAGACTAAAACTCATATTAAGGAATTAGTTTTCTCTATGGATTCAGATAAGCTTCTGCATTTTAATTTTATTCATGTGTTATAATTTCATGCTTGAAATTCTGGATTAATTTGCATACAATAAATCTATTGATTTCCTAATAAATGGTATTAAGGCACTATGTGTGAAATTAAAGTCTTGATCTGGTGAGAAATATTTTGGTAAATGTGATTTCATGTTTCTAAAGATTTATGTTTTTAGATTGAAGACGATTTATACAAGATATAGTTTTGCCTTAATTTCTAAGGTTAGGGATTGAAGGAATATGAAGGTTTAATTTATATTTTAGAACTTATCGAATTTTTGAATGTCTTTTATTAAAAACACACATATATATTAGTGTTTGTTTAATAAAAGAATGTTTCCTGTGAATGCATCAAGGAAAAAAAGAAAGAAAGAGAGGTATATATGTTCTGCTTTAAGAAGAATTTTTTGGAGATAATCATGTATAGTTCTTCGAAATGACGTTCGCAATTAGTGATGCAACCGGGGCGGGTTTGTGATGGGTCACATAAAAGCCGAACCTGACCCGCTTTCTAAAAGGGTCTCCCAAACCCGACCCATGACCCTATAGGGTTTTCTATTCAATACCCAAACCTGCCCCTACAGGGTTTTGCCCCTAACCCACCTCATCCCGCGACCCGCTTCTTTTTTTTTTCTTTTTTTTCCCCTTTTCAACTCTTAGTTAAATCCAATTGCATCTTCCAACAAAATATTAGGTGGTAGACCGACAGTTAGACTTAAGTATGGTCTAAACTGAGTTAGACTAGTTACAGCATACTTGTCAATTCACGGGCTCATAAAACTAGTTATTTTATTCTTTAAAACAACAAAAATTAATAATATTGTAAAAATAATTTTTTAAGAGACAAAATTAAAAATTAGAAAAAAAGACAAAATAAAATTAAAATTATTAACAACCATTCTTAAATACAAAAATTAGGACGGTTTTGTTTTTTAAAATTTCAAACTCAATTTTGAAAATTGTTTATAATATGACGGGTTTTGGTTACCTATCGGATTTTTAATGACTCGAACCCGATCCGAAACCTTATAAGGTCAGCATGTAATTTCTCAAACCCGCCCCGCAACCCTATAGGGTCTGACCTATAAGGTTTTTAACGGTTTAAACGGATCGGGTACCTTATAATGACCCGTCCTGATTGTATCTCTATTCGCAATATTAATCCTTTTTTTTTTCCCGAAAAGAATTTTCCTCGGCCATATTTCCTGGGTTATATGGTGCTCGCATCGCATATATCGATTCAGTTATAGGCAACAAGAAAAGGGCTTTTAACCGCTCAAAGGTTTGTCCTTGCATTTTGATGAATTCATGAGTTCACTGTCTACATTAAAAGGATAGTGTTATAAGCCTGCATAGCGTTGGTCGTGGTCAATCCATTGTCCCGAATTTCGTCCTTTTTCCATTGATCAATTTTACTTTTTTTCTTTTTCTTTTTTTTAAATGCATGTGCTGGATTACTGATTCTGGATGCAGAATATTTGTCTGCTTTTGGTGATATGATCCAATTTTTCAGTCTAGAGTGATTTGACTAATTTGGAAATTGGTATGATTACTCTTATGATTATATATAAATAATTTAGGTAACCTAGTTGATTGTTCTAGAAGTATCATATTTGATTTTTTGATATGGATTCAATTAAATAAAATTAGAATGTTTTAATTTTCCGATAATATGTTATGGAATTGATATAAATAGACATTTATATTAGCATTGTCCATTATAAGATGGAAATGGATGAAACACTCCTATAAATTAGATTGCGTTAAGTGTAAAATGATCTTAAAGATTAGGTTAAAAGATTTGAGATAGGAGCAAACCTTTATTTGCTTATTCAATTTATTTTGGCAAATCTTGTCTAACTATCTTAAAATAGATTGGAATGATAATTTGCTGAAGTGGCCTCTATTATTTTGATTTATTGCAAGATATTTAGATTTTAGGATAAAGATTTACATGAAATGTTTGTATCTATGTGGATAGTAATCGGTCCAAAAGAAGGTTATTGTTTGATCAAATGATAGACATGTGATAATTGCAATTTCATGCATATAATTTGTCGGCCTAAAGAAAGGCACATCGTAGATTGAATTATCTATTAATATTTATTATTGTTTTAAAGGACAACATTTACTGTTGGTATTTTTGTCAAAAGACTAGATATCAATATTGTGCTAAGTGGGTTAAAAGCCCAACTAAAGTAATTATTTTATCTACCCAATTATAATAGTGTGATATTTATTTATTGTGAGCATGCTAGTTAATTTTGTTTAGTCAATGTAACTTCCCCTTTTGTCAATTTAAACAACATTCCAGTGCTTAATGGCACAAACTTCAAAAAATGGAAGGAACACATCACTATTTTACTTGGATGCATCGATCTTGACTATGCACTTAGGATTGATGAACCTCCTGCCCTTACTAGCGAAAGTAATACTGCTAAAAAGGTGAATTACAAGAAGTGGGAGTGTTCTAATCGCATGATTCTTATGATCATGATGCATTCCATTCCAAATGCTATTAGGGGATCTATGCCTGAGGAAACAAATGCTAAAAAAAGTTCTTAATTCAAATAGCAGACCATTTCCAAGGTTCTAAAAAGGTTGAAACAAACACTATTCTTGCAAAGCTCATTTCCATCTGGTATAATGGCAAAGTAAATATAAGGAAGTATATCATGAAGATATCTAATCTTGTTATGAAATTGAGGGCCTTAAAGTTGGAAATGTCTTATGACATCCTTGTATACCTAGTCTTGATTTACTTCCTGCTTGATTCAATCCTTTCAAGATAAGTTATAACACCAAAAAGGAGAAATGGACATTGGATGAGCTTATTGCACAATGTGTGCAAAAGGATTGAAACAAAAGATAAATAAAAGTGCTCACATGGTGTCTTGTTTCCAGGATAAAGCTCCTGAGAAAAGGAAAATAGATCATAAAGGCAAAGGAGCTGCAAATAATAAGACTTCACACGTACAGCAGCAACAAGATAAGGATGTTACTTGTTTCTTTTGTAAGAAAGCTGGTCATGTGAAGAAGTATTGTTCCAAGTATGCAAAGTGGCTTGCAAAGAAAAGGTTGTCTAAGGAGTTGAGCACTGAGTGCTGCTAAAGATTCATCTATGCAGGCAACAACAATAAAGTTCCTATCTATGATTTTTCTTTTTAAGATTATGATTTAAGTTCAGTTGTTTTTGGATTTGGAAGAGACTTATTATGTGTCATCATCTAGACCAAACTTGATTTCTATTACTTCTTTGGACAAATTTGGTTATCTTTGTTTCTTTGGAAATGGAAAATTTTGTCTTTTTCAATATTCAAATGTTATTTCTTCTAATACTTTTATTGATAACCTAAACAAAGTTCATTTGCATGCCTCATGTATGGTAGAAATCTTGCATACCTGTGACTATAATATAACAAAGAAATTAATTAATTACAATTCTTCTATATTGTGGCATAAACGTTTAGGACATATTTCCAAATAATGGGTTCAAAAGCTCTTGTCAAAAGGAATTCTTGATTCGATTGATTGTTTTAAGATTTTGAAATATGCAATTAATGCATTAAGAGAAAATGAACAAATATGAAGAAAATGGTGCTGAAAGGAGTTCAAGTAAGATCCCCTTTTTTTTTTTTTTTTGAAATTATGCAAGTCAAGTTTGTTGAGGATGTTGAATTTGATGGGAGCATTCCGGTTAAGAATATTGAGGAGTATGCCAACATTCCTATAGTTGCAGTTGAAAATATGTCAGTATTTATACTTACTACTTTTCAAGATGCAAATATAGGTTTTCAAAATATTCCTAGAGTTCCTCCTACTTTTTAAATGGTACAAGCTCCTATCCACACTAAGGAGTCACAACAACCTCAAATAGTTTCAAAGGTTTGATCAAGTGTTTTCCTCTTTTGGTTTTAAGGAAAATGCTGTTGATTAATGTGTGTATCACAATATTAGTGGGATTAAATTCATTACTCTTATAGCAAAGGGTGATAAGTTCAATTTACTTTTGATGTCCAAAAAGCGACGTTAAGAAAAAGGTATTGGATCATTATGTATACTCAAGTATGTATGTATCCAGATATTATGTACATTGTTGGAATGCTTGGTGGATATTAAGTAATCCTAGAAGGATCATTGGAAGGCAGTAAAGAACATTATGCGTTGCCTACAAAGAATTAAGGATTATATGCTCACATATTGGAAATCTGATCATTTAAATATCATGCAATATTCCGACTCTAATTTTGTTAGTTGCCTTGATAGTTGAAAGTCAACTTTAGGTTATTCTTTACAATGGTTTCTAGAGATTTATAATGGAAAAGTGTTAAATAAACACTTATAGTTTCGTCTACCATGAAGATAGAATTTGTTAATTGTTATAAAGTATGAAATAATGAATATGGTTGCTGAATTTTATCACAGGCTTGCAAATTGTACATGGAATTGAAAGACCATTAAGGATTGATTATGATAATAAGGCTGTTGAACTATATTCTAAGAACAACAGAAGTATGTTATCATACCCTGAAACTCCGTCCATCGAGGTATTATCCGCTTTGACCACACATTGCAAGGTTTTTGTCCTTTGGAGTCAGTGCTTCATAAGAGGTCGCTCATCCTAGGATTGCTCTGCCTAGAACATGCTTAACTTTGGAGTTCCATTACACCAAAAGGCACCTCTATAATTAGAGTTCAATTATCTATATTTGAGGGATATTACATGCTCTCCTACGTATAAAACTGATATCCTCATTAGTTTCATTATATAGGTCCAAAACCACACTACGTAGTGAGAACACACTCCTCCACTTTAGGCTGCTGAATTGCTCTGGTACTACCTATAATACCCTAAAACTCCACCCATCGAGGTATTATCCTCTTTGACCGTATACCACATGGTTTTTATCCTTTGATGCCAGAGCTTCCCATGAGATCACCTATCTTGAGATTGCTCTACCTAGAGTATACTTAACTTTGAAGTTTCAACAAATCCCAAGCCATTCTACCAAAAGGCGTCTTTATGATTAGAGTTTCACCATTTATATTTGAGGGGTATTACATATATCAAAGTCAAAGCATATTGACAAAAAGTTTCTCGTTATTAAAGAGAGAGTTCAAACTTCTTAAGTAACAATTGAACATGTTAATGCAAATCTCATGGTTGCTAATCCACTTATTAAGGGTTTACCACCTAAAGTATTTCATGAGCATATTGCTCACATGGGCGTGCATATTCTTTTTGTGATGTGGCAGCTTAATAGGAGATTTGTTGTTAGTTCATGTTCAATTGTATTATGTTTTATAATTGACTCATATATAGTTGTTTATTAAATTTTCTGAAATAAAGTTACATGTTCCTATTGTAGTTGTGCATAAATTAAGGAATATGTTATGAGTTGTAAGGTAGGACCTGTTGGAAATATTCAAGTTAAGGATCACGCTGCATATAATTTCTATGCTACACATCCGTACTTGATCTATGTCGTTAATTATATTAATATTAGTGACTATTGATAGGTCTTGTCACGACAAAAGGGTGGCAAAGGCTACTTTGATCCTATATTAATATGATTAATGGACCATATTGTTTCAAAGATTACATTCATTATAGACAGCAAAGATTGGGCTCATAAAGTTTTGTACGATATATAGTTATCAAGTGATATATGTCGCTCAAGTGGTAAGAATGTTAGAATTTTGTGGGCCAATATATCAACTAACTGTATATTGTAAACTATCTTATTGAGTTAAGGAAATAAGTCTTCTAAATAAAAGTGATCATTTACTTATTTGGTAAGTAAAACTTTTAAAGCTCATCTTCGCAGGCTTTTGAGTATAATGTGTAGAAACTCATATGTTTTATTTCACCTATTATGATGGGCTATGTTGAACCATGTGAAGGTTATAATCTTATTTTGATTTGAAAATGCATTGTATAAATTCTCCACAACATAGTTAAGTTTCATGTAATATGTAAAGCATGTTTATGATATGTTTGAGCTTTATTATGCATATATATATTTGTGTTTTTGTTTGTGCTTATTGTTGCAGGTTGTTTCAAGCATGATTTCGATCTTGATTCCTTTGAAATCTCTTAAAGCTCAAAATATGAAAATTGCTGAGTTCTCTCTAAGATTTCTATAGCATCTTAAATTACCTCAATTGGAGTGTGAATGAGAGAGATATGGCCAAAATATGAAACAACATTGAACATATCAGTGGCTACTGTGGGAAAGACCACACCAACAATTTTAGATGCGATTCCAACCTTCAAGGGCACAACTTGCCGTAGCACCGATAGGATTTGAACCGACTCACTAGTAAGCTAAAAACTAGTGTTACAACGACCATTGGTGGCCGTTTTGAAGGGTAATGGCTAGCTTGTTTTGAGAGCTTATAAATAGAAGTGTTTATGGTGTTTTTGTACAAGAGAGTATAGCTTAATTTGCATAGATTATATCAAAATACTCTCTCAATTTGTTTTTGAATTAGTTGAGTGAAAATGTGATTAGTGTCATAGTGAGAATTATGAGCAAATATTATAAGCCACTAATCACATGTTTATTTGTAATTTGTTTGAGTACTTTAGTGAAGTCTTCTCTTATTTGAGGCATTGGTGAAGTCCTCATATGCTGAGGCACTTATGTGAAGTCATCTTAATTGAGACAATTGTTGTGAAGACTTCTTGTGTGACGTAATTTTTTGTTGAATGAAGTGGGAAGTCCTCCTTGAGTGTGGCATAGATTGTGGACTGTAGAGACTAAGAGTAGGTCGAACTCCACATTAAATATTGATGTAATCTTCTCCTTATATTATTATTATTATTATTGTTGCATAAATTGGTATAATTGGCAAAAGAGATAATAGTTGGTTAAGTGAAGTTAAAATCAATTTAGAAACCTACCTTCTAACTTCTACATGTATATAACAAGCCTAGTTACTTTAGTTTCTATAGGCCATAGTGAAATAAAATAATAAATATTATGAATAGGATTGAGGTCTTCAATCTAAGTGTGTGAGGGTTTTCCATTCTGCCTTTTCCCACATCCCATCAGTAATAAAAATCAAGAGAGAAGACACTATTATAAACCGAAAGACTTAAACTCAAATTAAAGAATTAGTGTTCTCTATGGATTAAAGGAAGCTTCCACACTTTAATTTTATTCATATGCCTTAATTTCATGCATGAGATTCTGGATTAGTTTGCATATAATAAATCTATTAACATTCTAATAACTCAAACTTAAATAATTAATTAGACAACTTGATTAAATAAAACCAATAACATAAAAATCTAAAAGAATTTCTTATATATACCTTGGACTCAATGTACATAAATGAGTTAGTCTTAAATCACAATCTATAAGAATGTGGACCCAATCTTGAGTAATTGAATTAATGAGAATAAAAAATAAATTGATTCAGGGTACTCGAGACACTACCTTGAAGCGAGTCTTTGAACCCATAAACAATTAATATTAATAGTAAATGTGTGTTGCTTGTTAGGATAATAAATGAAACGGGATTAATAATTAATTTGGTCTTAATTGTAGTTGGTTATTATATGGCTACTTACTTTAGCAAGTGGAATCCTTAAACTAACTCGTGAATATAATTGCAACTTTGAGATAATTTGATAGATTAGGTGCATAGGTCCCCACAAAGTGTGTGGTAAAGCTTAACAAACAGTTGATATGGGAGCTTTGAGATAGAATGGTTAGTTGGCGTTTGGATAAAGTTGCATTGAGTTATACGAGGTACATGAGACCTTGCATAAAGTGTTGCAATGAACTTTGCTCCTCAATTGTGACGTAAGGAGTGAACCGAATGAAACTACATTTTTTTTTTCTTTTTTGGCAAGTTTTAGAGGTTTGTCATTTCACAATACTTGATATATACCTCTTTCGTGGTGGAGTTATGAGTACTTTTATGTGGTTGGTATTTCTTGAAGCTTCAAATACTTTGGTTACTGATTATGATTAACATATATTTAAACCCATGTTTGTTGTGTTATTTTAGGAGCTTGTGATATGCATGATTATGCTTATTTACTCTTGTATTGGTTTCACTTCTCACTATTTAAATATTTCAAGTGCAACTAATCTTTTCTATGTGGATATACGCTATAATGCTATGGAATTTGTTGATGAGAATACCAATTGAGGGCATAGTTAGTGCATTGGATATTAGAGGGACTTGAAGTTACTTTACAAGAGATTTTAAGAAATTCTATTAAAACTTATTTTTAATTTGTATTATTACATTTAAATTAAATTTACCCTACTCATACGTTAGATGAACCCTCAAGTCCTATGTGTTCTATGTAGTTAGCTAAGCTCACATATGAGGACCATGGTAGGTCCTGTTCGTATATAGTTTTATGTGAAAATTATCTTTTAAAATTGGTCTTTTATAGGTTTTAGAAATAACTTAAAATATGAAAAATAATAGACAATATTTTGCCAAAATTTTAAAAATTAATTTAAAATTTCTTAATTAAAACTTGAATAGATTTCCATATAGTTTAACAAATTCCTTACATGTATTGCTTAAGTAATATATGCAGTTAAATTGGTGCATCCTATGCACTTGGGGCGTGACATGTCTAGAGATCTAGTTACATTAAAGTTGTGATTTAGATTGATATTAATATACCAATAATATTTAGAATTAGAGATGCAGTCGGGCAGATCATTATAGGGTTTCTGACTAGTCCGATCTGTTAAAAACCCTATAAAGTTTTAGGATCGAGTTTGGATATATAATAAAAACCCTGTAGGATTATAAAGTCAAGTGTAGATCATATAACAAACCTAATAGATATTTGATGACTTAGTACTATAATTTAAAAATAAATAAATAAATAAAAACATTACTAAAATCTAGCCCTAACCCTAGCACCTCTCCTCTCAATCCTTTTAAATAAGCTATTCAAGTAGTTCTTAGCTACCAACTAAGAATTACGTTTATGGATCCTATTGAAATGAATAACCAAATATGTGGTTTTAATTTCAAAATGAGAAAAAAAAAATCATAAGAAAGCTAATAATATATATTTGTATATAATAAATTATTAAAGGTAAAGAACAATCACCAAGCCTAATAATTTGACCACGAATCAATTCAAAAAAACACAAATATAGCCACACCTGATGAAAATTGGGATGAACAGAGTATGAGTATGAGTGCACTAATTCGCTAATAAAACCCTGCAACCAAACCAAATTAGCAACGTAATGCAATGCAATGCATATATATGACGAGGAGGATGAGAAGGAGAGGGAAAAAAAACATACGGTTATAGGATAATAAAGTTGAGTTGCGGGTTCTAAAGCAAACTCTATAACGTAGGTTTAGATATAATATAAAAACCCTATAAAGTTATAGGGTCGGGTTTGGTAGACCTATAGGGTAATAGGTCAAGTTTCAAGTTTATATGATCCGTTCAAAACCTGATCCACTTGTATCCCTATTTAGAATAGGTGAATTTTTTTTTTTTTTTCATTCCATGTTTCATCTCTTTGATTGTTTTATTAGGAATTGGTATAATGCGCAGTGGACATTCTTGTACTTATACTCATCGAATGAACTTCTATTTTCTAAAAAGGAAAAATATATATAATTATATATATATACATATATATGTTCTAAAACCAATTTTGGGAATATATTTTGATGTAGGAGAGTTAATTAGAGTTTCCAATAAAAACAGATGAAATGTGAGAAGACTAAAGTAATTAGCCACATTATATAGTGGTTTACTGCCATTTTACCAATATGGTTGCGTCGTTAATGTGCTATATGAGAAATGAATGAATCGAATTCATTTTGATCTACTAGCTTTGGCTATTTACGGAATTGCTTTAAGGAATAAACTTTTTGTAATTTGTGAGTATAATAAGGTCATCATCAAAATTGGATTATACTATTTTTAGTGAATGTGCTTAACAGATTAGATAAGTAGTCTAATAAACTGTTTTAGCTTCAAAATTATTTTTAAAGTTTGTCCTTGGACCGAGACTGGAAATGAAAACAGGCACATATAATATTCCATAATTTTATATATCTAAATGAAAATCGAAAAAATGCATAAGTCGTAAGTTTTTATTTTTTTTTTTTTTGCTCAGAAGGCATAAGGTTTAAAACCTATTTTGTCATTGCGAGCTACTTGTATCAAGTCATGATCTATCACACCTACTTTTTTTATATCTATGGGTCTACCATCTATTATTTTTATACATAATTTATTATCTTATCTTTTTTTATCCACTACACGCACTATATTTAAAATAAACCTACTTTAAGATTCAACGGTGAATTTCGAATCACTACTAAAGATCGTCGGTGTGCAACTTGAGCAAGTTTTTCCGGACATTATCTTGTAATCCAAGAACAAAAATGACGACTTCTCAAACCGTGGATTGTGCTTTCTATGACTTGTTTATTTCTTTCAGTCGTGTCGGCGCCGCAATTGATCACCCAACCCACGAATTTTCTTCCTTCCATTTTCCTGGGTCAGAAGAATTTTCTTCTTTTCGAGGTGCATATAATTATACATATTCATATTTCATGGTATTTATGATTGGTTATGCTATGTTGGAAAGTCTGTCTTGTCTTTCCAGACTAGTGATTGCATTTCAGCCACAACAACAAAGCAAAAACGGTTGGAAACACACTGCTGAGTCTTCTCCCTTCTCTCTCTCTCTCTCGCGCTTGCTTTTCTCTTTGAGCCTAAGACATTGAATTTCGATTTAAATCATGGACGCAAAAACAATGCACGGAGTCAGCTACGACCGGTACGGTGGTGGTGCGGCTGCTTCAAAGGTCTGTACAGCTACAATGTCAACTCATCTTTTCATATCTTTTTTTTTTTTTTTTTTTGCCAAAATCTTTTCATGTCTATTTATTCCATTCAAGAATGAGATAATAACTACACCGACACAAATAGGAAAATTTCTTGCTTTTTGAATGCTTTTTTATTTTTTATTTTTTTTTATTTTAATCATATAAGCTATTAACAAGACTCTTGTTTGGGAAAGCCTCTTTCTACGGTCCTGTTAACGAAAACCATCCTGTCAACCATTAAATCGTTAAAATAAATATTATAATTAAAATATTAATTTTTTTACTGGTTTGATGATGATTGGATATAATGATGGGACCATAAAATTTTTTCTTGTTTTTTATATAGTGATTTAAATATGTGAGTAAATGATAGGATGGTAGTAAATGAAACAAATATGTGAGTAAATGATAGGGTGGTACTAGACTATAACATTTTAACCTAAAATCTTAAAATTTGAGCTTTTTTGAGGTTGGGTTTGAGTTTATTTAAAAATTAGTCAAAAAGTTGATGATGAATGTAGCTAAGATCATTTAAATTCAATTTTAAGAAGTATGTGTATTTCTCCTTTAAAAGAAATTTCTACAAAACATCAATTTCGATTTGGATTATCTGAAGTCATAATCTGCATTTAAGCCAGATTAAATAATAATTTATCAAACCCAATAAGCCAAAGGTCCCCTCAATAAACTACCTCATTTAATATAAAGCCAGATTATAGAGGTTCGTTGAGCTGATTTTCTTCATGGAGGGTCCTAATATTCATTAATAAAAACTTTTCGCATCCTATTCAATTTTATGATCTTCCACTCTGATAATTTCCATTATTTGTTCTTGGTAAATAATTTCACCCTTTTATTATTTATTAATTTTGGCTAGAATGCTCGCTTTGATGGAGACGTTTCTGTTTATCGGTGCATTATTAGCAGTATACATTGTAATAATCGAAAAGCATGGATGCTATCGGCTCATGGTATTACTATTACACGTAAAAGAAAAGTTTAATCCTAAGATGCCCAAAACAAGAAATCAAAATCATTGAAGTCTCATAGCTTTTTTATCGTACAGCTTGAATAAATTGAATGGAGACTACTAGTGGAAGTTTGATTTAATTGATGGAAAAGCAAAAATTTAATCACCAACGTTTAAATATTTTTTTTTCCCCTCTAATGTATATATATTTATATATATATATGAATGTTCTTAATATTTTAAATTTTTTATAAAAATAGGACTTCCATTAAATCTCATAATTCTGTACCCGTCCATAACATATCCATAACAATTAAGATAAAAGATTAATAGTGTTAAATATAGTTAATTACATAATACAGTATGAAATAATATAAAATATATATGATTATATAATGTACTAAAATATAAAAAAACCTAAAAAAATAATAAAAATTAAGAAAAGAAGAGTCGGCAAAATTTTACACAAACCCTATTATCTTAGTCAACCGCCCTAAGGCCAATCAAAAGCGCTAAAGCATGTCTAAAATGAAAGCAAACTTTAACAGCTTTGGTGGAAATATTTTAAAATAAAATTTAGAAATCACTGAGAAATTAAATAGAAGGAAAAAAAATATTGAAATTATCAAGTTTACTTGCAAAAATGACTAAGAATATTTAATCTTAGTGGTTATTTTATTCTTTATAGACAGCAGAAAAAAAAAAAAAAAAAAACTATCTAGAAGAAAGTTTTTTTTATTCCCTATCTATTCCTCTTCAATGGAATAAAAAACCAAACAATGAGACAATTTTACCCCTATCAAAATTATCAATTGACAAAATGCCCACATCACAAATAAAACCTTAGTTTTATTGTTTTCAATTATTTTTCTTCTTCATTAGTCTTTCCTACATCTCATCTCATTATCTTTTTCATCGTACCAATGGACAAACTCTTTTTCTCTTTATCGACAGACGACTTATAGATTAACGCATAACCTATATGTGTGTGTGTTATATGTAACATATATATAGATTATATGTTTGTATATATGTATATTCAGTTTATTTCCTACGAATAACAAAGGTGTGAGTATGTTTGTGTGAATATGGGTATGGGTATATTTTGATAATTTTTTATTCATTTAAAATAACTAAAAATGGGCACAATGGTTTTTTTTTTTTTAATTCTATTTTCAGTTTTAAACCCTAACTAATAAATTAAAGTAAATATTAGAATATATATTTTAGATAATAAAATTTTAAATAAAGTCATTCCTTATCTATTACTTATGGATCTTTATGTTAAAGTAAACGTTAAAATATATAACTTTTTTATTCCTCAGCAAATCTCTATGTTCAAGTAAAAGGAGGTAAATGTGTATGCCCTTCAATTTAAGTAAGCAAATGACTAAAAAGAGAAGGAACCTTTATGAGCCGTTAGGTAATAAAACTAGTCTTCTTTGTCCCCATTAATCAAACTCCATCCGCTTTGTCTTACCATAACACAATATAATAAGTATCGGATATCAACCGATTGGCTTTTTCGATGGCATTTTCTAACTACTAGTAGTTAAAAAGTACTGGAAAACTATTAGATCTAACGTCTAAAAACAACAACTTGGTAAATTTGCTAGGGCATTCGCATTCGCACCCTGTATATATATATATATATAATAGTGTATACTTAGCTTGCTTAGTAAACCAATTCAAACTAACCATAAATTGAAGAAATTTGGACTTTTTTTACTGTCTAATGAAAAATTACTCGAGACATTGGATAAAAGTTGTTTGAAAATTAGAAGTGGCTGTTTTCATATTATATTATAATAATAATAATATGACATGAAAAACCCATGTTAATCCAAATTTCGCCAACCTAAATGACATAAATAATATAAGTATAGTTGCCAAAATCATAAGTTTACTCATACAAGTTTATGAGTTTATCATTTAAAGAGCTCTTCTAAGTTAATTCATAAATAAATAGCTGTTTTATGGAAAGTCTACATGTAAATTCAGTAAAATTTTATATTTTTTTTATTGAATTTCTGATTTTACTTTTTTCTTCAAATAATATAAAAAAAATGAAAAATACAATCATAATTTAATAGGACCATCAATTATTAGAGGGTGTTACATCCATTCCAAGCTCTCTCTTTCATAATAGAATTTATTATAAAAAGACAACTTAATTTCTTTAATTTTTTTATAATCATTATATATTTTTCTTTTTCCTTTTCCTTTCAGTTTTTTGTGAGCATATATATATATATATAACATCATAACTCTCAAAGAGACTGAGAAAGCCTTCATCATGTCACTAATCGTGCCGACACAAGGAACCATTTCATAAACGTGTACTCTATGTGATTGATATTCATGCCAATCCGATTTCGCGTCAGCGTCGCTGTATTTATCGATCGTGCCCAATTGCTTCAACACGCGCGCTAATATGCTATATGATCGAATGGAGGTTGCCTTGGGGGCCTGTTTAGTTTAGGTCGCTTCAAGTCCAGGCCGTCAATGGACTTCGATATTCAATTTTGACCTCAAAGTTACAACAATGCTAAGACCCTTCCCTCAAGCACAAATAAAACCCTTAGCTCTTAAGGAAAAATATTTAATTTTTTTTCTAAAAAAAAAAAAGACAGAGAGAAAGGGGAAAAAATGCCTTAACACAATTAAGTGTTATAACATAAATTTATTTTAATTTCTATTAAGTTCTTTGCATTATATATTTGGTTGTAACTAGATTTAAATTTTAGATTATAAATCATATAACAATACAATAAACAATAAAAAGAACAGTTAAATAGAATTGCTAGTGCAAGCAACAATAGTATTATTTGACTCCTTTTTACAACTATAACTCACTATTGCCTATTTGGATTGTTAGATTTTCTTCCTTTTCTTATATATATATATGATCTGTATATATATCTTATTTGTATCTGATTTGTTTTTGAGTAAAAATATCTCTTTTTCATCTATATTTGTTTCTTGATGAATATCTATTTGAAAATAACAAAAATAGATATCGAAATGATTGGAAAAAGATGAAATAAAGAGAGCCCCAATAGACTATGTAAGATTTTATAATTTCTTACTTATTATTATATATATGTAACATACTATAAAGTAAAATGAGTCTACATAACAATACATATAAGAGGACATATCTTAGACACCACAACACACCTACTAAGGAACCACCAAGCATATAACAAATCACTTCCCTATTAATTACCTAGTTGCTTTACTAAACCCAACTTTGATGTAATTTAAAAGAAGTGATAATATCACAAAGGTATTTGAATTTTGACAAAATATATAATTAGATGCCTAAACTTTGAAATTGATCGATTTAATACTTAAACTTTAAATTTTGATCAATTTAATACCTAAATGAACCTAATGAGGGATATTGTTAGTGTCTACAAAAAGTATTTTCAAATGTTAAATTGATTAATTTTAAAGTTTAGATATTTATTTGAATATTTTGTAAAAGTTCAGACATCATTCATGATATTAACCCATTAAAAAAATAAATTGAATAAATATTCACCTTTATTTGAATCTACATAACTCATCACATATGCTTAAACATCTAGGACCAGCAATAATAAAGCTCCACAGATTTAGTTATGCCAATCGCTTATCTCCAGCCATTTTAGTGCACTGCATAGATCTTCATCAACCTATTCTTGAATTTAACTCAGAAGTTTAGTCGCACAATTACGCTCGATTGTTAACAAACATTGATAGCTTTTCACTCTTCTCAGCTTACACGTCTTTAGTCACTCAATGCTTCTTAAACATTATAAGCTCTACCTTTCTTTGTGCTTTGTTCACCTTAGGACTCATTGAGCACCTAAATGAAGTAAAACAGACCTTTTTGCTACTCAACTAGCATGGCTTTTCTTGCCATAGTCAATAAAGCGAGCACTAGAATCATCTAAACCTAGACATAGGCATAATTCTGGGATTGAAGCAAATTAGAATTGCCGATTTTAAGTCTTAAAACTAAGAAACAAAACCAAAAATGTCTCCCAAGGTTTCGATCTAGTTCTATGGAATTAGCAGTTCTTGGTTCCGGTTTTAGAACCGCAAAACCGCATCTTTTTTTTAAAGTAAAAATAAAAAAAAAATATTTAGTTTTTAATAAAATAAATTTTAAACTCAAAATAATTATTGGGTTTAACAGTGTTAAATTATTTAACCAATTTTTAAAAAAAAAATTATTTAGGATACGCATTTATTTATATACAAACACAGCCAATATCAATTGTAGTTAGTAATATGATATTGCAAAATATTCTAGAGAATAAAAAAAAAATTAAAATACAAAAAATAGTCTTATGTTATTAATCAAATTAATTTTGCTTTTAGGACAAGTTTATACAAACTAGATTATATATGATTTCAATTTGTGTTTATTTTTGTTATTGATAATAACATATTAAATATTGTGAATAGGTCATAAATTTTACTATATGTATTACATAGTTTAAACATTAATAATTATATATTTAATATTAATTTTTTATTTTTTCTCTAATTTTTTTTTAAATGAAACCAACTGATCTAATTAATCTTTATTCAACAAAATGCTCTTGACTAACTATGTGGACATTATTACCATAAACTATGATCTCCATGGCATAAAGATGGTAAAGGGTATAATAGGGTTAAGGCTTGATCTTTAGTCTCAGTCTTAGGGCCTTTTTGTGTTGGGAAAAAATCATATTCAAAAAATATCTTTTCTATTTTTATTTAATAGTTAGGTTGGAAATATTTTTTAAAGTGGAAAATATTTTCTCTTGAAATAAAAAAATTATCCTTTTTTATGAAAAAAAATTAACATTTTTTAAGAAAATGGTTCAGACTTTTTAAGATAGGAAGTCATTCTTTTAATTTTCTTTCTACAAAAAGTAATATCCATTTACACATTATATTAAATATATATATATATAATTCTGGTCAGAAACCCAAAAAATCATCTCAATATATTTTTACAAATACAACCAAGCAAATGAAAATATATTACATTTTAAATGGTTAAAAGGAGACACATTGATAGACTTCATCATATGGAATATAACCTATGCTTCAATATTAACTTTGTAAGAGACTTATTGTAGGTTTGGTTCAATAAAATAGAATAAGGCTAGAAATAAATAGTAATTTCTTCTTTTATAATTATTATGTTTTTAGAATAAAACATACCTTTTTATGTCAAAAATGGCTATTCTTTCAATAAATGGAACGAATGAGGATTCCTTATTTATTCCGTATTACATGGAATGGACATTTTTTTGATAAAATTTTTCACAAACCAAATAAAAGAATAGATATTCCACAAAAATAAAGCTAAAAGACTAATTCTATTCCATTCAATCAAATAGTGATAATAGCTCCTCCAATTCCTTCCCCTATACATAACCATCTTCTCTCTTACATCATACATTTCACCTTACTCAGTTGAATGTCCACTCCTCATCCTTTATGATTCCGGCTACTTACCTAAACCATCTTTCAGCACTAATTGCACCGGCATCTCCGTCCTCATTTCCCACTTATCACCTCAATTTATGCAATTATTAAATTTTTATACGTCATTCTTGTACCCATTACAATTTACAACTCGAGCTCTCAACATCCCCAAATTACAATTTGTCATTATTGTATTTGGATTTTAGGTGACAAATTAAATAATACATATTAAACTAGAGTAATAATCGGCGAAAAAAGTATACAATTGCAGCACACAGATTATAAGAAGGAAGTGCAAAATGAAACGGGATAAGAAAAAAACCACGACATGACTTAGAAAATGTAGTAATGTAACAACAATAGTACAGTTTGGTTTAGGGTATAATGTTTTATTTGATAGTCCCTAAAATTTTCTATAACCCACTGCCTTTATTTAGTTTATGTAACAATAGAAATGGATCTTTGAAATCACTTTCTTAAATTTTTCTAAATTTAGCCTTAAGAGTGCTCTTTGTATATATATTGGTGTATATTACTTTCGAATACTCTTTGTATATATATTGGTGTATACTACTTTCGAATACTTTTTCCATATAATTAATTATTAAAAATATAAAAAAATGAAAAACTTAGCTGATCTCATCCGTTAATTTATAAATTTAAAAAATATAAAAAAAAGTAAATTTGAATAATTCAAATCCGGTTACCATACATATAGAGAGAGAATGATAAGATATGTCTAAACCCTAATACGCATGAGTACATGACGACAAAATACAAAAATACAATGCAATAAAATAAGAATATTTTGTCCAGTTGATCGATCTAGCGTCTTAAAGTTAAGAACAAACTCCACATATTCGACATACTTAGTAGGAAATTTCTACTATCCTGTAATGGTTATAATGGGATTGATTCTATCACATTTGTAAATGGTTCAAATCTTTTTGAATTGAAATCGAACATTTTAAATTTTTTTATATTTATTTTTTATAATTAATTTAATTTTAATATTACTAATGGTACGGTTTACAATGGAACCGTAAAAGTTCCATACTTAGTAATGTATATTGATGGTATGATTATTATTAGTGTTAAGAAAGATTATCGGTGCCAATCATACCGAGCCTAAGGCAAGCTAGACAGGTTTTAAACCCCCCTGAATCGCTCGGAAAATGCTTGACATTTTTGAAGGAAGATATCTTGAAGTTACCGCCAGTGTTAAGGGAACCACCGATCACGGATGGATATCTAATCTCTCGTAATGCACACAATATATTAAGATTTATTACGTATTATAAATCATGTATTATATATATATAGTTTATTAATACTAATAAAAATTCTAAAAAAATTGTGAAGAATTTCACTCAACGTTGACTCTAAGTGTAAATACATTTTCCAAACTTTAAAATGCTACAAATAATATCCTAAAATTTGATAAATTAGCAATACCATAAACATTTGATTTTTTTGTTCTATAGAGTCACATAGATATCAAAGTTTAGGGGATATTAACATTTGCTTTGATAAGTATGGTAGAGTGTTTTCCTACGAACGTAAAACAATAAATATATAATAAAAAATAAAATAAAATTAGGACGATCTCTTTCAACTTTTTAGGGGCTAATTGCAATTTCTCTAAATTGAGGAGGGCGATTTATAATATTTAAAAATTTAAGGTGTGTCCACACCAAAATTTTTCTAAAAAAATTTTGTTATTCCAATTATTGTGTCACAATCCTGTTGCAAACAATAATAACATAATACATATATATGAAATGATAATAATTATTTATTTTATTTTGAGATATTTTTATTTTTAAATTTATTTAATATATGTCAAGTATCTATTAGTTACGATACGATGAAGATAGTATTTACACGACGGTAAATATTTTTCCAAAATTATCTGCATACAAAATACAAATCAACATATGAATGTCAAACTTTTATTCATATTTACGTGCCCGTATCACATGGCGGATAATGCCAAAAAGAAAAATCTTCATCGATTGTTACGACCTTTTCACGGTTTTTATGGTAAATTTTAGTAATTTAAGAAGAAGGGAAACCTACAAACTGAAAAAACTTTTGAAATAATTTGCGATTCTATTAAAGAGTTATGAACATGTATGAAATAACCAAAGAAAGAATTATAATGAACTTTGTAACGTCAATACGCGAAGTAATTTCCTAGGAACATCCGAAATGAAGTCAATTTTGAAAACCTTGAAGCATATTTTAGATTTTACTCTATTTTGTGAAGCTTAGGATCCTAAAGAGGCTGGTGAGTTAATTTAATCAATCCACCGACTTATGAAAATGAGTAATATTATAAAATTCGTTTAACCAAATCACATACTGTTGAATAAAGCTAAGAAATTTCTAGGAGATATTACAAGAGTTTTGTGGGAATGCTATAACAGAAAATTCCGATATAGTTTTTAAGCAGTCAATCCATACAATTTTACAAATAAAATAACAATCTTGATAATTAATACATAACCAAATACAACTTTTGATATGAGAAAAAATGGATACGATAAGATACTTAGAGTAACTGCAATTAAGATTTTGGAAAAATGTTTAAGAATTTTCTTATTTCATCTTGCCAATTTTGGTTAATTTTCCAAAGCAGCAATTGAAATTGTTTAGATTTTTAAATTGTCCTTACTTGTAATCCTAAATATATATTGAAATCACAAAATTATAAATGGACATGATTAAAGTAAAAGAAAAAGAGAGAAAGAGAAATCATTTCGTTGTTTTAGATATAAAAAATATTTTAAATATTAATTAATTAATTTTTTAAATTTTAAATACTTAATTACATACTTTACAAAATTCAAATACGCACGTGTTGCGTGTTCGGTTTCATAAAATGTTGGTGACAATGGATTGGTAAGGCGGTGGTCGGGAATCGGGACTTTAAAAAGCTGAATATCCTCATATAATGCTGTTTGACTTTTTTTTTTTTTTTTTTATCATCGATAAAAAAGATTCTCCAATGTGCATTTGGCAATTATCTACACCATATCCTTTGCGTATATATCCATGCCATTAGACATGCATACATATTGAGATTTGAGACCGACCGTTTTTCCTTTTTCAGCTCTATCAATATCTGCCTACAATTTTATGTTATAAGTGACATAATAATTCCTTTTTAAAATTTTTTTTTTCATGCATCCACTTGATTTTTTATTAGTGATGTTTTAGTTTCCTCTTAAGTTACCAATCATGTGTAATTTATCATTTACAGCATGTGGAAATACCAATTCCCTCACCCAACAAGGGTGAAGTATTGCTGAAACTCGAAGCAATCAGTATAAACCCATTTAATTGGAAAATCCAGAAAGGCAATCTCAGACCTCTCCTAGTATTTCCCCGCAAGTTTCCTCACATTCCAAGTACGTTTTAATTTATTTTAGTTTTTTTTCTTTTCTTTTTTGATAATAATCCTAAAATTTTCTTATATGCCTAATTCTTTTTATATAGTAAAGTATATATATGTTTATTGGAAGCTTTTATGTTTTTGTCAATAAAACCATCGAATCAACAATCTAACCATTCAAATAAATATAATAATTGAGATATTAACCATTTTAATGGTTTGATCGGTTGAATATGGTATAAGCCATTAGATTGGTCCCATCATAATTAATGACGATATCATGAAATTTTCCTTGACGATGTTTTTGTTAATGTTAGCCGCTTTTTTATTTTTTAACTTTGCTAAAAGAAATGGCTCTCCTTATTGCGTTTAAAATTAAAGTAGCTAGCACTAGCAGAGTCGATGAATATCTCATGCTTTTCGTTTTGTGGAAAATTTGCCTATTGTTGGGTCAGCCACTGATGTAGCAGGAGAGGTCGTAAAGGTTGGACCAGAGGTCAAGAATTTTAAAGCCGGTGATAAAGTTGTCGCGATTCTCAGCTTTACTGTAAGTGTCATCCTATAGTCTTCATTTATTTTCTTTTCCCTAAATTCGTATCTATGCCCGTGATATCATAGTACTTCCTGTGGTAGAGACTATAGTTACATTTAAGGTGGTAAACTCGTCAGATCTAAATCCAATATAGGTGGATATTTTTTGGAATGTGATGGTAGTTTTAGGGTTATGAATGAATCAAGCTAATATACGAATTATTTAAGTTTGATTCGATATTTATTCAAATTAGATTTAAGAATTGTCAATTTGAAGTCGAAATTGAGTGATTTGAGTAGTTTATCAAGTCAAACTTGGCCTTCTTATATTTAGCTTGATTCACTCAATTGAGTTCGAGTTGAGTATAAATGTTAATCGAATTTGAAATGAGTTTGAGTATTGATATTATTTTAATTAGAATTAAAAATATATTTTATAATAGATTGAGCCTAAACAAATTTAATCGAGTTGAATTTGAGATTATATAGTATTATTTCGGGTTGAACTCGAGCTTAAATTTTAAGTTCGATTAATCTTAAACCAAACTCGAGCTTTAAAATTTCAAATGAGATTGAACTTGAACTCAGCACTGTACTCTCTTGACACAACTCAACTTCTTTTAAGTCTTAGCTTATGGTGAAGAGTTGAAATTTTTTCTATTTAAAATGGTAAGGTTTAGGTTTTAAAATTTTGAAAATTATAATATCAAGAGAAGGGGTTCAGGAGTCTAACTTCATATATATGGAACATGTATTTGCATATCATAAATTACAAATTTTACCACTCCTACAAATTCCCATCGTATAAACGACACCGTGAGTCCAATATCTATAGCAACACTAATTTAGACGATTCGGTTTAACAAATATGATAAAAATTCAATGCTTATAGTAACACTCATAACTTAGTATTTAAGGTTAACATTTATCACATAACCAATAATCTATCTTATATATCTAAATTATGTCTCTAACAGGTTTATGTTTGTTTTTTGAATTTTGTATTATTTTGTACTCTTATTGATTTTTTCCCCCATTTGTAAATGTTATAAATTACATTAAGAATAACATGGGTCTGTTTGGATAGTCGATTTTTCATCTGTATCTGTATCTTTTTTAAAATGAAATGTATAAATATATCTGATTTATATTTATATTTTATCTATATTTGATCTATTTAATCTTTTAATGAGAACTACTAACTTTTTTTTTATTTGTATCTAATTCTTTATAAATAATTTATTAGAAAAAAGTTTGAAAAAAGTGTCTATATCTGAAATCTACCAACAAACAAACAGACTAATACTATTTTAACTTGTAATTTTATTATTACGGTATTCAATGTGGGTGGCTAATACTATTTCAACTTGAAAATTGCAAGAGAAAAGAAGAGAATACTCCCACATTTAATATGATGTCTTGAAACCAATAAATTTTATTATATTTAAAGGTTCCATAGCTTTCCATTCAGATTTTTGAAACCTTATCTATGATACATGACAAGAATATTAATTGTTACCTTTCTACCCTCTACTCATTCTTAACGATAATTCATTGTTAAACATTTAACAATTCTACATTCTAGGAAAGGTAGTAGGAGCAAATCTTTTTGTTTCTCTCCAAATGTCGTCTCAATTTGGAAGTGCAAATACATTTGTTGTCATCTGAATATGTGAAAGACTTGTCTTTTCTTCCTCCTTTTATTTTTTTCCCCCCTTATTTTTAATTTTTTATAGCTGTACCTTATTAATATCCATGTTTTTAGTCTAAGATACTGAAACAATGTGAGTTATGGTGTAATTAATGCAATCCATCTAACCATTTCCAGAAAGCTAACGACAATGTCAACTTAGCTGTCCTATGATCTTTGCTATATATCATTTTATGACTTTTGTCTTGTCAAATTACTAGAATGGGGGAGGACTTGCCGAGTTTGCCGTTGCTAAAGAGAGTACAATGGTTGCAAGACCACCTGAAGTCTCAGCAGCTGATGGTGCCGGCCTTCCAATAGCAGGTCTCACAGCTCTCGAAGCCCTCACACAAGTTGCTGGAGTTAAACTCGACGGCAGTGGACCCAAAAAGAACATCTTGATCACTGCTGCTTCTGGTGGTGTTGGTCATTATGCGGTTCAACTTGCAAAGCTTGGAAACACTCATGTAACTGCCACTTGTGGGGCTCGAAACCTCCAGTTTGTCAAGAGCCTCGGTGCAGACGAGGTTGTCGACTACAACACTCTTGAAGGAGCTGCCTTGAAGAGCCCTTCTGGGCGAAAATACGACGCCGTTGTTCATTGCGCAACCGGCATTTCCTGGTCTACCTTTGAACCCAACTTGAGTACTAATGGTAAAGTGATCGATCTCACTCCTGGTCCAAGCGCCTTGTTGACCTTTGCGTTGAAGAAACTCACATTCTCAGAGAAGCAATTGGTGCCATTTCTTGTGATACCTAAGAGGGAGAATTTAGAATTTCTAGTTGAATTGGTTAAGGAAGGCAAGCTCAAGACCGTAACTGACTCGAAGCATCCGTTGAGCAAAGCAGAAGATGGCTGGGCTAGGAGCATCGATGGGCATGCAACCGGGAAGATTATTGTAGAGCCCTAAACTAGATATAAGTTTGTTAATAAGAAGAGGCATTTGTAGTTTGGAATTCCTTGTGAAATCGATTATATATTTCAAATGTTTTGCATGGATGAACAGGTAAGAAGTTTTATAAGCAAGTTATGTTTTCATTATTTATGTTTGTCGAAACTGGCCTTTGTATGTCGGTATGATATATTTCTCACGAGACGCATCGAATTCTATCAATATTTGAAAAAAAAAGGATGCATCACACGCCAACATTAATACAACATGATACTAATGTGTGATTAGATAATATTTTGTAAAACTATGCCACATTACATTTCGTTAATTGAATGGTCACTTGGTGAATTATGTTAGGATTATATCCGTGAAAAATACTAAATTGAAAACCATATCAATCGAAAAGGAAAAAAGGAGAAGATGAAGAAGAAGAAAAGAAAACTAACACTTACCATACTAAACTATTGTAATTTTAAAAATAAAATCAATAATTGAAAGTAAATTGGAAATAAAGAAATTCAAAAGGAAAAAGAATGGAAACCAAGCAAGCAAAACTAAGGAAGTAAAGAACCAACTACTAAGTTTCGTGCTTTGAACGAATATAAGCACAGATGAGAAGACAAGAGAGAGACTAATTAATCCATGAATAAGTTTTCACAAGTTTACAAAGGAAAGATTTGTGAGTAGTGGTGTACCAATATGACTAGAAGCTTTTTATTTTAACGTGCTAATTTGAATGGTGATGATTAATGAGTGTCGATAGTAAACGGTGAAGTGTTGTTGGGCCAAAACCCAATGAGGGCCCCCAAAGCAAGCAAACGCCCCAATAGTGGAATTGTGGAAATGAAATCCCACTAACCTCGGGTTGTCCTAGCAACACGCACCTATAACCTCGACCTCATCCTCAACCTCACACATGGAGGTCGAGGAAAGAAAGGTTGTATTAATTGAGACCCCCAACAAAGTCGGGGGCCCATGATGACCTGTATCTCCTTGATAGTCCACACCTCACTCGGCCACCTTTTGTACTCAGTATATCCCTGCTACAGTACTGGCACAAGCATGATTCGTGAACTAACACTATTGTAACCTACGTATCAGCCAATTAGGAGCCTAATGGAAAACGATTGCGTGTAAAGGATGTTATCTTGGAAACTACTATGGCCACTTTATATTAAAGATCAATCAAGCTCCCCAAAAGTACATTTAGACACTCCTACTATTCTTAACCCTCTCATTACTCTGGAGAATGGTTAGGTGCTATCTTTGTTTTGATTCGAACCTACAGTTAACTTAAGCATCAGAATGACCACATTGGATAACCCCTCGGTGTAGCGCTAACCAACCTTTTTGTGTATGCAAGCCTCAAGTATGCTAGCACCCCTACCTTCCACTTAAACAAAGGTCCCAAACTCTACTAATGAATTCATCATTTGTGACAATGAGAATAAGGCTAAAAAAAGTCCATAAAAAATTACACCTCTACCACTATGGTTGCATGTCTTTATGGGATGCAAAAGTAAAACGCACCCATAAGTTTCTTACTCTTCTTCTATTTTTGTAGTTGGCATTTTTACATGATGCATCGTTAAATGTGTTGTTCAAAGAGTTAAAGTTGAATTTTGATAAAAAAATATGTTAAATAATTATCCAATCATGATATAGTTAAGTTACATTAGCTAGCATCCATACACTAAGGCATGGCAACTAGATACTAGCCTAATCAAAAGGATTGATCATGTAACTGTAGCTAGTGTCTAGATGCTAGAGGCTAGCATTTAGATAATAAAGCAAATACACATACACATAATCATAATGCTTTTGATCATGTGCATTTTTATTAGGGTTCAAATGCCAAAGTGTGGCATTCGATCAATAAGGTTGTCTTAACAGAAATAGATAAAAAAAAAATTAACCATTGGAACTTTTAACGCCATGGAATATTTTAGGAGAAAATGAGCAACAGAAAAATTTGTTGAAGGCCATATAAATATAGGTTAATTTGGAGGAAGATTTAAGCTTAAATTTAGAAATCAATCTTGTCCATCACTCCTAATTATGTCTCTTTTACTTTATCTGAAATATCCTTGAGAGAGAAAATAAGTAGTGTCATTGAGAGTTTAATTGATAAATCTTTGTAAGGTACTACTCATGTGTTCATGGAGTGTTATTATTGTGTCAATTTGTGAGTGCATGGTCATACCTTGTAAGTGTTAGTGTTGAGTGAAAAGGCACAACTCATACGTTCATTATGTGAGAGCATTCATTTAGTGGTTCATGACATATTTTTTAAGTCCTCCGTTGGAAGGCAATTGTATGATCCAAGAGAGTAATGCGCGGGTCAAACTCCATGTTAAGTCCATGATAGTTTTCTCTATCTCTTTAATTATCGCACTTAATATTGTTATTATGTGTTAAATTCCATCATTTGTGCATTAATTTCGAAAAAGAAATCAGGCATAGTCATAAAGTTTTTTTCACCCTACTCTTGAGTTTTACCCTATATGTTTAATTGTTTTTACAAAATTAATATCAAATTAATTTCAAGGAACTAAATAGAAGTGTTGGTATAATGTGGAATCCCATGAAAGAAAATAAAATACTTGGCGAACAATATAATTTTATGTTGAATTAAGTGATGTCCTTAAGCTATTTATCTTTCTACTATGGTGTTTGAACTCGGTAATACACTTGAAGATAATCAAGATTAAATGAGAGAATAACTTACAACATTAAAAATTTCCTCTAGTGGTTTCTTTTGACCCACTTGAAAAATGGGCCAAAATTTTTTAATGCTAACTTAACCCACTTTGGCCCATGGGCTAGACGGGCCAACCATTTCCTGACCCATTTAACCCACTTGTAAATATTTGTGGGTTAAACGGGTGAAATTGACCCATTTAAGCTGTGTATACTAATTGAATAAGATATATGTGATAAAAAGTAAAGTTTTATAAGGTTTTACATTTACTAATGATTAATTTTAGTATTATTTGTGTTATGATATTCCCTTAATAGTTTTGATGATAACAAAAGGAATTAAAGATATCTAATATATTTTATCAAGTGTGCATATTTAGTATTGCATATAAGAAGTTTTATTAGAATGTTTTTCAAAAGATTTACAAGAGCTTATATCGAAACCGACATAAGAGACTTAAAGCTTAATAAAAAGGATTTTGTACTCAACTAGCTGATTTTATAAGGATCAATATGTTTAATGAAAACCTAGCTTTAAATCCATGGGATAATTTATTCTAATTAGGTCGGAATTTAAAGGCAAGAAAATTGGTTATTTTCAGTTTATCGTCTAAGCTGTTGGAAGTATTTTTACAGACATAAAGGAAGATTTTTATCAAAGACATATCTACTTATACATGAAGATATCAAACGAACCAGTTAAAGATGAAGATTTGCTTTATCAACATGGTCTATATGACAATATGGATATGATATGTGTTACATCTTATTTTTATGGAGTAACTGTCATGCCCTAAGAAGTACCCTAAATGTGGCAATCCATCGTACGTTATATTAAAGCCTAGGAATGACTTCTCTAGTTACGTAAAGGCTTTCATATCATGCACAAGGTGTAAAATATGTCAGAGGGATCGTGTAGAAATAATGCAATTTACTTTAATAACAATTAAGTAATAAGATGAAAGAAATACTTAACATTAAGCGTAAATAAGGTTAATTACATCTTTTAAGGGCATACCCCCACTAACGTCCTCAAATGGATAAAACATGATAGTATTTCCTAAAAGTTTCCAAAATAATAATATATCACATACAGCTCATAAAGAGACTTTTAAATTCAAACTTCATCCCATGCTCCTAATTCTTCCATAAAGGCTCCAAAGTTCATCAGTAGTTTCCTTAAGATCTTGTCCTCGAGTGAATTTCAAGCATACCTACTTCAACAAGAATTTATGGGGGTATAAGTTACAACATGCTTAGTGAGATATTTCCTAACATTCGTACCAAAAATCATGAACGAACAAGGTTATTAAGTTCAAACATATAATATGTAACAACCACATGACCACATAAATATATATATATGGTTATCCAGAAACCATATAGAACGAATTTATACCCTACGTGACAAGGGTTGGAAATGGCTGTGGCAAGTCTCCATGACCTCCTCTACTAGTCCCCGGGCCATATGCCCTCAATGATTGGTATGGCATGGCTCCTCCGTGAGACCGTATTCCCAAACGTTTCATACCTCATGCTTGGAGCAGGATTGTGTTTGGGTCCGCCAATCCATCTGATTGCTCGCACAGGAGTAGTAGTCTCCTAAATGTGACTTGATGATATGAAATACATGAACGTTTTGTTTTCTTGAGCCAAACCTTATTAAGGTTCATTAAGGGTGATCAAACAATTTCCACAAACACCCAGCAATCATAAAGTAAGTAAGCAAAATACTTAAGCAAACAATTCGAAGTTGCGATATGCTTAGCTTTTCATTTCATGACAAAAGCATATAATCACATACACAACCTATGAATTTCCCATACATATCCTCTCTTTTTTTATGCTTTCTTAGTATACTAGTGCTACTATTTTACAAACACAAGCAAGGTAACAAAATCGTAGGGAAAAACTCACTCATCCATTTCGCAATCTGCTTAGTCGTAATAATCCTCTAGAAGGGAAGTCTCGTATTCCACATTACCTAAACAAAAGAAATACCCGAAATGAGTATTTCATAGAGTATCTACATAAAATTTCTAATTCTATCTTGTTATTTTCGTCAAAATTCGTGTTAAAAGAAATTTCAACTTCAAACGACCATAACTTACTCGTTTTAACTCTGAATTTCGTAAATTAGTAGTTGTTTTTTACATACTTGAAAAGATCTATCTATTTCCAAGGTTATTTTTAACATTTAAGACCAATTAGATTTTGAAAGGGATTGGTACAGATCTAATCTTAAAAGTTCCAGCCCTTAAACTTGCAATTTTTTCAAGATTTCACTTCACTTAGATACTTTATATCAATCATATAAATACTTTTACCTTTGAAAACCATTTAGCATTGACATTCACTCATATTTTATGCATGATACTAGTGATGTTGTCTCAAAAGTAATTTTGTAAAATATTCTTGGCGATTAGTAACAAGATTGAGTTTTTATGAGAGATTACTTTCTTAATCTTGTGATAAAATGTGTCATCTTACATTTTTATATCTATGTGACTTAACAAAATTTATGGTTCAATATGTATTTTGAAATCTCAAAAGCCTTATATTTGTTCAAAACCTTATTTAACAATTTACTTTATAAGACATGGTTTTACTTATTTGTGACATAAAATTCTAACTATATTCTTTCTTAAAATGTTTCTAAGTTTAGTTCTTAAACCAAATTTTGAATTTTCAAATTGTGAATCTTAATTAAAGAAAATCATCATTTTATATTTATTTTGAATCCATAAATATTTCATTTTCATATTAAACTTCTCTTAGATGGCCCAAAAAAAAAAACTTCTCTTAATTAATTATTTTGCAGCATATGAATCTTTATGTAGTTATAAAGAAAAATCATTTTTTTATTTTCATTATCTCTAAAATGTTTTAAGTTATATTCTCATAATAATTCTTTCTTAATTAATAAATTTTCAACACATGGACCTTTAGGAGTTGTTAGAAGAAAACTAAAATTTGGGTTTGTTATAATTGAGTGCCTATTTATTATATTTATTATTTTATATTTTCCTAAATTTATAATTATAAATTTAATTCTTAAAAACTTGATTCCTTAAGTGGTTTACCCATTTTATCTTCTATGTGGATTTTTAACTAGTGTGTTGAAATTAAAATTTGACTAGAAAAACTCGCTTGGTTCTTAGTGTTCATCAAGGTGTTGACATAAATCTTATTAAATAAATTTTTAAGAAAATCTTGTATAGTAAAGAATTATTAACATTAAAATTTATATCAAACTTATTTTAATAATTTGAAAATATTATAGTTGAACCATTTTCCTAAGTTTTAGTGAAAATTTATCCTAAGTGGTGAAAATCACTTTTCCTTAGAGTTTAGCTCTATTTTTCATATGAAAGAAAATAATTCCTTTTATTGTCTTGAAGATTTTCATTAAAATAACAACATCGTCCTAAGATCATCCATGAATATGAACTTGTAGTTATATTGTAAGATAAAAATAACTCATATAAAAAATAAAAGACATAAAGAATCAAATAAGCATCTATATGTAAGAATAAAAATTAAGAAATCTTAGCTTGCATCAAGGCTTTCCAGAACTTAAAAATGGATAAGTTCCATAAAAAGAAAAGAAAAGTATAAGAAAGCTTAAGGAAAATAAAAAAAAAAAATTGTAAAAGTCTTAGATCGTTACTCAAGTCTTCCTAGGACTTAGAAGTGGACAAGTCCCATATATAAAATAAAAAAGCAAGAAAATAATTATGGGAGTCTTTATACTTTATCAAGGCTCCTCGAGACTTAGATATCACCTGTCTCATAAAATAAGCAAAGCAAATAAATAAGAAAATCATGGGAGTCTTAAATTTATTTTTCAAAGCTCTTTGGGACTTAGATTATGGACAAGTCCCCTTTTGTTTTGACTTGATTTAGGACAAGTTTAAGAGTAAAATTTAACTAGTCTTATTTTATTTAGCATGAAATAGAAAGAGTTAGATTATGAAGCTTTAGGCTCTATAATATATATATATATACATTACTTATACTTACTAACATATAGAAAGTTATGTTAGTATCAAGAACACAACATAAACATAAATTCAAATATGGAGTTAAACAAGACATGAACAAGACATTGTTTCTATGATTTCATTTCCTAGTATAAGCTCATAGGGATTTTGTTTGAAATTATAACATACATATTGCTCATATTATGTTAACATAAAATAAAGAGGGGGTTCTAATATGTTACCTAAAATAAGAGATATGATTTGTGTATGGATGAAAAAGGGAAGGAAAGTGTTTGAGAGAAATTTTAGTGAGAAAAGTTGAGAGAAAGGTTTGGTAGAGTTTTGTTATGGTAAAGAAAAAATATGAAAATGAGAGGGGAATGTGGTGATTTTATGGAGGAAAATTGTGTGAATTAAAGAATGAAAATGAAAAAGAAATTAGAGAGGGAAGGACGGGGAGCTGCCATTTTCTTAAAAGGGGGAGAGAGAGGGGGAAAAAATTTATTTTAGTAGAAAAGTATAAGAGAAGTTAAGTAAAAAGTGTAGTAAAAGTTTTATGAGAAAGATAATTATAATAGTTGTCAGATGTAAGTATAAGAAAAAGCAGAGATAAATCAATAGTATAAATAGTACAATGAATAGTAGATTAGGAAAATAAAATACCGGTAGCAATGAAAATACATGTAAAAGGGCTATATTTGATATTTTTAGAAACTGTAAAATTATAAAACTGATATTTTACAAATCATTATATTATTACGAGTCTAGATATGTTATCAAAATATTTTTATCATTTCACATACCAGCACACTATGTTCGAAAACTGATCTTGTTTAGGTTCGAAACGAGCAATTTTTCGACGAATCATATCTTTTTAAGTTATAAGACATTATTCTAAACTATAATATATAGTTATATCGTTTTTATTATTCTAGGGTTTCGAGCACGGGATTGCTGGATCTAATCACTCTAGATCCTAGGGTAAACCTAGGTTGAATCTTAGGGATCCGCTTTCAATTCCGGCTTTGTGATTTATTCGTAAGGTTGTAAAATATGAGGCTTTATGTTATATTTATTTTTATGGTTCACAAATTAAGTTTGCTATATTTTTTATGATTTATTTAATATTTTACAGTTCTAGAGATTGTCTAATTGAGTTTAGGGTTAGGTGTTGACCCAGTTTGATTTTTAGTATAAATTTAAAATTTTTAATTTGAAGATTCACCAGAGGGTCTTGGGTTTTATAAATTTTTCATCGAATATTATTCAACTGTCTCCATTTTCGTGTAAGAGATTAGATAGATGAATTATTTAGCTTAAATTTTTTAATCGAATGATTATTGTATTTTCGTTTTATTTTTTAAGGTCCTGTTTTTCTTAAGGTTATGAAATCTCATATTTGATCTTGGTTAGAGTTTCTAGAGTTTAGTTTTAACTTGGGTTGGTCTCAAGGTTTCGATTTTTGATATTCAAGATTATTAAAAGTACCAAGAAAATTTAGGGGTTTACATCTATCATGTTGTTAACAACATTTTTTAGATATTTTTGGAAACTTATTTTAGAAGCTACCTTACTTATGTTTTTGCATTTAATTTTTTAAGATTCCAGTGTATCTCATTAAACTATCCTTGCTCTTTACCAATGAGAGTTAGATTAAGTGACTGTTAAGAGGATTACTGTGGTACCCCTTAAATATAGATGGTAGAGCTCTAATTACAGATGTGCTTTTTAGTGTAATGGATTAGAGTTCATCGAAACTCCAAAGTTAAGTGTGCTTTGGGCAGAGCAATCCTAAGATGAGTGACATCCTAGAAGGCGCTGGTACTAAAGGACAAAACCATGCGGCATGTGGCTGAAGCGGATAATACCTTAGCGGGTGGAGTTCCAGGTGTTATAAGTAATATCAAAGCACTTCACTAGCCGGAAGTGGAGGAGTGTGACCTCACTGCTCGGTATGGTTTTGGACCTGTGTAATGAAAGTAACAAAGACATCAGTTTTATAAGTGGGGGAATATGTGATATTCCTCAAATATAGATGGTGGAACTCTAATCATAAAGACGTCTATTGGTGTAATAGCCTGGAGTTCATCGGAACTCTGAAGTTAAGCGTACTTTGGACGGAGCAAACCCAAGATGAGTGACCTCTTGGGAAGCACTAGCACCAAAGGATAAAGCCGCGCGGTGTCTGGCCAAAGCGGATAATACCTTGGTCGACGGAGTTCTGGAGCATTACAATTACATCTTAGTATCTTGTAATTCTATGGTAAGTATAGGGTGAGGCTTATGAAACAGATCAAGATAGCATTAGTGTTTATAATATCTCATATTGATTAGATTGGTGGAATAACTAATATGGAAGACCAGATCCCTAACATTAGAGCTAGAAAAAAGGACTGACTTACAAGAAGAAACCTATATAAATTTGGGCCTCATTTAAATTCCACACTTTGATTTATTATTGATTTATTGCATTACATTTACATTTATACGCATAAAAACTAAAATTTGTAAAAGTTTTCTATAACAAATAATTCATCCCTCTTCTTTTGTTTGTTAACTAGGATCTACAATTTTAATTACTTATATATAGGAATAAGTCCTTTAAAATAATTTACTAGATATCATATTTCATTTAAAACAATAAATATATATTTTGAAAAATATTATGATGCATGTGCATCAATTTTTCATACTTTGTTACAATTAATACATAATTTAAACTCAAACATAAAAGTCCACTACATTAATAGGTTATTTCCATATAACTTTTTTTTTTTCAAATACAAATGGCTAGCAGGCCAACCCACTTAACCCGCAGGCTAGCGTACTTTTGTTCACAAGTTAAATAGGTTAAGTAAAATTGGCCCACTTTTAAAAGGGCTAAAAAAAGTTGGCATAAATAAGTTGAACCGTAGGCTAAAACCCATTTGCATAACTCTAAAAATATGTATTGGCTGAAAAATATATAATTATTATTTATTTTTCATTCTTGAATATAATTTAATAATTTTTCATAGATTATGGTGGTGTTATATTCTCATAAGTGGTTTCTTGGGATTAGTTCAATGGGTATTTTGGCACCGTAGGTTGAGTTAACCCAAATAAGTGGCAAATATGAGCTGAAAGACATTGATGGTAGTGCGATACAAGCACTTCAATGCTTAGGTCAATAAATGACTAAAAAATGGAAGATATATCAACAACAGAGAGAGAGAGAGAGAGAGAGAGAGGATGAAAAGGTATAATTATCTTAATTATAGACCAAGGGTTTAGTTGATGTTTGTTGGTGTGGTGATGTGTGATCAAAGGTGATCCCCTCCCCTTATGTAGTGTCATGTATCATGATAGCCCATTTCATCTCTTAACAAGATGATTATAATGGGTTAACCATAGGTTCGATTGCTAAATTGAGAAAATACTATCAGTAGGTGGGTACTAAATAACTTGGGATTTACAAATTTTATACATTATAGTATAGGTTTTAAGGTAAATACAAGGTGTAAAAATCTTATACTTGTATCTTCTTCGATAAGAGTAGATTTTGAAAATTTTGTACTAAAAACATACCTTTCTAACCTTCAATACTTGCCCCGATCTTACTTAATTGACTAGAATTTGGTAGGTATTGTTGAGACGTTATCTTCATTAAATGGGATAAACCTTCCATCAATTGAGAGATTTGACCAGTACGAAATTTCTCTTCCTTGTGGTAGAGATTATACAGATGTTCCTTCTTTCATTTTGTTTGGGAGCAATCAATCCCTTTTTCCTATCTTTATTGTACTTCATATATCATTGAACATACTACATTATCTACATGTGAAGAATATAAGAAATTCTTTACCTCCTTATGTATTTGGTTATGTAGTGTTTGTTCTTCTCCATGAACATTAATGCAATAAATTAATTCTAAGACCTTTATAATGTTTTTTCTTATATATGCCATACATCAAAAAGGAAACTAGTGTTATTATCCTCCATCTAAACATATTTATAACATTTCATTTTGTTTTTCATGAAGACTTGATGAAGTTTTCCTTTGAGTATGAACTTTAAGGGGAGAACAAAAAATGAAATTCAGTCCCTTAATTATGGTTTTTGGGGGGTGTCGAATCCAACAAATTTAAATGACCTACTCTAAGATTTGTAAATAGTAGTGAGTAGGATCGTCTCCACAGGGATCAGTGAAAATCTATTTCTATTTTAACGATCAGAAAAAGAGAAGAATAATTTAGGGGTTTTATATAAACGATTGATTGGAAAATAATTTGTTTCTAAAACTAGAAAACGTGTTTATTAATGTAAATTCAATAGCAAAGAATTCTAGCCAAGGAATTATCACGGTTCAATTCACAAAGACGATCATCGATGCAAAGATTGCTATTCTAAATCATGAATAAATTAGTTATGGTTTTCAACAAGCTCTGAAAACCTATCTCCTCTTAGATTATTGATAATAAAGATAAGATCTTTAATTATTCCCTTATTGAATAGACAACCCTAAATAAGCTCTTAAGATTTAATCCATCAATAGCATTAATGACAAAGAAGATTACCAATTCTAATTAACAAATCAACGCTAGATCTATTTAAATTAGGTAATAAATCACCATAACGTAAATCAACAACCTATTCTGCAATCAATTACGTTATTGTGTTACTGATATTAGAACAATCAAACAATTACGAATCTGACGTTCTAAATAACTTCAATTGCTTGTCAATCAAACAAATAGGCCTAATTCGTAATGATCAAACAAGACAAAAATTGCAATTCAACAAGATGAAATATGAATATTCAGAAATAGAATAAACTCAATAAATCAATTAGATCTCACAATCTTTGACGAATCAATCCCGCAATAATCTTGGCTAGACTGAGTAATTAGTTACTCATGATCAAGAAAACAAAAGCTAGGGTTTCTTGAGAGTAAAAAGAACAAGAACAATCAATAATGAATGAATCTCTTTTCTCTCTCCTACTTATTTATATATGTGAGATAAACATCAGATATAAAGAGTATTTTTCGCATAAAAGATGGCTGAAGACATGTCGCAACAAAGCTGGCAGCTATTAATCACGAAACAAGTGGTGCACGGTGATGGCCGGCGACCATGATTCTCTCAGTGCCGGGCATGAATGTTGACCGGCGGCGATTCCATGATGGCTGGCGGCCATGATTCCTCTGATGTATATCTCCCGTACTTAGTTCCTCTAAATCTTTCCATTCACTTTAAAAACCTGAAATATAACATTAACTTAATTAAGTACCAATTCCTCATAATTTCTATAAAATTAATAACAAGTTGATCAAGTTTTATCCAATAAAAATTGAGTAAAATATATCTCAACAGTTTTGTAGAATATGATCATTAGTTTCCTAAACAAAATAATATTGCAAATGAACTGAGTGAGGTTAATTACTTAAATCTACTTGAACAATTATAAGATAGTAAAGTTACTGAATCAAGTCTATCAATGGAAAGACCTGGGCACCTTGCTAATATACTATACCAATTGTCTATTGAAAATGCACTAGACTAAGAACCTAAACTATCTACAATACAATATTCATCCAACTGGAGGTATTCCTAAACTTGGATATGAACTTAAACTTTCTAGTAAAGTTAAAGGGTAAGTTACACTATAGGATATTAATTAGGGACAAGTTTATTTAAGGTATCAACATTTTGAGTGGTTAAAAAGAGGTATCGACATTTGGCAAAGTGTACTAAATGGGATATTAATGTTTGCAAAGTTCATTTGAAGTATCGACATTTAGATTAGTTATCATTTAAATCTCTTTAATTTTTCATCAATAGTCAATCATTGATATCTTATTTGACTCACTTTACCAAACATTAATTCCTCTTTTTAACTAATGAGAATGTTAATACCCAAACTTAACTCCCAACATTGATACTTTTTGTACAACAATATCAAATAAGTCATTTGTAAATCAATTATCTACTATAGTTATTACTAACAACATGCAAGAAGCTTTAGTTAACTTAAGATGGAAACTAGATATGGATGAAGGGATGAATTCTTTACTAAAGAATAGAATTTATGAGCTTGTTAATTGTCTACTAGGAAAGAAGCATAAGGGATGTTCATGGATTAATACTGTATAGTATAATGTTGATAAGACAATGAAATATTTAAGGCAAGCCTTGTGGAAAAAGGCTATATATAGATCTATGGAATTTATTATACAAAAGCCTTTGCATTTTTTTTTTTTTTTTTTTTGCTAAAATTAACATTATGTTGAAAATGCCTTCTCACACGGAGAATCATTTGAAGAATTCTATACATGCTTCTGCTTGAATGTTTGACACCATAAAAAGTTTAGTCTTGAAGTGTGCAAACTAAGAAGGCATTATACAGTCTAAAATGCATTCTAGTAGCATGGTTTGTAAGGTTTACAAAATTTATTTTACATTTGGTTACCATCAGTGTAATTATAGTCATGTATTATTTGTGAAAGAAAATGAAGATAAGATTACCGCACTTATTGTATGTGTAGATGGCATGGTGATTATAAGTAATGATCTAGAGGAAAGAAATGCACTACAAAAGCATTTATGTAAAGAATTTGAAATGAAAGACCTTGGTTTCTTGAAATATTTTCTTAGGATTAAAGTGTCCAAATTTATTAAAAGATTTTGCCTATCTTAAAAGAAGTATGCATAAGACTTTTTATGAGATAATTGTATGATATCATATTAACTAATAAATGCAAGAGGAAGGTTTAAAGTTATGTGTTTAGTCAAACCAAGTTCCAGTTGATAAAGGGAGATCCTAGAGACTTGAGGAAGATTAATGTGTTTAGCACACATAAGATTAGGTTTGGCTTATGTAGTGAGTGTAGTTGGTCAATTTGTGCACAATCTTGGATAACAACATATAAATGTTGTAATTCATATTTTGAAGTACTTAAAAGTCAACTCTTGGGAAATGATTATTGTTTACAAAAAGTACAAGTTATAAGAATATGGATGCATATATTGATGATAGGATGCATGATAGGTAGTCTACTTCTAGTTGCTTTACGTTTGCTGAGGGTAACCTTGTTACAAGGAGAACTAAGAAGGAAAATGTTATAGCTCACTAAGTATAGCAGCTAAATTTTTAGGTATTTCACTTATACCTTTTGAAGCCTTCACTAATTCAATTGTTTGGTGATAATAAAGTTGTATGTGATTTGTCTACAATCTTGTTTAGCATAGTCCAACTAAACATCTTGAGATGGATAAAATTTTTCATCAAGGGAAGTTAAATGAGGAAAAAAAAAGGAGTTTCTTATAATTTACTATGAAAATTAAGTAGTTGATAATCTTACAAAAGCATCTTTAAATCAAGTGTTGATAAAATTTCTTGATGAGCTGAGCATGTATGACATTTATGCACCAACTTAAAGGAGCTGTTGAGATATTCCTTCATTAAATGGTATAAACTTCCAATCCAGTGACTTGACTATTAAGTGTGATAAAGCTATAGGATATGTGTGTATATATATATAATATTTTGTTTTAGGTGCAATCAATGTCCTTTCTATCTATGTGTAATTAATATCTTGTTGTGTGTGTGTATATATATATTAGGATTAATGTAACATTTACTTTGTCAATTTATACAATTAACTACTTAAAGTTTGAAGTTGTCAATTTACTATTTAAACTTTGTTTATTTTTACAATTAACTACCTAAATTTTATTAAATTTGTAATTAACCACTTCATCTAAGTACTATGAATGAACTAAAAAAGTTCATAACTAGCATTTGATATTTTGAATTTCTAGGTAGTTAAATACATAAAGCGGTGAATGTATTAGTCTTTTTACGAGAATAAAAATATTAAAAGTTCCTCTTTCTCTTACTTAGGCCGGCTCACTAAGTGATAAGATTACTTGCAAAGTTCAAACTTTTTTATTAATTAAAAATATAATTATGATATGATACGAAAATGACAATTTAATCAAACAAACGGATAGAAATTGAAATAGATCAAATACATTATTAAGAAATATTCTAAAAATCATATGCTTAAATTTATACATATATACATAAAAAAAAGAAAGAAAACACAAAAAAATCCATAGTTAATCGTAAAATTTACAAACGTTCGGCGCATACGTTTTCTAACAAAACTAACGGAATTTGGGTCTGTTTGGATTATCTGTTTTTCATCTCTATTTATATTTTTTTTAAAATGATATGTGTAAATATATCCGATTTGCATATAAATTTTATCTATATTTGTTCTATTTAATCTTTTGATGAGAACTGCCAACTTTTTTTTATATATATCTATTTCTTGATATATAATTTATTAGAAAAATATGAAAAAGTATCTGTATCTGCCGGAAAAAAGTCAAAACAAACAGATAGGTCTATTTATTTTGGCTTTTTGTCGATAAATACAGATACTTTTTTAAACTTTTTATTAACAAATTATTTATCAAAAAATAGATATAGATAAAAAAAAATTGACTGTTCTCATCAAAAGATCAAATAGAATAAATATAGATAAAATTTAGATATAAATCAGATATATTTACACATATCTGTTTAAAAAAGATACAGATACAAATAAAAAACAATCAATCCAAACAGAAAATGTAAAATCCGTTTCACCCGAAATCAGAACTCCCCCTTCATCACAAGCGCCATATCACAAATCCAAGGTCTAATATTGTCATTTCGACCGATGCGGTATTGAAAATAGACACAAAATCATGGACAGATTTGTCATTTTGCATCCGAATTGAGGGACAAAGGTGTAATCAGACATTGACAATAAAATATTATCCAGTGGGGACCACCTTCTCTTCCCCACCTCAACCACGCTATTATCGATACGTATTTATTTTTTCAAATATTAAAAGATCACTCCAAATATTATATTCCTTTCATATATATTTTTCAAAAAATATTATTTTTTTTCCTTTTTAATTTCTTTGGTTTCTTCTCTTTAGAAGAATCCTTCTTCCCCCATGGCTTCCTCTCCACTCTAAACTCTCTCTCTCCGTCTCCCTCTCTCTCTCTCTCTCTCTCTCTCTCTTCTCTGTGGCATTGTTATTAAGACCTCTCAATCTTCCTTCTTTTATAATTATCATTAGTGGTGAGTTTAATTTGACTTGTTTGATTGTTCGAAAGTTTCCTTTTCTCATACGCTACCCTGTGTTAGTTATGTTGCCTCAAATTTTTAATCTTTTCACTGTTCGAATTGATTCTGGTGCTGTGTTTGAGTCTGAAAATAATGCAGTTTGAATTACGAGTTCGGTGATAGTTTGTTTTGAGGATTTTCTAGGAGCTTCTGTGGTTAAATTGAGGTTGATTGTATTGCAATTTGGTATCATTCATGAATTTAATTGGCGCGTGATTGTATTTTTCAAGTAAAGATCGGAAATTTTTTAAGATGAATAAGTGGCGGAATTGTGTTTTATAGGGATTGATTATGATATGATTGTACTTTTAAGAAAAAAAAAAAAGATGTGATTTTTTTTAGATGCAAAGTGCGGGAATTTTGGTTGTCTATGGGGTAATTCTTGTTCTGTATTTGTGGAGACTGTTTAAGTATATTCGGGAAGGGAGAGAGAGAGAGAATGGAGGAGTATTATAAGTGAAGAAGAACTGGAGATTGCTTTTATGAAATAATGAGAATCGAGAGATTTGCTTTTATTGTTCGAACACTATTCGATTACATTATTGAATCTTATGCTGTTTGATAAGAGGAATTATGTTTTAATTGTTTCTCATTTGTTTCAGTAATCGTGAAGATTATTTCCTGATGCATTGTGTCAACGACTAAAAGGTATCTAGGATTTTCTTCTTTTTTTTTCCCCCCCCTTAATATATATTTTATCCCTGTGTGTCTATGAACGACGAGTATTTTTTCTTGGAAATCTTTTATGAACTTTGATGGTGATGCATTGTTTATCTCTCTCTCACACACAAAATTTTATTTTTCTTCTCCCCTTCGTAATTGCAGCTTGGTTGATTCCCTGGAGACATTTTATTTTTGGTTCAGCGGGTTTTTGAATACTGTGTGGAGTTGGATGCTTGGTTTACCAGGATCATAGGGGGGAGGTAACAGCATGTTGGGATACCTCTCACCGATGTTGGCTTGTCCTCATGATGAGAATTTCCTCGTTGGTGTGACCGAATGTTTTCTACTACTCAATTACGGCAAAAAATGTGTGCAATCTAGTTACCTACACTGTATTGACGGTGTAGAGACCTCTTCTTTAGGTTTGCTGAAAGTCCAGTGAGCAAGTTTTTCTATTCGTGCACAATAAACATAGAGATGGAAAGGTATGGACGTAGGTTATATTTTGGCATGGAACCTGGAAAATTTATCTGATTAATTTACAGAGCTTCTTGGTTGTGTTGCCTGTTTTCCAGGTATACTGTTCTGGAGCAGATTGGAGATGGTACTTGTGGCTGTGTATATAAGGCAATCAATAAAGATTCCCTGGAAACAGTAAGTGTACAGTCTTTATACATGAAAGTTGAGGCTTTAAGTGTTTGTTGATGCCTTCTTGCTGAATGGTATGATTGGGAACAAACTTTTAATTCTGCGTAAAATTTCTTCTTGTGCTGGATACCTGGTATTAAGTATTGTAAGCTTGTTGTCTAGTTTTTCTGGCTTGTAGGTTTGTTTAAGATTAGCTCTTTATTTGAGTTAATTGCATCTCTTCTAATGGTTCTGATTTTATATCGTTTGACTCAGGTTGCTGTAAAGAAAATGAAGACAAAATTCTATTATTGGGAAGATTGTGTGAACTTGAGGGAAGTTAAAGTATGTGGGGTGACATAATAGGTGGTTGGAATGTTTCCAACTATTTAAGCTTGATTTAATTCCCTTTGCATGTGTAATATTTAGGTTATAGATTGGTAGCAAACCACCTAATGTTATGAAAATTCTGCAGGTGCTACGTAAACTGAATCACCCCAATATAGTAAAGCTGAGGGAGATTGTCAGAGAAAACAATGAGCTTTTTTTCATTTTTGAATACATGGTGAGAGCATTTATCTGTTTGTTTGATGGCTAATGCATTAGTTTAATTAATTTATATTGTATTTCTTTCACTTGGTAGTTCTGGAGGATATCTTTTAGTTTTTTTTTTTTGGGGGGGGGGGGGGGGGGGGGGGGTGTTTAGTTAAATATCTTCCCTCTTTTTCCTACGTGAAATCTAAGGTTTTGAAACAAAAATGTTTTCTGCTGACATTGCACATGGAAAAAACTCAGGAAATTTACCCACTGCTTCAGCAGCTGTGTTGCAAGCGTAGTAATTATTTAGAAGCATGAAAAGTAGTTCATTCATGTTTTGAGATTTATCATTCTGTGTGTGATTATGGATAATTTTTGGGAAACTTTTCGTGATTGATTATATTGGTCAAACTGATGAACAAAATATCTAGACATAGAGTGAAGTCCCTCTTTCTAAATACAGGGTATGACTACCCTGATCTTGATGAAATACATGGGGTGCTAATGCCCTTTGAATGGTTAATTGACATGCATCTCCAGCTTTGGCCACATAACCTTTTTTTAATAGTATTGGTAGGTAATAATCTTAAAAATAAAACAATTTGTAGAGTGTAAACAATGAGTAGATAGGGTTAGCTGGTATGATTTTCGATAAAATAGAATATAGTGATTAATTTGGCTCATCTCTATTTTCTTTTGCAAGGAACACAACTTGTATCAATTAATGGGAGAACGGCAGTACCCATTTTCAGAAGAAGAGATCCGCAAGGTTATTTATCAATTGCTGCAAGGTCTTGCTCATATGCACAAAAGTGGTTACTATCATCGTGATCTGAAGCCAGGTAAAATGGAAACTCTCATGTTAGTGATAAACATGTGCATTCTTTTCTAGGTTTGCTTGTTTCTGTTTCAATATGAATTGCGTCTTATCAGCAATATAACTAGGATTTCTTTTCTTTGCTTCAAGAAAATCTGCTGGTAACAAATGAGGTTCTTAAGATTGCTGACTTTGGACTGTCCAGAGAGTTGACTTCCATGCCTCCTTATACTGAATATGTTTCCACAAGATGGTGAGTTTATATCTGCAATGATTTTTTTATTGTGTTTATAAAGCTTTTTGGTCTGGCAAGATAGATAATAAAAAATCTTGTTTCATTTGTTTTAGGTATCGAGCTCCAGAGGTTTTGTTGCGGTCAACACCTTATACTCCTGCTATTGGTATGTAGCATAATCTCTCCACATGAATGATGGAAATATTGTTAGTATCCCTTGCTGATATAATTGAATGGTTTCAGGAAGAGTGAGTGTGATATTGACCAAGTTCAACCATGCATTTAGCTTCAAACTTCTTTATGTCCTTTTTTTTTTCTGAAGAAGGATGGCTTTATTTGCAAACTTATTATGGGAATATAATCTCATCTACTTTAGCTGTGATGAGAAGAACCTAGGAAAGGGTCAGTACACATATAAAAGAAAATGAAAAATGAAGAATTTTCAGTCATGGCCTGTGGCATGAATCAACAATTCAGTCCATTGGTATATCTATAAAGCATTTGCTACGAACTCACATTCTGTGCAGGAGTAGTTGTAATGAGGTTCATCACTGTCAGGTTAACATATATTATGTCCTTGGCTTCTATAGCAGTTCTTGTGATGTGAAGTACAGGGAAAGTTAATTTTATTTCAGAATATAATGAACAGAGAAGATTTTTAAGCGTCCCAAGAATGTCAGAGAAGTTAAGTGGCACTGAATGCTAGGTTAAGATTGGAATGCTGAAACGAAAACCTTTCTGTATGCTAATGTCCCTTTACACCTACATTTGGTGTCTCATGCTATGAAAACCTAATTGATGGATATGTGTCTTCCCTGCTCGATGGATCTGATTTATATTTTGCTTCATTTTCATTACCTATCTATATATGCATTGTATAATTTTGTTCCATAAGACTTACGGATCTAAAATTCACAGACATGTGGGCTGTTGGTGCAATACTGGCTGAACTCTTTACCTTGTCTCCTATCTTTCCCGGTGAAAGGTAGCTCACCTTCATTAATTCCATGATTTTATATTGAGTATTAATATTAGTTCATTTCTTAACTGACATGGGATTTAAGCATATGTACTAACTGTTTATTTTGACAATGTAGCAAACAGTCGTGCATGCATGCATGGCCTTTGCCCAAGAATTTGTAAATACCTTATATGGTGGAAAATTTTGTTATTGTTGGGAAAGAAAAAAGAATATTTTCATGTAATCAATGCATATTTAAGCAAAATGAATCTTAATATATTTATAATATGCTGTGTCCATTAAATTGTTTTCAGTAAGTTTTCTCCTGGTTGTTTAATAATAGTCCCTTCAAGTATTTTTAAAATGGTAGGAAGACTACAGCATGTTGATGTAAATCATGATGGGGTGTGCTAAATTGCACAGATGTTATCTTCTCTTTGTTTTGCTTGAATACTTAAAAACAATGGAAAGGGCTGCATGCTATGTGTTATTATCAAGTTTTTGTTTTAAAGAGATGACTGATACACCTTATATATCTGCCCTGCAGTGAAGCAGATCAGCTGTACAAGATATGCCGTATACTTGGTAGGCCAGATTGGAGAGCTTTTCCTGGAGCTAAGAATATCTCATCCTTAATCCATATTGGGCATTCAGAGGTGACACATTTTTTATCTGACTACGTCACTTTACAATGCCCTTTGTCATTCTGATTTTGAATTATCCATTTATTTGCAGATTTTACCTAAGAATCTCTCTGCAATAATACCAAATGCAAGCCCAGCAGCAATTGATCTAATCAAGGTGGGCAAATATTAATGTAATGAATTTTGATTAGCTGCTTCTTGGTTCTCCCGAAAAATATTTCGCCTTCTGACATATGAAGTTTCTCTAATGTCACCAGCAATTATGTTCCTGGGATCCATTAAAGAGGCCAACTGCAGAGCAAGCTTTGCGGCATCCATTTTTTCATGTAATATGTCTGCCCAACTTTTCTCTGTTCTCCTCTTTTCTCTTTAGGCTTTTTGTGTGGATAGTGGGTATTGGTTCATTTATATGCACTTACCAGTATCTACCATGTAGGTTGTTACATGGGACCCCTATCCTCTTCGTTATTCGCCTGAGAAGGAATTTGATCAAAGGGGTAGGTCTTCTGAAGTGGGCTTTTGGAGTGTTCTATGTGTACCTCTATTAGTTAAATGTCTTTTAGGTACTGGGCATCCTTAGAGTGTTCTCTCTTTCTTTTTGCAGATTCTCTGCCAAATCTAGAGCTGAATCTATGGGACTTCAAAACCCAGCCTGATGACTGTTTTCTCGGGCTAACACTGGCTGTGAAACCCAGTAATCAAAACTTGGGTGAGTGCTTGACTCATTTGTTGGTTGAATGAATGAGTTAATCTCCCTTTTGTATGTCAGAAACAAGGTGGGAAAGGTCTCTTGCTCTTAATTTTGATGTAATATCACAACCCAGAAAGTGTTAAAACTCATCTTGATCGAATGTTTTTGCAGATGCCTGATTAGAAATAGCATACCGATTTTACAGAATTTACTCAAAACTAAAGGAGAGTAGTGATTTTTTTGGGCTTGATTGAGTGAATGCTTTGAGTTAGACTGCAAGCTGGTTTATATTCAAGCATTGTTTTTCTGCATGCCTGAGTGTCATCTGTTTAGTACGTCTGGTCTTGGCCAATTATGATGTTTTTCCACCTTTAAGTAACAACATTGTCATCCTTTTTGGATAATACTGAAATTTTCTTTTGTATTATGGTGTTTAGAGGTACTTAAAAGAGTGTTGGAAGTTGATTTAGCTCTTTACTAGCATTAGACAAATTTTTTATTGAAATAGAATGGTTGTTGATTTCTCTTTGCTCCATGTAACCTTACTTCTTCCTTTTCTTTCTTCTTTTCTTTTTTTCGCCTTCTCCATATTCACTAATGTCACTCTATTATGGCATCTTATTTTTACCTGTTTTCTATCCTTTCATTTTGGCTTGTTAATTATAATATTATTAATTTTAACCGCCTGTAATTTTTTTTCCCCAAACAGATTTGGTCCACAATGTTTCTCGGGGCTTCAGAGAGGTGGGTGTTTATCAACAGATATCTGTGTTATTTGGTTGGACTATAATGATGAATGCATTTGCTTGTGTATGGAAAAGATAAGAAATTGTCGGTTTAAATATTCATTGCCCCATCCCTCAATAAGTGGTCCTAAATAAACAACACCTCTTTTTTGTGAAGAAGATGGAATCCTTTTAATGACTTAAGAGTTGCTGAATTTTTACTTGTCAAGATTTGGCTTTCTATTCATGTTTTTGAAACTTAAAAAGAGTTATGTGAACTCGCATTGCAGGAAGTGCTGTATCATTCTGATTACAGAGATCATCAAGATCTACCAGGTAGTACTCATATTGTAGTTTCTGTCTTTCATCCTTTTTAGTTAAATTTATGCAAAAGATAGTTTCTGTTGTTTTCAAGGAAAATTCTGAATTAAGATTATTTGGCTCAAATAAGTTACCTGTGGCTGCCTAGAGTTATTATGGTTAGACTTTGAGCAATATCGTACCAGTTATGATATGCAGTCTGTCATCAGTAGTTTATGCCATGTCCATTTATTGTATTCTCAGCATGGTTAAAGACTTTTGTAGTCTTGGATTTTCTATATTAACTGTAGCATTTAATACAATTTCTGACTTTAAAAAACACTTTCTGAGTTATTTATATTAGCTTTTAATCTATTTTGCTTGATGTCGCAGTTTTTTGGTCGCTTTTTCCCTCTGAGCAAAGCCAAATCCAAGCACCGGTGGAGTCTTCATTGTCATTGTCGTTCAGGTAAGCGAAAAAAAAAAAAAAAAAAGAATTTTTAATACATTGCCGCCTAGCTATATATGTGGAAGTGCTCTCTTATCTCCCTCATGAAATGTGTAATTGGTATGCTAAAAGAGACATTGTTTTTCGGGAGAAGTTGTTAACAATTCTTTATTTAAAACCACCATTGCATCCTTAGTTTGCCTTGTTAAGTGAACTTTGAGGTGGGTTCGTTGATGATCGATTCTGATAAATTTTTTCTTTTCAATTTTTTTTAAAAATTTGTATTTGCAATATAAACAATGAATTTTAAAGATCAATGGCAAATTATGCGAAGAATCAAAGTAGCGGTGTTGTTTGATATTCATACTGTTTTTCATTGCAGCGGTTCAATTCAGCTCCCATCTATTGCAGCTCCACCGTCAGTTGGGTTAACAATACCTTCATTGCAGCCCAACTCCATAGAGTGCCCTCTATTAGCCATGTCCTCTACTTTTCAGCAAGGTCACTGGCTTTGATTATAACCACCTAACCAAGTTAACTACAAATAAAGGGGAGCGTATTTTATTCTATTTATTTATGTAAAGAAAGATACCTCGGCTCACTAAGAAGCCGATTATACAGCATTGGCCCCCATTAACATTTGTTTATTGGGGAGGTATAGTTGAAAAAATTTTGATTGGACAGTGTTTAGGATTCTATCTTGAGAGAAATTTGTACAGAGATCTCAACTTCATTCTTAATGTCAGGGCTATATTTTCCCCATTTTCTGATTCTTGTATCTTTCTCCTAGTTCAAAGGTCTTGAAGAATGCTGACAGAATTATAGCTATAGCTCATTTGATTTCTACATCCATTGTTCTTGGGAGCATACTGTTTTAAAATGCATGCTTGTGTTTGTGTTTGTGTTTGAGAGTTTTTGAGTGCAAGTAGCACAATCCCTTTCCTTGAGGTCCATCCAGGAGCTGGTTGGCAATATGGTTTTTGGCCAGTGTAAAACTTAATTTCAGATATTCCCCCCCCCGGCCGGCCCCGCGTACGTTTGTGTTGTTTTAGGTACAGACTATCACGGGAATAAATCTTGTCGATTCTCTTTTGAGCAGCAATTGACGAAAAAAGTGGAGGAGTAATTCATTAAAAAGATTCCTGTTTGGATTGTCGTTTTGATGTTGTTTTGGTATCGTTTTTAAATTGAATAGATACAGATATTATAGTGGTATCGTTTTTAAATTGAATAGATATTGAACTGATACTGATAATGATATTGATGAAAAACTAATAATTTTATTAACAAACTAATCAAATCGAATTAATACTGAATTGATAATGATTTTTCAAATCCAATAATGCATGCAGGCCAAGCTGGGTGCATTCAGCTGTTGAGTCTCACAACATTACAGTCAGTTGAATTCAAGTGACATTTCTTTGCTAACTACAACCGATGGAAATAGGAGGACGTAAATATTTGGTGCTTTTAACCTTAATTGGTCGATTAACCATTCGAATTTTCAAATCTCGTAACCAATTAGGCTTTCGAAGATCATTTATATTAAATCCGTTAATTTTTATTTTATTAATCATGAATTATTATTTATATTAATAATTATTTTGATAAAAATATTTTACTTAGAATATATAAATATATAAGTTTTTAACAATTAAAGGTTGACGGCTGTCTTAAGTTTGTCCTGTGATATATCGTTTCCTTCTCTTACATGTATCTAAGTACATTGTATTCATTAAATTAGTCATTTAGAACGATAGCCATCATTGGATATAAAAATTAAAAACAAAAAAGTAGGGTAACATTGAAAAGTTTAATAGGTATTAAAATTAATACTATTCAGATAATTCATGAGAAATTTAGCCACGATCAAACTCATTACATCCATCATAAGTTACAAAAAATAATTAACGTAGTTTGTGAGATGAAGACTTGGAATGATAGGGTAAATTGGTGGGCACTTACTTCGAACATCAATGCTCATGCCATTCGAGTGAAGTGGCCCATCGGCAAGAAAGTGGGATCTGGTAAAACTTTATGCGGATGCCCGTGAGTGCAGCTTGAATGAAGTTCTTAATCTTGAACATATGGTGCTTCGGTTCCGAGATCTTTCGCTCTTTCCGCATCCGAGCTCGAGCGTTCAAACGTCATCATTTGGCACGAACAAAATCATTGGTGCTGGAATGCCATGACAAGTGTTTGAATGGACTGTTTGTCATGCATACTTGACTTTCAGCATTGTTCTATGCAGACGTAAGCATCGTTCAGCTCCAAACCGAAATCGTTGGCCAGCTAATGAATTACCGATTTTTCAGTTCTTAGACAATCTTTCAGCGTAGAACCAGATAGATATATCTTTTTATTTGTCACTTTTCTTCCAAACATTATATCTCTTTTGTATTTGTATTTTCAGGGACAATAAATCTAATGCCAACGTCGTCAAGGAATAAAAGAAAATTAACCGATCAAGTTAGTCAAACCGCTTGACAACGAACCGAAGGGCAGATATTCCCTAAAGCTTTAATTTGCCATGATTCACCTCATATCTCAGTGAATTTCAAAGGTAAATCCAACACAGTAACCAAGCCAATGTGATATATTAAATGCCGTATCCAAGTCAAGATCTTTAACAACATGCTTACTGAGTATCGACTATTTACACACACACACATATACACACACACACACACACATCTTTTTCATGTCATTAAATTTTTTTTTTTTTTTTTGAAAACAAAGTTGGCCTTGAAAGCAAGTCATCATCTCAATTCCCAACCGGCAAGACACGACGTTGAAAGCGATCAAAGAGTTTGAGACGCAATCCCTAATCACGCTTATCATCAGCCGATTAAATTATCGTAGCTTTTTTATATGCAATGTACTAACGGCTTAATAAACACATGGGTAATTCTTGAAATTATTTCCACGACATTATCGTCAATCAACTTTTTTTTTTTTTTTTATTTCATGTAAAATCTTGATGATCTCAATAATCTTAAACTTGATGACGGTTTCAATACTCTTGATAGTCTTAATACCTTGATAGTCTTGATAAAGTTGATGCTCTTGGTACTCTTGATAACATTGGCAATTTTGACAATATTAATGATCTTAGTGACATTGATACTCTTAACAATCTTCCTGTTCTTGATAATTTTGTTTTCCTCATAATATTGTATTCACTTCCATGTATGCTCGAATCCTTTTCTCTATAAATTAATAGATAACAAGCTGTACAAGGACAAGCATGGTAGTGGTAACAAGTATATATGATAGTCTACGATAGTTGTCTAGTTATCATTCTCGCGATCCTTGTCAAGCTACCACAATCGCTATTCGGTAATAGTTGTCGGCATAAATTCTAATAGCTTGTCATCACGACCTATGACTTGTTTATATTTATATATATATATATATATATATTCTTGGAATCGCACATTATATCCATGTTTCATTCCTGAAATAACAACCTTGCCACCACACTACTATGAGAGAGGCTCTCCTTAGTTGTCTGTGTCTCACTCGCCCATACGAAAATCTTGGAACCGCACCACTATAAGAGAGATCTCTTTTTCATCTTGTGCACCTAGTCATTTAGTGAATGACTGTGAGACTTTAATATTGCAAGAGGAGACACTCTTCACTATTTAATACCCCCCAACCACATATAGATTCATTTACTGCTTTCTTCTTAGTTGTTGGATGATATGCTTTGAATGTTTGAGTGTTGATATTTCTAATTCATATACTGAAGCGCTTGTTGTGTCTTCCCTATGCTATTGTTTTAAATGCACAAGTAGCGTCTCGTTTCATCGTGTATGTGCATGTGACTCCTCTTTCATTATGTATGTGTATGCATATAGATGACACCCCTTCCATTATTATGTACGTGGCTGTATCTCTCCTCCCCTAAAGTGGTAGTAATCATATATAGTTTTATTGCCACCACTTTTGATAGATATCTTGAAGATGGCAAAAGAAACAAAAAAAAAAAAAAATCGATTTCGCAATACCAACCATATAGATAAGAGCAATGAAATATTGGTGAACTCAAGTCATGTGCCAAGAGTGTCATTGCCATGTAGTAAATGGCTAGATGCTACAATTCAGAATGAATTTTTCTAGAGAGATGTTAGGAAATAGGACTTATGTGCACATCCACCCACAGATGGTAGGTCACGCTTCATACAACTAGAGCCATAAGTGAATGATAAAAGAAATATAGATGAGAATTCCATACTAGGTTTCAGAAATGAAAGAAAGGAGCTTCCCCTTTTAGAGACTATATTTAGTTATCCAAAACAAATGTTGCAAGGGTGGAAATCATGGGTATATCGCATTGTGAACAATTCCCATTATAGTCTCTCATAGAAAGTGTAGGGATCAATTATGCCATATGGATCTCCTCTAGAGTGATAATTTGTTCTCAAAGTACTGAAATATGGCGAGCAACACTTTGATGTTTTTAACTTATTTCTTCCCTCTTTTGAATGAGAAGGGACTTGGAGTATTTATAAAACTTGGCCATTAATATCATTCATTAGATCGCGTTGATAGTTGATGGCAAAGATGAGTTTCTTTTAGTGCATAAGCTGGACTAAGGAAGTTTGGAGGATAGACAAGCTGATCCAATGGGCCTCACCCAAACCCATCATACAAAATTTTCCTTGATCATTCCAATAAAAGAACCTAACTCATTGGGTCCTATCACTCAGTCCACGAGTTAAATGTTATAATAATAATAATATAATTTAAAGCTCATTTACAAGTGTCTATATGGATTTTTAGGTCTGCATATAAGAGAAAGACCATATCAGTAAAACTAAAAAGAAAACATAAAAGCGTTGAATTAACTAGAAAAAAAAAAAGAGAGGGGGGGCTTAGGTAGGTGGGTGGGTGAGTGGAGGTGGGTAGGAGGGAAAGGAAACTAAATTTGTAAAACTTTTTGAAATTGGTTAAAATAAAAAGAGTAGCAATAATTTTTTTTCTATTTAAATTCTCAATCTTGAATCTTATTTCTAAGTTTCCTTGTTCTTCATTCATTTGTTTTTTTTTCCCTTTACTCCATGATTTTATTTCAGTTTTCTTTTTTGCTTTAAGTATAAGAGTCATATTATGGATTACATAATTAACAATTTATTTCTACAAAAGAAACCCTAGAAAGAATTGATTTAGTTACCACAACTTTTAAGAGCTATCTAAATTATGATGCCTCCAAATTTATCATTGGGAATTCATTTTTGGCTTTTAAGATGCAAGCGCTTAAAGTTTGAGCGCTTAGTAGGGAACTTAGTTGACCAATATAGGTAAGGTTTCACTCTCACTATCTAATATTTGAGGAATTGCTTTATAGCTTATGATGTTTATATTTTAGTGTACAATGCCATAAGTGTGTCATGGGAATCGTAATTATCATATTACTATACCTCTAAACTCTTGTAAACATAACATCTTTCCTTTTAAGTTTCTAGCCTTATCCTACACAATGCTAAATGAAAATAGTAATGATGACGTTCACCTTTCAAATTCCATATACTTTTCATAATAAATGGATGAATGGTGTTCTAAACTTTAATTTTCGATTCAATTTGCTTTGTTGATCCTCTTAATCGCTGATCTCTAGCTCTATTTGTATCAATGTCTGGTCAAAATTTGATAAAGATGGATTTTAGTTTTATTTTTAAAGGAAATGGGTGTACAGATTGATAGCTTAAGCATAAAAGCTCATCGACAAAGAATTGTGGCTTAAGTCTTAATTATGCTCCTCAAGAAGATAAACAAATGTCTAAGCATTCTTCTAGCTATCTATTTTGGGTTTTCAAGACGTAAAATACATAATAAAATTTCTCTTAAACATAACTGGTTTTATTGGAAAAGTCATTAGAAGGATACGCTACGTATGGTAGCATGAATTTAACATTAAAACCATTGTAACATGCTAATCGACTAAGTAAACAGAGTTTAACTGTTAAATGAAATTACCTAAAGTAACTATATATGTGCAGTGAGTAGTAAAATAAAAGCTTATGACAATCACCATCGCCATTAGCCTCCTTGCATTCTCCAAGGGCAAATAAATCAAGTAGAGATGTTATTTTGGTATAATAATTAAGGGGATAGTAGATACGTGTGCTTCTTGTAGAAAGTGCTGGAAGAGGTGTATCAAAATTGGCATGGACCCGAAAGAGCTAGAAAATTATGGACTTCAAATGAATATTTGAATATATTATAAGCTAGAACGATAAACTGACTCGGAACTTTAGGTGTGGGTCTTTAAACTTAGATCGATGAATCATCATATTGTTCCTACCATATTTCCACAAGTAATCTTGACTTGTGGGAATAACTAATGGTGTTGTTTAGTTATACGTGGAAGATGGCATTTCCAACAGCTAATAGGTGACAATAAACCTTTGACAATATGGTCCTTCAAACCTAGGAAAGGATAAAGAAAAGTGGGAAAAAGAGAGAAAAACTCATGTTCTTATGATTCTTCAGCAATTCAATCGCTGTGTATCTATTTGCAATTCTATCTTCTGTTGCAAAGAAAATCAGTCCATGTCTATAAGCCATAAATGCTTATTTATGGTTAACATTTTCTTCTTAAGATTAGATTTTAACTTTCTCCATGACTGGCTACAGGCTATTGTGCAAAAGGTAAAGGGCATTGTTTAGGGTTTACTGTTTCCTGCAGTAGGTCTGGATAAGGAAGTTGGTTGGCAGACCCATGTCTGTGCAAGGTCTTGACCTTTTTTCTTAATGTGAATATTGCTAGCTTCATTCCCAAATTAAGTGTCGCGTTCTTAGCTTGAGTAAGCTTTATAGATTAATTGACATGTATGCTAAAAGACTACAAGAACCAAAACATTTGGTTGATGAAGCATGTTGTGGCTTACACCATGGGATAAAGACTGCTGGTGTTGTAGTACTGCTCTGCTGCTTGCATATCCATTTCCCATATATGAAGTTACTCTTTCTTGAATCAGACTATGAAGTATGCGTCTGTGAAGGCTCTAGAGTTTTCTAGCAAAAGGATTTAACTGTTCGTACTTACTTTTTGAGTATTCTCAAAATAGGATTAAATGCGACTTGGCAAATGTTTTTGTGCACCTTAGTTTTAAGTGTTAAAAGTTGTAGCATTCCTTTATTAGTTAGCTTGGAATGGTAATGCAGTAGTGGATTCAACTATCTGATTGTAAGAGGAGCATCCAACAAAGAAACAACTTGAGAGAACCCTAGGTTGGGAACAGATTGATTTGGTTCGCTTTTTACTAAAAATCAAACCAAACTACTTTTCACGGTTTGAGTTTCTTTCATCCAAAACCAAACTATCAAATAACGGTTTGGTTCGGCTTGAAATTTTTTCAAATCATTAAATAACGGTTTAGCTCAATTTGGATTACAAATTATGTCAAAATTTTAATTAGTTTTATTCGAATCTTTCATATTTATATAAATATTCAAAATACTTTACAAAGTTTAAATTGCAAATCACAACAAAATATTTTATAAATCCATCACAACTAGAATCCATGGTTATCCAAGAAATCATTCAATGACTAGCCAATCATCGATCATAAAGTACATTCACTAGCTAATACATAGCAAATCTTAATCCATAATCCTCCACAAAATCATCAGGTCAATCATTTGCTAACAAGTTTGACAAAAAAAAAAAAAAAAATTATCTACTAACAAAATCATCCAAGAATAAAAGTGGCATGCTCACAAAATACATTAAAAAATTAATACATAATAAGAGTTATCACTATATAAATAAAATTCATACTTCGAATGGTTAAAACAATTAACAAAAAAAATATCATTAAGTCACCAATGAAAGACTACATCTTAAACCTAAAAACAATTAAAAAAAATTAATATTAACCAATATTCATTAAACAATAGTTATCATAATGAAATCATACGATAATATATAATATTTAATTAATCATTACAATAAAATTTTTAGTTACAACTTATAAGTAAAATATTATCATTATTTAAAAAAATTGGTTTGGTTTAGGCACCAACAAAAGAATATATCTTAAACCTTAAAAAAAAAATTAAAGAAAAAGTTATTAAACAATATTCATCAAATAATAGTTATCATAATGAAATTATTAGATAATATACAACCTTTATTTAATCATCATAATAAAATCAATAATTATAAATAAAATATTATTATATATCTTTTCTAAATGCTTTGGTTTAGTTTTATGACAATCAATTTAAAAAAATCATAACCTTGTTGGGTTCCATCCTTGTTTTACATATAAAAAGTCATGTTAATCCTGCAAGTACATATGAAAAATGGTTAATTACAAAAAAAAAAAAAAAACTAAATTGTATTGTGCCCTTTTTGTAATTACTTGATTCGAGTTTTTTTTTTCGACAAATGATTGGCCTATGATTATCCATCTTGTCCCATTAGAAAAAAAGGCCCTTACTCATCACATGATAGTCACGTGTCTTTTTTTAACAAAAGAACCAAACCCTTTCTCTTTCTTCATCTAAAGACCCACATTCTTTGTTCAAGTCCAGCCATGGCTAGTAATCTATCTTCTTCCATCTTCAAAGGTGGTGCAGAATATTAGAGAATTAATTATAGTTGACTTTCTATATATTCCAATTTAATGGAGAGTCAATTGTAATAACCTTGTAATTAATTGTAATAAATAAAGATTCAATAGTTTCCTAGAACCTTCTGATTAATTATAATTGATAGAGAGTCAGTAGTTTCCTATTTTAATGAAATAGAAAAGTCATTATTTCTCAATATTCCTCTCTTTATTTCAACATGGTATCAGACCAATAATCTTCTTGGGTGTATTTTTAGACAAACCACAAAACTACATCACCAGTACCTTCAATGGCTTCCAGCACTACCTACTCTTCCACTAATGATTCTATCTTCATCCAAAATCCCAAGATCCTTAACATCCCTTCCATACAATCAATCTCTCCAAATCACCAAATTATCATCCGCAAATTATCTCACATGGAGCCTTCAAATCCAATCTTTTCTTGAAGGTTATGACCTTCATCACTTCATTGATGACACTCATACTCCACCACCACCTTCTGTCACCGTTAATGGTGCTACATCTTTAAATCCGACATGCACAACTTAGAAGCACCAAGATCATCTCATCTTTAGTGCTCTACTCTGTGCTATCTTCATTTCACAACAACCACTTATTGCTCGTGCCACCACTTCTCTTGATGCATGGCAACCTTAACTAATACCTATACCAAACCATCTCATGGTCATATTAAACAATTGAAGGAACAATTAAAGCAGTGTAACAAAGGCTCAAAATCAATCAATTAATATATGCAGGCAATAAAGACTTGTGCCGATAAATTTGCTCTTTTGGGGAAGCCAGTTAATGATGAGGATCTTATTGATCGGGTTCCTAAAGGACTCAACAATGACTATAAATTAGTCATTGATGCAATTAATTCTCGTAATACGTCAGTTTCTTTTGCTGAGCTCCATGAGAAACTTCTTAACAAAGAAGCATCCTTTCAGACCACTTAACCATCTACTCTATCTCTACCAGCAACAACAAATCCCATAGCTTTCTAAAATCGTCCATATTGGCGCTCTACTTTAGTTGGGATTTAGCTTTAAAAATACAACTTGAAGTGGAAGCTTTTCAAAATTTATAAACTAATTGGTTCTATCCAGCTTAGGTTAGCAATGACCAACAATAATGGCACACACACCTACTGAAGTAGTATAGAAAGAATTAGGTTGAATCCCAAGGAAATGGTGGTATCTATCATACTCACAATCCTCTATTATCTTATCCAAGAAAAATTTAGTAAATCATAATGAAAACAAAAGTTACGCTAATGTCAATAGTATTCACAAATGTTTTCTAAGCAAAATTAGAGGATCGCTATGCAATTATGCAAGACGACAACCCAAGATTTGCTTTGTCAATTCCTTATCATATGATTTCTTGAAAACCAAACTTAGAGAGAGTTGTTTACTAGGGTATTTGCACCACCAGATTCACTAAGGTAAACTAAAGCCTCTCTCAAGGTCAATAGCTCTAGATCTAAACCAAACTGTTGGAATCTCTTCTTAAGCCATCATCGGCCTTAATCCACATAAAGTTTAAGAATTCTTTATTTTTAAAACCAACTTAATGAATTTTAAAACAAGTGATAGAAAGTCTTCACCCGCCCTCTCCCAAGATATTTAGAATCGACTCCATTAGTAACCACAAATCTATTTAAAAGAATAACCTCTCAGCTTATCAATTGAAATTAAACATGATTCTGATTCGTGCACCACGCAATTAGACCAACAAAATTAAAATCAAGCTACTAATTATAAACACCCAGCCAATATTGAATTAAAAACGCATTTGAAATCACATGAATCAGGATTTGGATTAAAAAATCCTAAGTTGTAGGAGATTATTTATCAATGGATTTAGAAGTTACGAACATTATCTGAAGAAATAAAATGAAATTGATCGAAAGATATTACAATTCAGCACAGAGTCTTACAAAAATTACAAACAATGGGTTAAAATCATTATACCTTGAAAACCTTGAGACTCTCTAAAGCATGAAGAAACGAGATTCTTTTGCTTTAGAAATTCTCTCACTACGCTATGTTAATTCTATAATATTATATTCACACTGTACAACATGCTTATTACAACGTTGTGCATACTTATTTATAGGACAAGGGCACAAAAAGAAATGATGATTTATTGCAGACATGGCAGATTGTTCATAACGGAAAGCAAATCCTTTATCCACGCGTGTGTCTATATGGTTGCTAAAACAATCGCTCATCGAGGGTAAGTCGAGTGCTCAAGTGCTACATTGAATATAGGACTCAACTTGAGCTAATGAGATGCTGTCATTTCTGTCCATTCTTCCATCAAGGGCTAAATTGAGTGTTATTGAGGGCTCGATTACTTTGATTGTTTGAGGTCCAATACAAGTAAGGCAACGGTCTGTACTTCACTTCAGCAACTGTTGCGGGTTAGATGTAGGGCGTGACAGAAGCTTTATTCAAGTTTGGGCGTGATCTCCTCAGAACAATCGTTGAAGGTCATATCAAGGGCTAAATGTGAGGCGCAATAGACCAATTTTTGCTCATTTTGCCTTATATTTTGTCCACGAACAGTATAAAACTGGGCACGACTTTTCTATCCTTTACTTTTGCTGCTATTTTACTCCAAATCTAATTAAAAACTCTTCAATTCTTCTCCTTTTGATTCAAGGAGCTGAAAAACAATAATTTAACATTAAAAGCACCAGATTCATAGGGATTTAATAAAAAACTCATAAACATAAGCTCAAATTTCTATGAAAATAATGAATAAAATTAACTTATCATGCTCTCCAACCACCAATTCACAACAAACAGGTCCTATCATTATGCCTTCTCCTCATACTGAATTCTAAACCAAACCTTATTTAAGTCATTGGCAAGCATGGGGGATTCAAGGACACACTACCAAACGACGCCCAATGTTTTGACTTGTCACTAATCAACAATCCCCAACACCTTGTCCTCAAGGCTTTCAAGGATATGGCACCTCCACATTTAGGAAACCACGAGCCAATCATGCTGCTCTCGACAACAACACTGCTCCTTAGTTGTTGGATAGTATAGCATCTCACCATGTTATGTCTAACTTGAGTAATCTCTTTCTTAATAGTCCATATCAAGGATCCGATGATGTCATGATCATTGATGAATCATCTCTTCACATCACTAGTACCGGTTCTACCACCATACCTACTTCATCTCACTCATTTACTTTACACAATGTTCTTTGTGTCCCTTCCATGAACAAGAATTTAATTTCGATTTATCAATTTTTCTCTAATAACAATGTTTCTGTTGAATTCTCATCCTCTGCCTTTCTTTCAAGTAAAGGATCTAAACACAGGGGCAATCCTTTTGATGAGTGAACTTAAAGATGGCATACATGAGCGACCAACTACATCCCCTCCAATTACCTCTTCACCATTGCTTGCTTTTTGCAGTGTCAAGACCACTTTGTCCAAGTGGCACTCTAGACTAGGTTATATGTCATTTACTACTATGAAAAATATTGTTTCTAAGTTTTCTTGACCATGGTCTAGTCTGTTATCCTCCTCAACACATTGTCATGCCTATTCATGTAATAAAAGCCATAAAATTCCATTTTCTTCTTCTACATAAACTTCTTCTCATCCACTTGAACTTCTCTTTTATGATGTATGGACCTCTCTTATTTATTCTGTTGATGTTTTTCAGCACTGTAAACCCCTAATTTTTAGGGTAATATCAAGTTCAAACCCTAAACTGAAAAGTCAATCGAAAACCTTAAGGCAACAAATCCCTAAGAAACTCTAGCAGTTTAGATCTAGCAATCTCGTGTTCCTAAACCAATAAGTCGAAATACGAGTAAAGAGTGTAGATTAGTTCATAAAAATATTAGGATGCTTAAAAATATAAGATTAGCGAATTTTCGACCAATTTCGAACCCGATTGGATATAGACTTTGAAAAGCGTGTCCCAGAGCTCGAGATATTAAAAATATGATATTAGTACCATTAGATTCGTAATTTTATAAGATTTCCAAATATATCAGTTATATAATTTTTCGGGTTATAAAAGTTACAGTTATAGCCTTTTATCGTATTTTCTTTACTGCCGGTACTCTAATTGTCTAACTTACTTTTTGATTTCTAATCAACTATTCATCAACTACCCATACGCTATTCTTACATCCTTACAACCTATTCTTATAATATTTCATCATTTTCCTTTTACTTTTCTAATACAGCTTTTACTACTTAAATTACTTAATTTAATTTTGAAACTTCACAACGCAACACATATATCTCTCTCTCTCTCTCCTTTATGGAACCGACACCCCCCTCCCTCTATTCTCTCTCTCAATTTGTTTTATTTCTTCATTTTATTTAACACACAAAAACTAATCCACTTTTCTATATAAACTCCTTTATGCCTTCACCTTTTCATTTTCTTTTTTTCCTCATTTTCACTTTTAGCAAATTTTGCAAAACTCTCTCTTCTCTCCTCTCTCATTGCCGTGACCCTCTCCCCTCACACACACACACACACATTTTTATTCTTCAAGTTTTCTTGTTCCAAGCCACTAATAGGTAATAGATATACACTTTACCACCTTAAAAACATGTAATTGCAAGATCATACATGTGTGATTCCACTTAAAATCCCTATGAGCTTTAAGCTAGGGATATGGAAACACTTGAACATGAGATCCTTACCATCACAATGTTATAGATCTTGTTATTTATGTTGTTTTACTATTATTTTGTTTTGTTATTAAGTTATGTTGTTATTATTAATGTTTTGTGCATGTATTCATCATTTAACCATATCTACATAATGATCATAGTGCATTTACATTTATGACTAATATAGTAAACTAGTTCTAGTTGTTTTGAGTTCATAAATACCTTAGGTTTTTGTTTTATGTACATAAAGAGCTTGTAGTAGCATGTTAATAGTGGGAAAGTGTTAGAAAGCTTGAGATCTATTTTAGTTCCAACAAAAATAATTTTTGGAAATTCGGATCTAAAAAGAACCATATTTGGAAAAGCTATTTTTCAACTTCAAAATGAGTGTTTTACATTAAAAATGAAAGGCTTAGGGAATAGGTATCATAAATGAGTGATCTTGGTGAGTAAAGCTTAGAAATTCGTAATAAGGGAAAGTTTACAAAAGTTATGTTAACATTATGTTTCAATCCCAACAACAAACTTAAAACTCGTAATAAGGGAAGCTTGATATATAAAAACCTATTTTTCAACCCTAAAACAAGATTTTTATTAAAGAAATGGAGGCCTTAAGGAGTAGGTTTGATTAAGAGATAGTTTTTGAAAGATTAAATAGGTTTTACAAAAGAAACAATCCCAAATATAAATTTCAAAATTCGGATTTGAAAATGACCTATATTTAAACACCTATTTCCAAATGCCAAAATGAGGATTTTTATGGAAAAATAGAAATCCTAAGAAATACATGTAATAACGACTTAATTTTGACTAGGGTAAATGAAATTTATCAAAGTATAATCCTAAAACAAGGAAAGGTTTCAAAGTATAAATTAAACAATATTTTCATTCCTTAAAATCTTGTAAAATTCGTAATTAGGTAGACCACCTATGAAAACATCTATTTTATAACTCCAAAATGAAGAGTTTTATTAAAATAATGAAGGTGTTAGGCATATAGGTTATTAAGGTTTAGTTTCAATAAAAGCAAGTGTGATTTTGCAAGAGATAAAACTAGTTTTCTTAAGTCTAGTAATTTCAAAAGTTTTGCAAAGCAAAAAGTTTTCTAAAAAGAATTCTTGATATCATATATCATTGAGGATATACATATAGATAGCTCATCTCATGACATTCATGATAATAAATTGTAGGTAATGCATGTACATATAATGCATTTGGTAGAAACAATCTAGGAAAATAGTATCTTACACATCCCATAAAGCATTGTCTAAGTACATGAAGAAATAGATTTACCAATACCCATGAGTCATGTATGATATTGAGTTATATATATATATATATATATATATATATAAAAGAGTCTTTTAAGTTATAATGATAGCTAAGTATTTATCAAAGCTTGGAATAATGCTTGGATTGAAATTAGGAATTTATTTGTGGGATGGGGATTTTGTATAGCATTTTGTACCCTACCGTTCATGGATCTAACAACCTTGTTTTATGGAATAACTTTAGAAATAAATAGCTCTCATCGAATAGGTAGAAATCGGTATATAATATGCGAGATTCCGAGTTAAAATGACCAAGTTATGGCCATTTTAAATTGGAATTTCCTCTCAGGCGAACTTGACAAACTTGCTAGAATAGAATTTATAAGTTCATTCAAACTTCATAGAAATATTCATTGGAGTTATTTCTTTTGATTAGGAGACTTGGGAGATGGACTAGACCTTCCCGATGACTATTACGATTAAGTGGATTTTCGCGCTATAACAAAGTGAGTTCACAATCTTTAAATTACATGCTTATGATTGTGCTTGTAATGATGTGGCATTAGATTTAGGGCAAGATAAAATTTGACTATGCATGTGAATTCTATTTGATTGAACCGATGATAAGAATATTGAAATGCGAATTGTTGTAAATATTTGTATTATTTAGTATAGAATTGAAGTGTCTGCAATATCTATGATTGCCCATAATTCATTAATTAATATGCCATGATCTTATAATTAAAATGATCATGCATACCATATGTTGAGTCACATCGCATTGGTTATTATACCTTTGTGAGAAGAAGGTATGATAGCTAGGCAACGAGGGGCCTGTAAACTTGAATGTTGGCATGATGACCTGGATTAAAATGGTAGTAGTGTAGGCACTTGTATTAACTACAAAAATTGTGAGTGGGTGGGCCCCTGAATCAACCACTATATAAATGAGAAAAATTGCAATCTATGGTCGTATGGGCCTAAAACATCTAACCCCGAATGAAGGGCATAAATCCATTCAACATAGGACTCTTGGAAAGTCTTATGTATTGTATGCTTACGTGCTTGTGCATTTCATATGATTGATAATATAACTTACTTACCCTATTGTATGATGAAGTATTTAATTTGGAAGTGAAACTCACAAACTCGTAAGCTTATGCCCCTATAGTTTCCTGTTGCAGTATGATTATTTATGGCTTTCCTTGAGAGGCCACTTTCTCCAGGTACAGCTTTTGGAATTTAAGGAGCTTTGTGAAGAAGTCGGGACCTAGATATTAAGCATAGATTCTAGTTGAATCTCCTTAATCTTATATATATATATATGTTGATGTAAGAAGCTTTTGAGGACCTAAGGACTCTTGATATTTTGAGGGGGGTATGCCCTTTAGATTTTGTTATAGTTTAATCTAGTTATAACTATTATGATTTATATTCTTATCGCTATGTATGTCTCCTTAAGCTATTTCGATTCAAAGTATAGTTCCCTATATGTTGAACGTGGGCCTTACACCTGGTGTCTAAACTCATGGAGTGACTAAGGTTGTCATACTTGAGTTCAAATATCGAGTGTGGCAGACTGTCGCATTTAGGATACCCTTTGGGGCGTGACAAGTACTATGTTATCTTTGTTGATCATTATACAAGATATAGTTAGTACTATCCACTTAAACAAAAATCCTATGTGTATGATGTTTTTGTTTGCTTCAAGGCATTAGTCAAAAACCAATTTAAACAATGAATTGTAACTCTCTATTCAGATAATGGTGGCAAATATCAAGCTCTTGATAGTTTTCTCTCTACTAATGGTATATCCCATCTTACTACACCACTCCATATACCAAAACACAATGGTCTTCTTGAATAACATCATCGCCACATTGTTGAAACAGGTCTATCTCTTCTCAGTAATGCTTTAATGCCTCTAACTTATTAGACTTACGCCTTTGCCATTGTTGTCTATCTCATCAACCGTATGCCTACACCCATACTACATTTTTCATTTCCTTTTGAAAAACTCTTTAAGTCTTAACCCAACTATAGTAAACTTCGGGTGTTCAGTTGCTTGTGTTATCTATGGCTTCGTCCTTATTCCCAACATAAAATTTACTCACATTCCACCTCTTGTAATTTTCTTGGTTAATCCTTAACACAAAGTGTCTATATCTATCTTAATTTGTCCAATTCTAAAATATATCTCTTACCATGGATAATTTCTTCAAAATTCATTTCCTTTTACCAATCAACACTCTTATCTAGCTCAACCCACCTCGGGGATCATTTTAAAGTGGCTTCCTCTGATCCAAATTCTTCCTACTTCAAGTGGCTCACTCAATACGCCTTCCATAAGGGATACCTTGTGTCAACATCCTTCATAAAATGCCCCAACCATCAACTATTTATCAATAGAACCATCCAATTCTGAGACCTCTTCTACTTCAACCATAACCTAAACCACCCATCAAAATACCCACCCCATGACCACTAGAGCGAAAAAAAAAATATCCACAAACCATTAACTAAGATGAATCTCACTATTGTTTTTTGTCAACCATCCGACGTTGAGCTTCATACTGTTAACCAGACCCTAAAAGATCCAAAATGGAGATAAGCTATGAATGATGAATTTGATGCTCTTCTTCGGAATGCAACCTGGGAGCTTGTTTTATCTACTTTTTAGTGGAATCTTGTTGGATGTAAGTAGGTTTTTCATACTAAACAGCTTCCTAATGGTTCTGTCGAAAGGTACAAAGCTAGATCAATTGCCAAAGGTTTTCATCAACGACCTGGAGTGGATTATCATGACACCTTTGACCTGGTTAGCAAGCCGACAATAATATGCCTTGTTCTCAGCTTGGCAGTCAGTAGAGGTTAGAAGTTGCGCCAATTAGATGTTAATAATGCCTTTCTAGAAGGCCATCTTTCTAAAGATGTCTACATGTCCCATCCTCCTGGATTTGTTGATAGAGACCATCCAACACATGTATGTAAATTAAAGAAGGCTATATATGGACTCAAGCAGGTACCACAGGGCTTGGTACCTTGAACTTCGCCAATTCCTCATTGAGTCTGGGTTCACAAACTCTCATGCAAACATTTCTCTATTCTTTCTCTACTCAGGAGACATTACTATATTACTCCTTGTTAGTGTGGATGACATTATTATCACAGGTACCAACACTAACATTATTGAGCACTACATTGACCTCTTGGCACAAAGATTCTCAATAAAAGATCTTGGAACCTTGTCTTATTTTCTCACTATTGAAGTTCTCACCACTCCATCTGGTTTGATGCTTAGTCAAAGGTGCTACATCATTGATCTTCTTGCTTGGATAAAAATGTTCGGTGCAAAACCTGTTACAACACCACTTACTATAGATGGAAACCTCGCACTTCATTTAGGTACCACTCTGAATGAATAAACAGAGTATAGAACTATAATTGGCATTCGACAGTATCTTTGTCTCACTCACCCAGACATAACATATGTTGTTAGCAAACTTTCTCAGTTCATGCATCAGCCGATGTTTGAACATCGGAACACTACAAAATGATTGCTTTGATATCTATGTGGCATATTGACTCATGGATTATTTCTTCATAAGGAAAATCCACTTTCTCTTCATGCCTTTTTCCGATGTAGACTGGGTTGGCAACAAAGACGACTATACTTCTACGAGTGCCTATATTTTCTATATTGGTCATCATCCTATTTTTTGGTCATCCATGAAGTAGCATACTATTGCTCGATCATCAACAGAAGTTGAGAATTAATTAGTTGCCACTACTACTGCAGAAATCAATTGGATTTGTTCCTGTCTCATAAGGCTTGGCGTCACTTTTCCCACACCGCATGTCATCTATTGTGGAAATGTTGATGCTACCTATCTCTATTCTAATCCAGTCTTACATCCGTGCATGAAACATGTGGTAATTGACTATCACTTTATTTGGGATCAAGTCCAATTAGGTGCTCTTCAGGTTGCTCATGTTTCCTTAGTAGATCAACTTGCCGATGCTCTTACCAAACAGCTTACATGAAGTCGTTTTCAAGAATTAAGGATGAAGATTGGTGTCTCCTCCGGAGCTCCATCTTGAGGGGGCATATTAGAGAATTAATTATAGTAGACTTTCTATATATTCTAAATTTAATACAGAGTAAATTGTGATTACCTTGTAATTAATTGTAATTAATAGAGAGTAGTTTCCTAGTTCCCGAGTCATTAGTAATAACCTTGTAATTAATAAACAGTCAATAGTTTCCTATTTTTGTAACTCTTGGTAATGCTCAATTTGTGGGTAAATATATTCATTCTTAATTAATGAAATAGACAAGCCATTATTTCTCAATATTCTTCTCTTTATTTCAACATAGAATCATGTAGTAGTGATGGTTTGGCTTAGAAAGTTGTGTTTACAGTGGCAATTCACGAGATATGTTAAGAAGCTAAGTTAGGCTCGTTAGATCTAGGATTTTTTGAACAAATTGAAGGGAAAGTTTATGTTTTATGGAAGATTTTGGCACCTAGAATCTAATGGAACTAATTTGGGAGTTTAATCTTGAATTTAGGATAAGTAATCTTAGAGAGGAGTTAGAATAGGTTCATATGAGTTCTAGAGAGAGAAAATCAATGGAAGATTTATTCTTCTTATTTGTCTAAGAAAGTTGGCTAGTTTTTTGTTTAAAAGATCCCTAGAAACTCAAATATGAACTTACTTTCTCTCCATTTTGTATAAAAGTTAGATATCTTTGACAAAGAAAGTATCTTCCATGGAAGCACTTTAGAGAGAGAAAGAAGAGTCGTGGTCTCCTTCTCATTGCAGTTCAATCCTTGTTATTATTATATTCTCCATGATCAAATATGAATAATAATGCATTTAGATTAAGAATCTCTTTTGGATTGATTCAAATCAATTTCTTAAGAAACCATAGATTTTGTCACAATCTCAATCTTCACATTCTTTTAGTTTTTGAGCAAATATGTTTTTTATTTGCAATTTTCAGTAATGATTTTATCAAATTCATGCAAAAACTCACAAAATAAGATGCTACTTTGATCTTGAAATGTATGCTTGTCCTTCCGTATGTGTGCGCGCGCATGAGTGCACAATAAGCTTCTTATTTTATATTTTTTTTAGGTCATCAGTGCAAGAAGTATTAATTCTCCTCTTCACCTTATACTACTATAATATACAAGTAAATCCTTTATAAAGAAGGGTAAAAATGTCAATTGATATAAAATAAAGGGATTATATAGTCAAAATCTAAAGTATATTCGTGTTTTGATCACTTGACAGACACATGATGAAGAATGGAATTTTATAGCTATACACCGGCCAGTACACTGCTAATGTAGAAGTCAGCACTGCCAGCATATGTTCTGTCGCTTCGGCAACGTTGAAGCCAGCTTTGATTTCACAAATTCGTGTTGGAGTCGTGTATGCTGCCAATGATTGTACATACGTTACCAGTGTTGGTACTTACATTACTGGTGTACATGCCGACGTATATGTGCAGAAAAATGACCTGAAATGAAAAGACTGCCAAACTTGGCACTTATGCCACTAGCCTTCGAGTTATGTCATCGACGTACATTGTAAAGCTGCCAACGTATGTGTACGGAAAATGAAGGGTTTTTATGAATTCCTTTATAATTTATCCTTTTGTTTTGTTTCCAAAAACACTCCTAAACCTTGAAATCCTCTCTCTAAGTGATCATAGTAACCGAGGAGATTTGGAAGATCGGATTAAGGTAATTGAATCTTTGTCTTTTCTTTAGAAATTATAAGATCTATCTATTTCCTTGGGGTTTTTCTATTAGTTTTGAAGGAGAAATTGAAGAAAACCCTAGATTTATTGTAGATTTAGATTTTTGGTGATTAAGAGGAATTGAGAACCAATTATAGGTAAACTAGTCTATTCTTAACCTTTATGATAACATAGTTATAATTTTTGTTAATTTTTTGTCTTTTTGGTATTGAATGGAATTTTAGGGTTTGGAGAAACTGTTGAGGAGATTGGTTCTACTGGAGAAATTTTATATGTCAATTAAAGAGAAAGGTGTGGATTTATGATTATTTTGGGATTAGGGTTTTAGGTAATATTTGGATTAGATTTATTTTATGGAAGTTGTATATTGAAATCAATTTTATTTATGTGATTAGAGTTTTTGGTGATTTAGAGTTTTGTTCCTTGAGATTGATTTATGTATGAAAATTCCTTGGTTGTTGTATGTACATGTAGGATTAGAATTGATAAATTGATCTAAATATATTTGGCTTTTAATTATATTTTGCTTGTTGTTTGTGATTGACTACAGTTAGTAAAGACCAGGCAGACTGTTATACTAATGTTGACACCTTGACACTCTATGTGTGAGGATGTTCTGAGTGGACTCGAGCATAGAAATGATTTAGGTAGTTTAGGATTATGCAATGATGGCATCGGGTGTGTGTATAGGGAGTACCCAACATCCATATATGCATATATATTACATATTTTCTGTACTACTTGTTTTTATGGAGTCACGAGTAACTCTAGATTTAGAATTAGACTACAAATGGTTCTAGACTATGCTATTTGTGGGTTAATTAAAAAGATAATAACTTGGGTTTGTTGCATTAGAATAGATTGTATGTGATTATGTATGATGTGTGTTCATGTGCTTGTGTTTGTGGTTTGGCGTACTAGGCGATTTTACTCATTCTTTTATCTTTTTCAAGAACTGGTGAAGATCAAGTATATTATGACTCATATGGATTTGATATTTTTGTGGACTATGGAGAGGACGATAGTGGACTAGATTTCCCTGCTGATATTTAAACCATATGGATTGGAATAAGAATAAGTTGAAGACTTTATGAAATTTACAAGTTTTATAAATTTAAGAATGTTTTAGGGATTTTCTTTTTATGTTTTAAATTCATTTAAAGTTGGCTTTAATTTATGCCAACAAGATAATTTCAAGAGTTTTATTTCTATAAGTTGTTTCAAACAAATACCCTTTATATGTGAGTATTGGAGATATATGTTTTGATTACTTATGAATTAGTGTTTCATAACCTTAACGTATCCCTCTATGTTAAGGACACATGGCGGGTTGTAATGTCATCAGGTCCGGACGTTGCAGCTATTATGAAATGAAAAAATACAAAATATTTTTTTTTCTTTTTTTTTAACACCTATCACACTAACTTGCCACGTATTTTATTTAATGGGGATAGAACAAAACAAGACGGAGTTTATCACGAGTCAGTCATTTGTTAAAAAAAAATTTAAGTTATTTAATTACAAATATGCCAAAACATAGGTGAGTTTTTTATTATTATTATTATTATTATTATTATTTATTATTATTATTATTATTATTATTATTATATTATTATTATTATTATCACATGTGCATAAACGCCCATGAATCTGTCTTTTGGCAATAAGTCATCATTTCCATAATACACATACCATATTATGCCCATGAATCTGTCTTTTGGCTTCCATGGTTGTAACCAATACCACAACAAGCTATTATAATTAAAATCAATAAGATAAATTAATAAACAATAATTTTATATGAACAAAATGTTGGAAAGGGATGAATCTTTGTTAAACATGTAAACTTACTACATGCTATTTTATTAACAATCAATCCATAAAACTTTAATGGAATTTATTTATTAACAATTATTGAACAGCCAATTCAGCAAAACATACAAGATAACGACCTAGATGTGATTAGTCATGGTTACCCATAGTTGTTATAACGTCCTAAAATATGGATATTATAACTCGCAACGTGTCCTTTTCTTATAAGAACACACCAAAGCTATAAAATTCTAAACCATAAATAGATTCAAGATATAAAACTTCAATACTCTCATAGAAGTATCTATTTAAAACATCTCATATAAAACTAAATTGTTGGCATAAACTAAAGCCAACTTGATCTAAAAATTAATCATAAAAGAAAATCTTATAACTCAATCTTAAAAACATAAACATATAAGGATCTTTTCAAGCAGTTAGAATTCTCTAACTTCTAAATTCTTCTCCACTATTTCAAAATCTACCGATCTTCAGCAGGAAAGTCAAATCCACTATCGCCATTCTCATGATCCACATATATATTAAATCCTGATAAGTCATAGAATACCTTATCTTCACCTGTTCCTGAAAAAGATAAAGAATGAACGAAATCGTCTAATACACTAAACCACAAACAAATGCATATGCACACACAACATTTATATTTACATGCACTCTTTCTAATGCAACATACATAGATTATTATCTTTTAAATTAGCCAGCAAATAACACAGTTTAGAACCACTTGCAATTAGTCCTAAACCTGGAGTAACTCATGACTCCATAAAAACAAGTTTTATATAAATTACTTTTATATACATATATTGGTGTTGGATGTGATCCACCTACTGTTGCAAACCACCGTAAGGCCTGGCACGACTCATAATCTACTGGAATCATCTTCAGATACAACTTCACACGGGATAACCCCACATAAGGATCATCAGATTGCTGGCATTAGTATCACACTTTGCGTGGTCTTTATCAACTGCAACTAGTCATAAGCAGCAAAACAAATTAATAAGCTAGATAAAATTAGATTGATTTGATATGCTAACCCCACAACACATACAACAAGCAAATCTAAACCTACAAGCACATACAACAAACAAGGTAAGGTCGTACCTAAATCAAATTCCAGAAATAGGACTCTAAATCACCCAAATCTCCTTTAGAAAAAAATTTCTAATTCACTAAAACCTGATAATATAAACATATCAAATTCAATAACATACACCATTGAATAAACCTAATTTCATATGCATCAAAAACCCAAATCTCTAAAATAAACATAAATCTAAACCTTTTTCTTGATTGAAATACGAAAACCCTTCAATCACTCAATCTCCTTAACATATTCTACAAACCCTAGAAGTCCATTCAACACCAAAATATACTAGAAATCGATAACTATTTTTATGAAATTTGAAATAGTTTAACTCACATGCATAATTAAATTTAATATATATATATATATATGTTGATTTAATCAAATCATGAATTTTGTTAAGTGTTTAGTTGAATAGAATTTAATAAGTTAGTGTGATTTAATATTAGTAATGAATTCTATGATTTGTTTGTTAGTAGTGTATTCTATGATTTATGTGTGAATGTGATTTGTACAATTGATATTGTTAAAAATTACTTTTATTATATATAAATATGGTTGATAAGTTATATGTGATAAAAATAAATATAATGTGTTAGCATGATTGATAGTAGTGTTTATTGTTGTTTCAATTCATGTTAAACTTGAGTTTTCCAAATCAAACTCAACCCAAAACCAAAGCTTAACATAGCAGATTTTCTTAGCCCAAACCCAAGCTTCAATTGTTAATTAAACAAAGTCCAAAAGCAATCCAAATTTAAAGTCTAAAGCTCCTCTTGTTCTTTTTCAAATTTACCTTAAAAGTCAACAAACAAGGGGTAAATATCAACTTTTATTTGGACAAAAAAATAGACATCCAAAACAAACCAAGAACAAACCAAAAATAGACCAAAAATTCATAGGAAATTTCAAGCCCATTTTCATAACCTATTTGAACAAGTTTCCTTGCTCAATTCACTAAGAATTCACTCCTACTCATCATCTACAAGTTAAGGTAAGCTTACATGTCTTTTGTGATGATTATTTCCTCTATTCTAAGAAATTGCCATCAAAACTTAGTTCAAGATAGGTTATAAGTAATCTTGTTATGTTGAGTTGTTTTTGAGTTGTTTAAGAATGCTTTTGGATGTTTGAAGTTGTAGTAAATCGGTTGTTGTAAGCTCTAATGTTGTTTTGAGTTAAAGTGTTAGAGTTTAATGAGTTATGTGTTAGAAATATTACATAAGGAATACTTAAGAGGGAGGGTGAGGGGTGAATTAAGTATTATAAATTTTTCTATTTTATCAAACTAGATTAATTAACTAAGATAAGACAAGAGTTAATTAAAAAAACACATGCAATGTAATAAACTAATTAAAACTGATTAATAAATAAGCAGAGATAAGGAAGCTCAAAGAGAGAGAAAGAGAAGCAACACAAGGATATAACGTGGAGTTCGGCCCACTGCCTACTCTCTACAGTGCAAATGCCTCAAAGAGGACTTTTATCACTATATTGATTATTCCAAAATCAATACACCTCTTAGACGAGGAATTACAACAATGCCTATCACAATAGGACTTTTACAATTGCCTTCCACAAAGGACTTCCACCTGATAAATCAAATTATTGTGCTGGTAACACACGACCAGACTTCAAATGCCTCCCACTGAGGACTTTCCGCCTAATCGCAATATGGACGATGCTGGTAACTCCAGACCAGACTTCAAATGCCTCCTATTGAGGACTTCTTGTTGTCTTCAACGAAGGACTTCTCTTTGCCTCTACGATGAATTCACTTTGCCTCCACTGAGGACTTTTCTCAATGCCTCCTACCAAGGACAAATGCCTCATTTGAGGACTTTTTACAAACAGCTCATATATGAGCAGATTTACAAATTGAAAGTCTCTTAAAGAAATATACAAATTTCCTTTACAAAAAAATGCTTCTACTTGAGCAAATTTACAACTGAAAATACTTTGGGAATTTTACAAATTCATTTTACAAACTGAGCTCCTTAAATGAGTAGATAATCAACCTTTGTAAATTTTAAACAGTGCTCAAAAACTCTCGTCTAGAGTGCATTAGCAAATTTAGAAACAGAGCATTCATTGTTTTCTTAAAAAAAAATTCAAATTAATGAGAACGAGAACACAAGTAAAAAAGATTTTAACAGAACGTTGTTTTCATTTTTACTGTGCATTTTAAAAATTCTAGAATTTCTTGTTTTTCAAAGAAAGGAGAAAAATTCTATTTATAGCTCTTGATAAAAATTTGCTCGTTATCAAAAAGTTTTTGACAACCCATACTTGTGTTTAATGAGCTTAATGTTTTAAAAAATGTGTAAAAGTCAAAAGCAGAGAAAGAGCATTAAATGTGTTTGACACATGCATTAAATGCATTCCAATAGCTCTTTTCTTTCTGAAGTCGAGGTCTGAGGTCGAGGCCTAAGCTTCAGCCCTTGACTTCATAAATTTTACTCAATGCCAAATTTATGAAGTCGAGGTCTAAGGTCGATGCCTAAACTTCAGCCCTATACTTTATAAATTTTACCTAAGGGCAAACTTTCTAAAGTCGAGGGCAAAATTATGAAGTCGAGGCTTAAACTTCAGCCCTTGACTTTATAAATTTTGCCCAAAATTCCAGCCATTGACTTCATGATTTTCCTCAAAATCTTAGCCCTTGACTTTACGATTTTGCCTAAAACTTTATCTCTTGACTTCATGATTTTTTCCTAAAACTTTAGCTCTTGATTTCACGATTTTTGCCCAAAACTCAATGTTTTGTCTTTATTTGATGAATAGTGCCTCCACCTTTCTTCTACGGGGCTCGATAGCTTTGTCTTGATTTTTCTTCAACTTTTTGCTCTATTAAAACTTAAACAACAACAGAACAAATACAAAGCATATATATATATATAATATTTTAAGTATTTAAACAATTAAGGATATTTAAATAATTAATTGTGTAATAATTATTCTCATCAAAATCATTCGTGAACATAAAGTTCAACATTATGATGAATGTTGAAGTTGTTTTGTATATGTTGAGTTGATGAAAGTTGGTGATGAAGGAGTTGATTGGTGTTGGATGATGTTGAGAATTGGTTGATTTGAGAATGTGAAGTTCATGTGTGTTTTGAGTGGTTAAACGCATGTGGTATAGTATATGATGTTTGTATAGGGCTTAGAGTATGTTTGAAGAAGTAAATAGTATGTAAAAATCAAGTTTGAAACAAGGAAAATTCAGAAAAATTCAAACACCCTATCAAACGCCATGTTTAGGGAGGTGTATGAGCCATATGCTTTTGATATAGCATATATGAGATGGTGTTTCACCCACTGATGCTTTATACACTTTTCGAAACATCATGTATGATAAGGCATTTCATTTTCTAACCTTTGTGTGTATTTCCCCTGGGTTGAAACATGATCCTATACGCCTTGTATGGCATCATGTTTCATTTTTTGATCTTGCATATGTTTTCCCCTTGGTTGAAACATGACCCTATACACCATGTATGGCATCATGTTTCATTTTCTAACACTTTGTGTAACATTTTTCGAACTTCTACATGGCCGTACGTCGTCGACCTTCCATATTTACACCGCTTGCGTACCTTAAAAAATAAAAAATGATTAAAAATCATTTTCTTTATTAAATTTGTTTGTTGTAATTTTTTCCTTATTTATTGTCTAGTTTTATGATTAATTAAAAAAAACTTATATGAATCTATGATAAAGTCATATTTCATACAATTTTTCCTTAAACAAATCATGATAAACTTGTTATAGATTTTATAGAAATCTAGTAGAATTAATACTTAAGTGTGCTTAAATTGTTATTTTAGTTCATTAAGGATTTAAAATACAAATTCAAGCAAATTGGAGGAATTTTACATAACTTTGGATAAAAACAGAAGTACACCGGCCTTGAAGGAGCTACACTGCCAGCTTAGAAGAAATCTTCACCAGCATCTGCAATTTTTTTTTTACTGTATGCCGGCAAATGGAAGTCCTGCGCTACTGGCGTAAGGCAAGCATTCCTTATGAACATAATCAAAATTTTAAACGCTGGCATAAACACAGCCAGTGTACAAATGATCTTCATCGACCTTCATTATTTTGTACATATGTTGGTGATTGAAGAAATCAAGGCTGCCGGCATTCACAAAGGAAAATCAAGCGGTTTGTGACTTTTCATTGTACGCTAGCAATTAGAATGGCTTCGCTGGGAATGTTACCACCGATGCACAATGAAACTGCTCTTGGACATTTAATTGTTGTAATGAACACCAATACTTGGAGAAATCAAGGTTGTCGGTGTTGAAGACAGTGTATATTTATTACTTGCTCTCGAAAATTAATTTTCACATTAAAAGGCCGGTCAAATTTAATTCAAGGCTGCTAGTTTTAATGCCAATGTAACTCCCTTGTAACTCTTCATATATATTTTCATCTTGTTGTCTTTTGTTGATGAGAGAGGAAGTAAGAAACCCTAGGCACGAAAAATACAAATTCTCTCGTTGCTCCTAGATCTAGATTAGGGTAGAACACTAGAAAAGTTTATATTTTAATTTGTTTGCAAATTCCACACTAGGATTCAAGTAGATAACATCATTTGGACTCGGATTTCAAGAACAGGATTATTTTAACAAGGTGATTTTGTTCTTTTTCTTAGGTTCATATCTTGGATGATGTTTGAAGCTTGTTCCTTTGATCTTAATTAGGGTTTTGAGTTGTTTATCTGGATTATATGATTGATGATTCCTGTTATTGATTGATCACTTGTTCATATTCGGATTATCAATGTTATTTCACAAATCATGCAATTTTGGCTTAAATCTAGAATTCATAAATGATTAGGATTGTAATTGGGAAATTCTTTTCTAATCAATTTTGTGATTATCTAATTAGGATTGCATTTCACATAGGGATATGGATTGTAATTCTATTAGGGTTTGGTGAATTAGAAAAGAATTGTCAATTAATCACTTTATTAGGGATAGGGAATATTGATTGGTAATTTTAGGGTAATAGTTCACTTTGGGAAAACGAATTGTTATCTTGTTCTTTATTGTTGAAAAACTGAACCCATTGATGATTTGGATTGACAAGTGTATTTTTGGTCAGTAACACACATTAATTGATTATTCAGATCTATTGGCTCATAACTTAATCAATTCAAAGGTGTTGAAAATCCAAGATTTTTAGTAGTTTAGTTATATTAAAAGAAAATCTAAAAAAAAAAAAAGAGAAACAAAGTTTAATTTGCCTAGCTATGAATTTGGACTGATATAGTTGATAGCTAGTCCTCACTCCCCATGGATTCGACTTGGTATTCGCCGAAATTTTATTACTGTATACGCACTCGATATACTGTCGGTTAAAGATCTATGCATTTAAAAAAAATTGAATATAACTAAAAAGAGTTTCAAAAAACATATATAGAAAAAGCGTGATCAATCTATCATATGTATGAATGTTAAGTTAAGCTTTATATGAGTTTTATTTGAAATTGATGAATGCTATTACTTAGTAAATAATTATGATTAATTAAATGTCTTAATGAACCTATTGTATGTATAAATGCCAAGTTATGCTATTATATTAGTTTTATTTAAAAATTGGTGAATATTAAGTACTTAATAACTATTTTTTATTAATACTCAAGTAAGAATTGGTGATGTTGATATAAAATGAATTTCTTGCAACAGATTCACATTCTTTGTTGAGTGCATGAACTAATCCATTGAGAGATACTTCAGGTACACAGTAACTTAGTTGTTGTTTGCCTAAGTTAAGCATGTCTAAATTAATCTTAACTAAAACGGATTAATAAATATCTATATTGATTGTACTTTATGCCATTGAATCTGGTCCGGAGAGTGCAACCTTATCCGAACGGACATGGTAGTTTAGGCACTTAGGCCACTCTTGTCATGGAGTCATGACTTTTATAAGTGGCTCGGTGGGTAATTGATAGGGAGAATAGCATCGGTGTAACATTTGCTTATTCTTAAGAAGAAATAATATGATTTAGTTTACATTTATATGACCTGTTGAATTAAGTGATATTATGGATTAAGTCAAGTAAAGTTGAGTAACGGCTATTAACGATAGATGAAATTACTTTTCTTTTTATTGGTTATATCATTTACGAGATATAAGTATTCGGGCTGCTTATATCAACCTTCTAAGTGTTATGTCATTACTCAAGACCCTTAGATACCCCTGTGGCTTATATTCGGAGTTTGAATACTCCTTTGTTGATATATAAACTTAATTAATAGATAATAAATGGATAGTTGATGCATTGCATTTAGTCTAAGAATGCTTGTCACTACATATTTTCTTTTGTTGCTTGTGTATTGGGCCTTTGGCTGATGATCTTCTCTTTCAGGTATTGATGATGATGAGTTTTATACTTAAATGGGTTATGGAACCGATTTTGAAGACTTTTTAGATGATTTAGATGGCTAGGAACCCCGAGCTTATAAGGAAATCTTTTGTTATAGATTAGAAGAAATATATTTTGGAACAATGTAATATATAGGTAGATATTTTGATAATCATACATGTATTTTGATATAGGTTTGATCTCAAATCTATGTTTTGTAATATTAAGTATGTAAATATATGTATTATAGCCCTTAGTCCTAATGTTTAAAAGAACAATAAAGTTTTGTAATGTAATTGTAAACCCCCAAATTTTCGAAATCGGTTTAGCACAAAACCCTAAACCGGAAGTCAAACGAAACCCTAAAGGTCAACAAAACCCTAGTTTACCGTACCAAACTAAATCCGGCATTGCCGTTTTCTTTGGCCCTGAAAAACGAAGTTTGGATAATTAGCTAGAATAGTTCGTAATAACTATAGGTTTTATAAAAAATTCAATTTCGCGAAATTCGGGTGTCCTTCGAACCCGATCGGACACAGTTCTCGAAAAACGTGTCCGGAAGCCCGGAATAGTAAAAATATTTCGAATACACCGTTAGACTCGTAAAAATATAAGTTTTCCAAAAATATCAGTTTCATAATTTTTCGGTAAGTAAAAATAACAGATATAGCTATTATACGTGTATTTTCTTACTACCGGTACTTTAATTGTCATATCTACTTTACATTACACTATTTATTACTATTCTACACTATTCTTTTATCTCTACTTTTTCTTACACCTATTCTTACACTCTACATAACCTATAATCTTTACTTTTTTTACCTTTCCCATAACTTTATATCACATCTACCTTACACATTACATCTTTCATTTATTAAAAGTAAAAAATAAATCACTCCCCCTCTTCTATGCATGAAAGTAGTGCCGCGCGCCCCCCCCCCCATAATGCCTCAAATTGTTTTATTTTTCAATTATTTAATTAACACAAATTATCTCCCACATTTTCCTATAAATACCCCCTCATATCTTCACTTCTTTCACACCACTTCTATACTAAAGTTACTCTCTCAAAATCTCTCAAGAATTCTCTCCAAGAAATTCTTACAAGAAAAGCTCTCTTTAGTCTTTTTTTAGGTAAACTTTCTACAAGAAAATCCTCCAAGCTTTCTTTATATTCATCTACTTAGTATGAACTTAGTGTGTGTTTTCTAAAACCATGAAGGTTAAGAAAGCAACAATAGGTTCATACTTTGTTTTTGTTCATAACATCAATTCCTTTATGTTCATATTTCTTTTATGTTCATTTATGTTTCTTTTATGTTCATAACTATCTACTATATCTATATAGCTATATATACTATTTAGAGCATATAAGCTTATAATCTTGAAATTTATTTACCTTTCATGCAATTTATTTACTTCAATGCAATTTATTTATTTCAAGTTGTTTTTGAGACTAGTCTCTAGTCTTAGACTTGTCCTCATCAAGTCAAAACAAGCTTTTCTTTCTTTCATTTTATCTTATTATGGGACTAGTTTACTTCTTAGTCCCAAGAGCCTTGAAAAAGCTAAGACTCCAATACTTGACTTTATTATTAATGCTTTATGTTACTTTGTTTATTATTATTCTCATAATCATGTTCATTTAGATTGTTGTCCAAAAATTTTATTTCTAAAGATAATTAAATAAAAGAAGGATTTTTGTCACTTAGAGATAAGTTTATGAAGCATAAAAATATAAGATAACAAAAATAAACTCATTCATTTTTAAGTTACAAAAAGAATTCACTATGAATTTAGAAACTATTTTTACTTAAAAAAAAAAAAGCTACTTAAATCTTTATTATTCCACCTTGTTTCTCAAAAAGAAAAAATTGTTGATACAAAAATGGTTCTTTTTATAAAAGATAAATAAGATAAATGGCTAAGGAATTTTCAAGTAAAGACCTTTACAAACAAATAGGCAAAGAACATCTATGGTTTGAAAACAAAAATAATTCCTTTTTACAAGAGGAAGTTAATAAGATTATAGAAACTAGTTTTTCTATAAAAAGGTTCTTAATTGTTCCACATTGTTTTTATGAAGAAAACAAATTTTCATGCATGGATGATTTTTATGAAAAACATAAGATATGAGAAAAGAATGAGAAATTTCAAGTAAAGATTTTTGCAAAACAAATAAATTTGCACAAGCAAAAAAAATAAATATGAAGAATAGCATATTTCCTAAAAGACTTCAAAATAGTACTAGTATAACTTAGAAAGTAGAAAATTTTTATTCTCAAAAGTTACTTAGGAAAAGATAAATAAAACCAACATAAAACGTTTTTAGAAAACAAAGAAAGCAAGGTATTCATTTCAAAGAAATTTACAAAAACAATCTCCGAAAAGCTTCAACCCGACATTGTTTTACCTACGAAAAATAATTGGACAACAAAGACACTTGAGCATGCTTAATATGAGTTATATAGTTATAAAAATGAATTTTTCAACTATATAGATAACTAAGTATTTATCAAGCAAAATCTTTATTTCTTGAACCAAGGTTGTTTTGTTGGAAAATCCGTGGTGAATTTTGACACCACTGTTTCGGAGCCTATATGGCTTTGTTTGATGGAAATAATTTTGGAAATGGGTAGATCTTTTTGAGTAGGTAGAAATCAGTATATTATATGCGCGATTCCGAGTTAAAATGACCAAGTTATGGCCATTTTAAGTTGGAATATTCATTTATACGAACTTTAACATTCTTTGACATTGTTTTGTCAAAATTCAAGAAAATCATCAAGAAAAACTCATTGTGGGTATTTTCTTTGGCTAGGTAACCCCGAGGAAGGATTCCTTTACCCCGAAAAATATTACGACTAAGTGGAGAGTGTGAACGACTCCCCCGCATAGAGAAAGAGTTACCATAGCATCGTGAGTTTATTTCCATTAAATGCTATACTTGTTGTGCTTGTAAATTAGTTGCACTAGAGTTAGGAAAAGATAAACCGATATGTATGTGAAATAATCCTTTGAAATAATTTTAAGAATATCGAAGCCGGAATTGTTTTAAGTGATTGTTTTAGTATAATATTGATTTGTGTGAAATTCCTTGATTGCCATAAATTTGAAAATAATTATGTTATGACTTTATAAATTAATGAACTCATGCATACCACGAAGTGAGTCACATTTCATGTTGGGTTATTATCCTTGGGTGAGAAAGATAGTAAGCTCATGTCGAAAGCAACACTTGGCGGGAGATCCGAAAGCGATTGCTTGGCGGCTTAATGGAATATACTTGGCGGTAGATCCGAAAGCAAGGTCAATCAAGTAGATTCGGAATGCTTGGCGATGAGTGCTCGCGAGCATGAAAACTTTTTATTTAAAACTACTTAAATTGAGGTTATGTATCACCAAACCCCGAATGGAGGGCGCAAATCCATTCAACATATAGTTTCCGGAAAACTATATGCTTGTTTGCCCACGTGCTTGTGCATTACATTTGTTTGATTAAATCAACTTGTTTGAATCTTGTTACAAGAAGTTATTTATGGAAATAGTTCTCACTAAGCCTATTAGCTTATACTCCGATAGATATCTTTTGTAGTTTCCTTACTTATGGTTAAGGCCACGTGGACCATGCGGACAGGTAATCTCTTTTGGATAATAGATAAAAGTGAAGCATTAGTATTAATGTGCCAATATCCATGTATTAGATTAGTTATCAAATGAAAGGTCCCTAAGTTCGTAAAGCCATGATTATTATGAAGTCCTCTTTTCTTAAATATGTTATTTATATCCTCATAAACTTCATAATCTCATATATGGTTCGCTAAAGTTGTGAAAGTACGCCTTACACTTAATATAAAAGCTTTTGGGAATGGCTAAGGTTGTCATACTTAAGCTTTAATATTGAGTGTGGCGGACTGTCACGTTTAGGGTACCCATTGGGGCGTGACAGTAATATATATTATTGTTTCCTTAGCAAAATGCTATTGGAATGGTTTTATTATAGGTTTGGGTAAGCAATTTTACAACTTTCTTTTTACAAACGGCCTTACATGTAATCCTGAAGGTTATATGTGGCTGGGGAATTAGATTTGTACATGTTTTAATTAGTAGCGAATCTAGGTCCTTACAAAATCATAAAGATTAAAACATTAAAATACTTACCTAAAATCAATTCTAAATCCCTTTTAACAACAAATCCAGATCTATAAGATAATCAGGGTTTTCTCTAATTTCCCTTCAAAAACAACAGACAAATTTTAAGGAAACTAAAAATTTGCAGATCTTAAAGAAAAGATGACTATACATTTATTTGGATCTAATCCTCAATTCTCCTTAAACACCAAATCTTCAAATCTCTAAGCAAACTAAAGCAATTCTTCAATTCTCCTTAAAAAATAATATAAAAATACTAAGAAATTGATAGATCTATGAAACCTATAGCAAGAATTGATTATTTGATTACTTGATCTAGATTACCGAATCCTCTTAGCGGCTATGAACACTCATAGAGAGAACTTCTAGGTTTAGGGTTATATTTTGGAGAAGAGGGAAGCCTAGTTTATATAGAAGACAAAGAATAACTCTTCATCTTTAATAATGTGTCTTCATCTTTATTAAGGTGTCTTCATCTTTAATAATGATGTATCTTCATCTTTAATAACATCTTTTCATCTTTAATGACGTCTCTTCATATTTATTCACACATATGATAACTAACAAAACAAAAACTGATAAAATTAATTTAACTTTAGGGTTAACCATAAAACCCTCTTATTTATATCAATTACATCTTTGCCCTTCAATATAAAATACTTATTTGTATATTACAGTTGTCATCAACATGAATGAACTTCACTGCCATCTTAAATTGTATCGTGTAATTGTTTTCAATAGTGGTCTATTACTTTGTTAATATATCCTATTTCCAACAATCAACTTGCCATTATGAACTTTAGGCTGGAGTTTTCTAAAATGTTGTGTGCATGCTAGCTTTAAACCCGGTCTTAAAAAGAAGGTGAGGCATTTGGATGTTGTTTTTGTTAGGTTCATTTTTAATAAACCAATGTTGTGGGATTACACATGTAAATTAAATTAATAGAGTAATAAGTTTATCATAAAGTATAAAGTCAAAATAAAGTGGTTTAATAAAGTTATGAACTTTAAATGCATATATATTGAGTATGGAACATTATGTGTAGATACCATATATATTGTTTCCTATTTTATGATGAGCAGAATAGAAAATAATAAATATATTTGTATATAAACTTACGGTCATGGTCCCCAAGTGATACGTCTTGCCACATACTCTTCTAATTACTCATTGCTAGAGAGAAAAGAGAGAGACAAAAAATCTCTAAGGCTACATGTAGACTTGGAAGACCAAAACATCAAGACCAAAAGAGATTTTGTATGTCTTCCATATTACGGATTCAGATACACTTTCACAATTACTTTTCTGTGTTTGTGCTCTATCCTTACACACATGTTAATCAATTTAGGGATTTAAGATTTAATCGCAACAGCTTCCTGCCATTATTATCTTTTTGACAATTAAGAAAGAGATATCCATTTCTTAGATTGTATTTGAAACTTTTTTAAGGTGCAAGGAATACTGGAAGAAAATGATGTTTATTGATTCATTCATCCTTTGCCAATGTTATTATTGTTGATTAGTTGTTTATTAAATTATCTTACAAATTTTAGTTGTAAAAGCTTGCTGCATGGAAGTTAAAAGCCAAATTCCTGGGCACGATGTATATAAATTGTGGAAATCAATAGACTATATATCTTTGTAAGCCCAGAGCTTTTGATAGTCTTAAGAATAATATAAGTAAGGATTACAGTGATGATAAAAGTTGTTATGGTGATATTAATAATAATAATCTTAAATAAGAAAAAAAATCTTAAAAATATATTAGAAGATTAAACATGTGTTACTATATTGTAGGATAAAAATGAGGTAAATTGCATGGAAAGGTCCCAATGTTTGGAGGTAAATTCATTTGAGGTCTCAATCTTTTCAATGGTTCAAAAAAGATTTCAATATTTGGAAAAGTCAAGCTAATTTAGTTTTAAGTTGGCCAAAATTAGGTGCTTCACCAACAAAATAACTAGTCTCTTGTTGTGCATTAGCTTCCTTTAATTTCATTCTTAAATTATTAATTTTTTATTTTCTTAGACATTATTACTAAATGAACAAGGAAGTTCTTTAAATAGTTACCAAAAAAGTTAATCTCCAAATATTTTTTAAGGTATAGAATCCTAATTTACTTCATTATCATTCCTTCATAAATTAACCCTTCATTTGAGTTTTCGCATTTAAAGAGATTATTTCTCATATGAATTTTTTTTTATGGGGTTCAAATTTCTCTTACTTATACTCAATGTGAGGAGTACTTTGTCTTCTTACCCTTTACATTAAGGGAAATCTTATTAGAGTTATTTCTGAAGATAAACTTAGCATAATTAATGCTAGTAATTTGATACTTAACTTACCACTTAGACATTACACAATACAATTATAAATGAGTTTATATAAACAAAATTTGATATGATTAATGTAAAAAGTTAGATCAGACTTGTTGGGGGTTGGGGTTCATTTATAAATGTGTTGATGTTCACATTTAACATTTAAGCATGTTTACAAATTCATTTAATTAGTTTATACATGGTTTAGGTTTAACTTACACATCGTGATCACACTATTAAAATAGTTGATATATCAATTACTATATTGATTTTAACGGTCATATAATTAATTGGATGGTCTCGTTGATGGGACCATATAAGCTTCTTTCAACTGCATTAATCTATTGGGTGTTTTTATTTTTTTAATGACAACGAATTGAATATAAAAATAAATTTTGAAAAATAAAAATATTAGCTACTTAATGCCATGGATTAGCTTGCATGGGAATTATACCATAAATGTTTGTCTAAGTTAGTCTTGTAAAGTCTAAATGGTTGGATTATTAGGCTATAAATTTTTTTATTGGTCTTATCCTATCATTTGGCTTAGAAATAAAATAACTACCTTTGTAAGTATTAGTGTGGTTTTCAATAAATTTAATTATAAGCATTAAGCAAATGTTGGTCATGACATATTTACTTCAAAAAAAAATTATACATAAATGGATTGAACTCAGACCAAGAAAAAAAAAAACTTAACTATCCAAGTTTGATTGTAAGTTTACGTTTTCAAAAACAATTAACAAAAAGATCATGTTAAGGGTTGATGATTTTGGATACAAATTTCTTTACAAATTAGAATTGAGGCACAAGCAAGAAAGGAAATTGTTCCTCTCCCCATATGAGTGAGAGCCTTTACCCCCTAATGGATGGTTTCTTTCATACTTTGGTGTCAATCAAGGATCTCCTTCTTTATAAGCATTATTGTCACCCCTCGAAGGGTACCTAAAACATGGTAATTCCCCGTACACAATATTAAATCCTATGAATAACTACCTCAGTCATGCAAAGGCTTCCATAATATGGATAAGCTGTATATCGCAATAAAGGGAATGTATCAGAGTAGCACAATTTATGTTGATAACAATTAAGTAGCAAGGTAAGAGAAATATAAGTCATTATACATAATTAAAGTCAATTACAACTCTTAGGGGCATACCCCCGCTAATGTCCTTAAATGGATCAAAATATATTAGTGTTTCCTAAAATTCTCAAAAATAATAATATATCATATATTGCTCATAAATAGATTTTTAAATTTGAACTTCATCCTATGCTCCTAATTCTTCCATAAGGGACTCAACGTCTATTAGTGGTTTCCTTAATGTCTTGTTCTCGAGTGGATCTCAAGTATAGTTGCTTCAACAAAAATCTATGGGATTGTAAGCTATAATATGCTTAGTGAGATATTTCCCATCATTCATACCAATATCATAGACAAACAAGGTAATTAAGTTCAAACATATGCTATGCAACAAACACATGAGCACACAAGTATATGTGGTCATCTAAAACTATATATAGAATGGATTTACATCCACCATGATAGGGGTTAGGAATTGCTGTGGTAGGTCTCTATGACCTCCTTCTACTAGTCCTTGGGCACTCACCCTTAGTGATTGGTACAATGTGGCTCATCCATGAGGCCGTATTCCAAAACATTTTATACCTTATGCTTGAAATAGGATTGCGTTCGAATTCATTACTCCATCTGATAGCTCGTGTAGGAGTAATAATCTTTTAAATGTGACTCGACGATGTGCAATGTGTGAACATTTTATTTTCTTGAGCCAAACCTTATTAAGGTTCATTAGGGGTGATCAAACAATTTAACAAACACCAAGCAATCATATATGTAAGCAAGCAAAACACTTAAACAAACAATTCGAAGTCGCGATGTGCTTAATTTTTTATTTCATCTTATAAGCATAGAATCACGTACAAACCTATGAATTCCCCATAATATATCCACTTTTATCTTTTCTTAGTATACTAATGCCACTATTTTACAAGCACAAGTAAGGTAACGAAATCATATGGAAAAACTCACTTGTCCATATTGCACTACATTAGTCGAAATACTCCTCAAGAATGGGGGTCTTGTATTTCTCATCACCTAGGTAAAAAAAAAAAAAAAAGAGTATTTCATAGATTTTCTAGTTAAATTCCTAATTCTATTTATTTTACTCACATTATTTTTTCCCGATTACGGAAGTTCTAACTTAAGATGGCCATAATTTACTCATTTTAACTCAAAATTTCATATATTAATAGTTGTTTCTACCTACTTCGAAATATCTATCTATTTTTATGGTTATTTTTAACATTTAAGGTCATTAGAGGTTTGAAATAAAGTGGTACATATTGCATCTAAAACATTCCAACCCTTGTTTTTCTTATATTTCAAGTTTTACCTCATTCAGATACTCTATAACAATCATAATAATACTTCTATCTTTAAAAATCATTTATTATTGATACCAAATCTTAGTAAATGCTTGATCCTATTGGTGTTGTTCTAAAATAAGAATTTTGTAAAACATTCTTGGTGGATGGTAACAATATTGAGTTTTATGAGAAATCATTTTCTCGACTTGTGATAGAATTTGTCATCTTAAATTTCATAAATATGTAACTTAACAAAATTTATGGTTCAGTATATCCATTGAAACCTTAAGGGTCTTATATAAAAATTCCATATATTTTATATATGTTTTACTTATTGTGACATAATATTCTAATTGTACTTTCCTTTAAATTCTTATAGAGATAAAGTTTTAATCCTTAAGTCTTGCAAGTGTGAAACTTAACTATAGAAATTCATGATTTTATATTTATTTCGAATTCATAAATATTTTGTTTTCATATTAACATTCCTTTGACTAATTATTGTCTACAACATATATTTTTCTGTGTTAGTAGCTAAAATTTATTCTAGGTGAAAACTTCTTAAAATTTGTTTGTAGTTTTGAATAGAAAGAATTGTATGAGAGACTTGTTTTAAGCTTTTGTTTTTGACAAAAAGGGTTTGTTCATGTTTTAAGAGTAAGCTTATGGACAATATTGCTGTCATGCCCCGAAGTGTATCCTAAACGTGGTAGTCCGCTGTATACAATATTAAAGCCTAGGAATGACCGCCTCTGTCATGTGAAGGCTTCCACACTATGTACAAGGCGTCTAACACATAGAGGAGACACATTGGAGAGATACATTTTATATTGATACAACTTGAGTAACAACGTAAAGGAAATACAATTCACTATACTTCAGATACAAATCACTATACTTTAAATACGAATCACTATACTCCAAATACAATTCATCAAAAGATTCTACTAAATAAAACTATTACAAGCCAAAATATAAAACCTAGCTAATAACTTCAAAAATTCTTATTCCTTTCCAGAATCCCGAAGTCATTCTCGACTCTAACCATCTTGGTCCCCACTTAGCATTCTTGAGATAACCTGTTTAATTAAACATCTATTGAGGTATAAGTTACACTAGCTTAGTGAGTAAGAACTTCCAGGATTAAATTTATAACACATCATACAATCAAGTGATTAGTCAGATAAGTGATATGCATCAAACACGTGAATTCAACAAACATATGACCTGCCGGAAATCATATGTGGATGGACTTGCGCCCTCCATCCCGGGTTAACAAATTAACGAATCCTACGGTACGACGCCGTTTAGGTTCACAGCCAACCAACTTATATATTCGTTTTATGGATCACGATTAACCAACATATTAGTTTTATGGATCACGATTAACCAACATATTCGTTTTATGGATCACAATTAACCAACATATTTGTTTTATGGATCACGATTAACCAACATATTCGTTTTATGGATCACGAAAAACCAACAAATGCTAATGCTCTATCCCCATCGTCATATGAATGAGTTCAAGTTTATCTTTGATGTCTAATAATCAATTTAACCAATTCTTTCAAGTGACCAAGCAATACTCGCAGACAATCATTTCAAATTCTACTATACAAACAATGATTTATCACCCGGCTTCGATATTCTTTAAATTCAACTTCACACCACAATAGCAGACAAATATAATTCCCAAATAACCCCATCATGCATATTCATTTTTATCTTTGCTAAGTAACTAGTGCAACTATCATTACAATTACAAGCAATAATTGAAATTGGAAGTGATACTCACTCGGCCATTGGATTACCGGTCTCTTAGTACAAGTAATCCGGTGGTAAGGAATCGTCGATATTGGGGTCACCTAAAAAGGAAGAAATACCCTAATAAGTATTTCATCACTTAATTAGTCCAAGCTATCTCATACAAACTATCAAATTCGTAATTCTCGTCTTAAGCGGGAATTCCAACTTAAAACGGTCATAACTTTGTCATTTTAACTCGGAATCTCGCAAATTATATATCGATTTCTATCTACTTCGAAAGATCTATCTAATTATAATATTATATTTAAGTTTTGAAAACTTTGAAGCTTCGAAAAGATCGGATCAGATCAGAACAGTGGCAAATTCCAATTCCGAAAAATAGTTTTGTAAATGTTTGAAAGGTTCCTACTATATAGATTAACTATACATGAAATATGAGTGATTTCCTAACATGAATGACATAAGATGAGGTTAATGTATGCATGATCTTGATGATTTTTGCTAAAAGAAAATTTTATAACTTTTTATTTTGCAAGCCATAATAACTACTTATGAAAAATCTAGTTTTCTAACTTTGATCATTTCCATTTATTTTGGATTTATTATTTAAGAAAATATAATTTTTTTTTTTTAAATGAGTCTTCATTATATCTATTACTTATGACCTTTATTTCTACATAAAAATTTCCACTTTACACTTTGTAAACATGTTTTCAATTTGGGTTGATTCCAAAATCCGAATTTTATGAAAATTAATTTTTGAGTAATTCCTTTAAGTAAAAACCATTTGATATTTAGAAATTAACCATACATAGCCACTAAGGACTTCATTTATTTAATAAAACTTCTAATTTGAGTTTGAAAAATATGAGTTTTCATGCCATTACTCCATTACTACGAATTTCTTAAAATAACAACAACTCAAATTTTTCCTACTTCATTTCTACTCCTTGTTCTATATATTTTTCTTAGCAAATCCCATCTTAATTTATCAAAATCATTACTTGATGATACATATGACCTAAACTCCTCATTTTTCATATAAAACACAAGTTTTGGAGTTGATAAATAGGTTTTTAAGGTATGGTTTTGAAATCATCCGAATTTACAATTTTGGATAAACTCAATTTTCATACTTTATTTCTACAATGCATCATGCATATATGAATTACCTACAAGCTATTGTTATGAAGGTTATGAGATGATCTACCTATACATATACATATAGTACCAAGAATTCTTTTTGAAAACATTGACTTTGCAAAACTTTGAATTTTACTAGACTTAAGAAAAATAGTTTTTCTTCTTGTAAAATCATGCTTGATTTTATCAAAACTCAACCTTGATGATCTATATAACCATCACCTTCATTATTTCAATAAAAACCTTCATTTTGGGGTTAGAAAATAGGTGTTTACATAGATGGTTTGCCTAAGTACGAATCTTACAAAATTTTAAAGAATGAAAACATTGTTTAACCTATTCTTGGAAACCATTTGTTATTCTAGGATTATATTTTGATAGACTTCTATTATCCTTGTCAAAAATTGGTCTTTATTATATATTCCCTAGGACTTTCATTTTCCTATCGAAATTATCATTTTGGCATTTGGAAATAGGTGTTTAAATTGTGGTTATTTTCAAATCCGAATTTTGAAAAACTCATTTGAACTTGTTTTCTTTGTAAAACTCATTTAGTTTTTCAAAAACCATTTCCTAATCAAACCTATCCCTTAAGGATTTCATTTCTTTAATAAAAGTCTTGTTTTGAAGTTGAAAAATGGGTTTTCAAAATTAGCCTTGGTTGGGATCCGAATTTACAAAATTTATTTTTGGATATATCTTTTGGTAAAATCTATCTAAACTCATGAAAATCCATTCCTTATCTTAAGAGCCCTTCATGTCTTGAATAAAAACTTCATTTTTGAGTTGGAAAACATGTTTTTAAAATATGCCTTGGCTAAATCCGAAAATAAAATTTTTATTTGGAAAATAACTTTTGAAAATCACCTTTGATTCTTGTAAAAAGAAGTCTTGATGATATACATATATTAAGCCTTCATTATTTAAAGTAAAAACTTCATTTTGACATTTGGAAAGTGGTTTTTAAATAGGGGTCTTACCAAAATACGAATTTCACAATTTTTGTTTGAGCTCAAAACCAAGATCTACTCTTAATATGAACATAAACATAAAAGAAATTCGTGGTAGTAAACTATAAACTCATAGATCTAAACTTTACTCATCAAAATCACTCATTTATGTTATCTATTCCCTAAGCCCTTCATTTTAAATGAAAAATACATATTTTGAAGTTGAAAAATAACTTTTCCAAATATGGTTCATTTTTTATCCGAATTTTCAAGAATGATTTTTGTTGAAAATAAAATAGATCTTGAGTTTTCTAAGACTTTCCTACTATCATCATGATACTACAAGTTGTTTATGAACATAAAACAAAAGTCTAATGTATGTATGAACCTAAAACAACTAGATCTAGTTATAAATGCATGAATCGCTATAATAGTTATGTGAATGGTGAACATATGCATGAATCATAAGCAATAACAAAAATAATAACTCAAATAACAAGATCTAAGGTATAAATAAAAATCAAAGCTACAAAAAGTTAGATCTAAAAAATATAACTACTTTAAACAAGAAATAATAATGATACAAGATAATCATAGAGAAGAGGAGTATTTCATTTTGGCATCATCATCCTTAGCTTTTAAGCTTATGGAATGTCATTTGATGCATGAAACTCTCATTATACTTTACCTATATCACCTGTGGAAGCTTTGAGAAGAAAGTTTGCTTAAAAATCTTCAAGAATGAAGTGTAGAAGCAAGAGATTGGAATTGGGGCAGCTTGTTTCTTGCAAGAACAAGAACAAAAGAAGAAAGAAAGAGAGGAAAAAGAGAGGAAAAGAGAGAGCAAAAGTTAAGGAATGGAAAAGAGAAAAAGTGTAAATGAAAGAGAGAGAGAGAAGGAGTGTATTAATTGAAAAAAAAAAATAAAACAAGGGCAGCCAAAGGGAAGAGGGAGCTGCTGCAAGTGAAGAGAGGGAAGAGAGAGAGAGAATTTGTTGAATTTTGACTTGAATTTGAAATGTGTAATTAATGTGTAATATAGCTTCTTGAAGAAGGGTTGAAAGAGGGTGATTTTAATTAATTTTTGGAGTATTTCAAGAGTCAAGGCAACCATAAAGGAGTCAAAATCTACCATGAAGTGATATAATGAAGTGTGAAAAGATTGAAGTGAAAAAAAAGTGATATGTGAAAGGTGTACTTAAAAGTATGGGTTGTAAGAGTACTTTCTTAATAAAATAAAATAAAATAAAAATAGAAAATTTATTCCAAATATTTGTAGCAGATTTTTCATAATTAAGATAACATAATTAATTAATTTATTTTAGTGAATTATCAAATAAGTTACCGGTATAATCAAAATACGCGAATATGGGCTATAAATGATATTTTTATAACCCGAAAAATTATAAAAATTATTTTATGAAAATATAAATATTTTTCAAATATTTTCTAATTATTAAATTAATTTATTTTATTTTTAGTATCGGGTCTTAAACAGAATCTGATCCAGTATAAGCCCGAAACGAACTAAATTTTAGAAAAACAAAATTTTCTATAATATATAAAATATTTATCTAAAAATATAAGGCTTTATAAGAATAATAAAATTGTGTAATGAAATAAAAGTGAATAGTGCAAAAGACTAATTAATTACCGGTAGTAATGGAAATACGATAAAAATCTTATAACTGTAACTTTTATAACCCGAAAAATTATATAACTGATATATTTGAAAATCTTATGAAATTACGAGTCTAACGATACTAGTGGTATATTTTTGATACCTTGAGCCCCGGGACAAGCTTTTCGAAGTCTGTATCCAAATGGGTTCGAAATAGGTAAAAAATTTACCAATCTGATATTTTTTAGCAAACTTATATTACTACGAGCTATTCTACACACTTAAACTACACCTCGGCCTCTAAGGTTAAGGGCGCTAGATTACCAGACTTAAACTATTGTATTTCACTTAGGGTTTCCCGGTGATTTATCGGGTTTAGATCTTTGCCAATTTGGAAACTGACATTTTATGTTTATATAACATATTTAATTTGAGAAATTTATTTTACATTTCATTTTTGTAAGTATTTAATATCTTTTAACGTTTTCGGAATTCTTGAATTGGGTTTCATTTTCGAAAGTTAGTCGTTATTTACTTTTTAATAATTCGTTTTTGGGTTCTATATTACTCGATTTTACGAGTCGGAGTTAAGTACAAAATTTGTCATACGTAGTGGTTTTGGAATTGAAGTATGTTGAATTCTTATTTTGTTTTTAAGGATTCTTATTTTCCTCAAGATTAAGAGATTTTCATATTCGTTTGTGATTTAGGACTTGTCGAAGTTCGGTTTTAATTTGGAGTGATTTTTAGGATTTATTTTTGAAGTTTATCTTGGAATTATTTACTAAAATTTTATGGGGCTTACAATTGCATAACAAGGAATTATCAACATTTATGTTTTATAAGAAACTCATTTGATACTTTGAAAATTTACTTTAGTATACATATTTTTATTCTCTTACCTCCTATGACAATTTTTTTTCCCAAGTATTGGGAAAAAAAGTTTTTGAAAGTTAAATTACAAAATAATGAATATCCAATATTCACGTCTTTGAATTTTTTAGTATGACAACATCACTTATGACCATGTATATACATGATTAAAACGAAATTATGACAACTATACCAAGAACAAAATTATTAGCAAAGACTCATAAAAATTAGAGATAGATAATCAAGGAAACAAAATAACAAAATAAGATTATGGAAGTCCTAGCTTGACATCAAGACTCCCTGGGACTTGAATAAATTCCAGTCACCATGAAAATGAGAAAAACATAAGAAAGAAAAAAAAAACATGGAAGTCGTACATCTTTTCGAGGCTTCTTGATACTTGCAATAATTTTTAGTCTCATAAATAGAACAAAAATAAGAAGAAAATAATTACGAGAGTCTTAGACTTTATCAAAGCTCCTCAAGACTTGAAATAATTCCAGTCTCAAGAGTAAAATGTAATAAGTAATAAGAAAATATTGGAGTTTTAGATTGTGTTCAAGGCTCCCTGAGACTTAGAAATGGACAAGTCCCCTTTTTGTTTTAACTTGAAGATGGACAAGTCTAAGACTAAACTTTGATTAGTCTTAATTAATTAGCAAAAAATAAATAATGAGCAATGAAATAAACGCATAACATAATAGTTAGATTAGTGAGCATTTAGACTCAATAATGTACATATTACATATACTTAATAACATATTCAAAGTTAATATTAGAAGTGTAAACCCCCAAAAATTTTCATAATCCTTAAAAATAATTCTAGAAGTTTAATATCAAAATTTGAAAACCCGAAAAATCAACTCGAGATTAAAACCTAATTCTAGACCGAGTCAAACACCGGAAACGAAACCTTAAAACTCGAACCAAGTTAAAACTTAATTCCAAATAAGAACAAAAACGAGTTTTCTCAATCTTGAGAAAACGGGAACCCTTGAAACGAAATATAAAGTCCAATTACCAATATAATCAATGTCCGTACGTCGATTAAATAATCTACCCAATTCCTAAAACGCGAATCGAAACAATAGATCCAAATACCGCTTAACAACGGGATGATAAAATCCTAAATCCTTCAGTAAAATTTTAGAATCACAAAATCCAAATTTTCAACAAAAAGTTAAACTGAGTCAACTCATAAACCTAGACTCGGTTAAACGATGCCGAGAACTAAAAAAAAAACAAATAAATAATCACGAATAAAATAAGATAAACCATAGACGTCGAGCTAGAAATATAAAACGATCAAAACTCAAAAATTATACGATCTTACGAATAACTCGGTAAAATCGAAAATTAAAACGGAACCCTAAAAGTCAAACAAGCTTATAATGGACCCTAGTGTTTAAGATCCGGCAATCCCGTGTTCTCAAGCCCTAGAAAACGAACTTAAGCTAATAGCTTCAAATAGTTCGTAATAATATAGGGTAACATAAAAATATCAGACTCGCGAAATTCGAGTGACCTTGGAACCCAAACGGGATCGGTTCTCGAAAAGCGTGTCCCGAAGCTCGGAATATTAAAAATATTCTGTTTATACCAATAGACTCGTAAAAATACAAGGATTCCAAATATATCAGTTTTAGAATTTTTCGGTAGCTAAAAATTAGAGATATCGCATTATTACGCGTATTTTTATTACCGGTACTTTAATTGTCTAGTCTACTACTTTTCTACTATTCATTACTATTCACCTATCTCTACTTTTTCTTACACCTATTCTTACTACATACTATTTTCTTACTTTTTATTTTCCAACACAACTTTAATCACATCAACTTTACACATTACTTCTTTATTACACAAACAAATAAAATAAAAATAATTTCCCCCTCTTCTACAAAGCAAAACGGCGCCATTCCCTCCCCATTCATCTAATTTTATTTCTTTTTAATTTATTTTATTACATCTAAAATTCACTCCAAAAATTCTATAAATACCCCCTTCCTCTTTCATTCTTTCACACAATCTTTACACTACCAAAACTCTCTCAAAATCTCTCCACAATTTCTCTTCAAGAATTCTCTCTACCAAAACTCTCTCAAACCAATTCCTCACAAAAATCATCTCTCATATATAAACTATCTACCACATACACTACTCACATAATACCCATTTCATTACCATCTTCATACCTCTTACATACTTTAGGTAATATTTCTTCCATCTATTATTCATCCATGTCATGTAACTTAACATGACTATGGTGTTGTTTTGAAACTCATATGAGTAGTAAAAGCAACAACATGTTCATGTTTTGTTCTTGTACATAAGCTTCTATTTTATTATGTTGTTATTATTATTGTTATTATATTATGTATACTATGTATATATATTTATTTAGAGCATATAAGCTCATTTGTTATTTATTTACATTCAAGTTATGCAATTTATTTATTTTTTGCAATTATTAAGACTAGTCTTTCTAGTCTTAGACTTGTCCATATCAAGTCAAAACAATCTTTTATTTATTTCTTTAATCTTTCGGGACTAGTCCATTCTTAGTCCCGGGATGCCTTGATAAAGCTAAGGCTCCAATACTTGATCGGGATTCCTTGATGAAGCTAAGGTTCCCAATACTTGATATTTTATTTTCTTGCTCATTAATTATTTTTAGTATTTTCTTATGTTCTTGTTTTTTTTTTATATATGCTCATGATACTTGCATTTGCGTAATGTTAATGTCTCAACTAATCTAAAAATAGAATTTTTTTTTTACTAAATGAACTCAAAGCTAAGTTTTCAATCATATGATTTATCTCAAAATCATGAAGTTATTATCAACAACATAGAAATGGAGTTTTCTCAACGTTTTCATAAATAACAAAGATAGATTTCCAAGAAATCATAAGAAATAAATATTTTCTTTGTATATTATGTTAACCTAAGCTTTTAGTAATATAATTTATTAATATTAAAAATCTTTTCAAAAAGCTCAAGATTTAAACTCTTTTAAACTTCGAAATAAAACTAAGAAAACAAACTAGTTTTCAAAGTTAAGATAAATTCATAAGGTGATGAACCCACTTAGGAAAAATAATTATTTTCAAAATTCTAAAAAGAAGGAACTCATTTTCAAAAGAATATAAATAGATTAAACAATAATGGATTTTATCAATAAAAGATATTCTTTTCAAAAGAGATGAAAGAACAAGTTTTGGAAAATAAAAGCTTATATTTTAGAAAGGAATATAAGAAAACAAGACTCATTTTCTAAGATCATCTTAAATAAACAAATTATGAAAAGGTTTTCGAAACTTAATATACTTTTGATAAATTAATCTTTTATCACTAGAAATGAAATTTATGAAAGACTAGGGTTAAAGGAAAATTTGCTTGTTTTGGAAAAAGGAATGAAGAAATAAAATAAGATATATTCATTTATAATAAAAATATAAAGTTTCTTTAAATACTTGAAAAGAAATTATCAAAGTTAAAAGTTTTAAGCTCAAAATGAATTGTTTTATGAAATAAATTGTTGAGACACTACCATTAGAATTTGCATATAAAGTGAGCTTACCTATATACTCAAAGTATTTATCAAATATATATGTTCATATATGTATATTGTTACAAAAGAGTTTTCCTTAAATAAAGTTGAGTTAGAAAACGGATTTGCAAAAGTTTGGTAATATTCGTTTTAAATCTGTACCTGACGTTTTCGAAACCCAAATGACCTTTTATGACCAAGATAAGTTTAGAAATGGATAGATCTTTTCGAATAGGTAGAAAACGGTATATTATATGCGAAATTCCGAGTTAAAATGAGCAAGTTATGGCCATTTTAAGTTGGAATTTCTTCTTATACGATTTTACCGCGATTTTAAGAAAAGTCTAGAATCTCCAAGAATAGAAATTCATGAAAGACTTATCCCGGGTATTTCTTTTGTCTAGGTGACGAAGGATACAAGAATACCCTACCCGAGGATTTCTACGACTAAGAAGATAGCGAAATGGACGAGTGAGTTATTCCTTCTAATTTCGTTACCTTGCTTGTGCTTGTAATGTAGTAGCATTAGTATACTAAGAAAAGATAAAAACAAATATATTTGGGGAATTCGAGATTATGTATATGATTCTATGTTTATGCGTGACTCGAAAATTTAGAATATCGCAATTTCGATCTGCTTGTTTAAATAATTTTGTTTACTTACTTGTATGATTGTTTATTGTTGCTAAATTGATTGATCGCCCTAATAAACCTTAATAAGGTTTGACCTAAGAACAATAAAACGTTCACGCATAGCATCCATCGAGTCGCATCTATTTTGGAAGGCTGCTACTTCTACGCGTAGAGTTGGATTGGCTGTGATCGTGCGGTGCCACGGGCCATGTTCCTTCCTAGAGAATCCAAATCGCTCAGGGAAAGCGACTCTAGGTTCGGAGCCGAGCCAACCGAACGCTGTGGGTGAGGACCTGGGGACTAGAAGTAGAAGGCCGAGGACCTTCAACCCCGATTCCCTAACCTTTGATACGGAGGGGTAAATCCGTTCTATATATAGTTTCCGGATGACTATATATATTCGCGTAATCATGTGATTGTTGCATTGTATGCATAGCATATGTGTGTTAAATAAATAAACTTGTTTGAAAATGTGGTGCGAATGAAAAGAATATCTCACTAAGCTAGTTGTAGCTTATACCCCTATAGATTTTGTTGAAACAGGTATATTCGTGGATTAAATTTGAGGATCATGACATTAAGGAAGTCATGACGGATGATTAAGGATATGGAATCATACGATGAAGAAATTTGTAAGGTTCTTTATATGTGCTAACCTATATGATTAGGGACGTATATTATTTGAAGATAATAGAAGAACATGCCCTTAAGAATTGAAATGTGATATGCTTATGTTTTATATTAAGTATTCTCTTTGCCTTGTTATTATTTATTATCAATGTAATTGCGCTACTCCGATGCGTCCCCTTGGTTGTGATGTACGCCTTGTACATAATATGGAAGCCTTTGCATGACTAAGGTAGTCATTCCTAGGCTTTAGTATTGTGTAGGGCGGACTGCCACGTTTAGGGTACCCCTCGGGGCGTGACAAGAAGCAAACACATAACATAACATAAATATAACATGGAGTTAAACAAGAAATGAACAATATGTTATTTCTATATTCCCATTCCCTAACATTTGCATCATGGGGATTTTGTATAGAAACATAACATATATATTGTTTATGTTATGTTAACATAAGCTAAGAAGGGAGTTTAGTGTTTTACCTAAAAATGGATGGAAGAAGAAAAGTTGAAAGACCAAATGGGTGTGTGTGTGTGTGTGTGTGTGTGTGGCGTGAAATAGAAGAGAGGGAGAATAGTTGTAGAGAAATTTTACAAGAGTTTTGTTAAGGAAGAGAAATGAGAATGAAAAATGAAAGGGGGATGATGGATATTTATAGAAAGAGAAGAATGAGGGAATTAAAGATGTAAAAATAAATGAAAAATAAAATAATAAGAGGGAAAAAAAAAAGAAAATGGCACCATCTGCACATGGAGATTGAAGAGAGGAAAAAAAATAATTTAAGTAAAAAAAATTTAATGAAGTATAAGAAAAATTAAGTAAAAAGTGTAGTAAAGTTTTATAGGAAAAGATAATTGCAAGAGATGTAAGAGATATACGTAAGAGTAGGTGTAAGAAAAAGTAGAGAGAGGTAAATAGAATTAAATAGTAAATGAATAGTAAACAAGACAAATAAATTACTAGTAGTGATAAAAATACACATAATAAGGCTATATCTAACTTTTTCACGAGCCGTAAAGATTGTATCTGATATTTTTACGATTCCTTAATACATTATGAGTCTAAATTAGTTGTCGGAATATTTTTCTCATTTTGTGTGTCGATGCCTTAATTTTAGAAACTGCTCCTGCTCGGTTCGAAACAGATGAATTTTTGATAAATCTAATCTTTTTAGGTTATATGACATTTTTTTGAGTTATAATCTAGGGTTATCTCATTTTTATTATTCTAGGATTTCGAATGCGGTCTTGCTAAATCTAGATCCTTTAAAACTTAATGTTGACCTAGGTTGGCTTTAAGGTTTGGTTTGAATACCAGCTTTAAAATTTACTCGTAAGATCACAAATTTAGGAGTTTACACTTATAATATATATTTGCTTCATAATTTGAATTTACTCTATTTTTATAATTTATTTAATATCTTAGGATTCTCAGAGTTGTCTAATTGAGTCTAGGGCATTTAAGGTTAAAGGTTGACTTAGTTTGACTTTTGGTATTGGTTTTAAATTTTGAATCTAAGATTCATTTATAAAACTACTAAAGGATTTATGTTTTATAATTTTATCCTTTATTGTTATCTGGTGATGTTATCTTGGTTTGTGTGTTACAGAAGTAGTTTGGTTTAACTAATGAAATTTGACTTGATAAATTATTACTATATTATATAAAATTATTTCGTATTATTTAAACATTATTTGGACATAATGTCTCGATTTACGTTTTAGGATCAAATAGACGAATTGTTTGATGTAAGATTTCCAAATTGAATGATTATTGGATTTCCATTTTGTTTTCGAAAGTACTCTTTTCTCAGGATTTGATATTTAGGGTTTTCATTTTCCCATCACACTTATTAGATACTTAGAGTTATTCAACTTATCTACCATTGTCTAAGGTTTCTTGAACTTCTAATTAGTTAGGGCCGATTCTAGGGTTTTTAGAGTTCGTTTTTAACTTGGCTCGACTTTTGATTTCTACTTTTGATACTAGCTCTAAAGTTTTCATCTAAGAGTATCGAGAAATCTAGCGGTTTAGAATTACTAAGTGCCATGCCCACTAGCAATAAATGGGAAAATTCAGTTGAAAATTATGAGTCTTTATTATCAATATTGGATGAGGAAGGTAGTCTTTATTATGAACAGAATCACTGCCTTCCTCATCTAATGTTGATAATTTGTTCATAATAAGGACTCACAATTTTCAACTGAATTTTCCCATCTACCTTCTCAGAACGTCAACTTTAAATATTAGAATTCAATGAATGTGGAGTAGTTGAACCTTCTATAACCGTTGATTTTAACCTTTCGACAGAGCAACTTTCCCCTTATTCTTCTTTACCTCATTAAAAACCTTCTACCCTATACAACTTTACCCTCTTTTGAGTAAAATGGCCACGTGTCTTGAAATTCCGAACACATACATGTCCCGTACCTTTGTTGACTCACATCTAAGTTGCTTCTCTATACCTACCTCCACTTTGAGTTAGAAGAAAAAGCTTTTAACAGAACAAATCTCCCTTGGCCTTATTCTTGTTTCCTTATTAACTATACTGCTTTTAGCCTCAAATTTTTCTCTTAGAAAACCTTATATACTTTGTTGAAGAACCAACCTCTTTACCATTAGTTAATGATAAGGAAATTCATCCTTGCTCTCGAATTATAGCTCCTTTTTTTGTTTTCTAAGATATTTCACCCTTAGGGAAAAAAAATCTCCAAATCCCCTCTCATTTAACTAAAGCTTTGTCAAATTTGTCTACTAAAAAGGTAAGGAAAATGGTGATGATATAGTGTCTTCTCCCATAAATCAGAAGGTTAAAGATTCCTCTGTTGATATTTTTATAGGAATTTCTTCTAAGACTGTAGTGTAAAGCCAAAAGAAGAGAGCACATTACAAAAGAAAGTGTGTCATGAAAGGAAAATTAATTTTTTAGGAGCTCATTTGTATTAAAGTAGAGGATATTGAGCATCTTGTTGTAATAGGATACAATAGCTAGCCTAGAGGATGTTGAGCATCTTGTTGTAATAGGATACAATAGCTAGCCTCAACTAACCTTAGACAGGCCTTTTATAGAACTATTAGGGTTTGGGTCCAACTTTGATAATTAAAGATCTTAAATGAAACATCAAAAGATATAATCCTAACTTGATGTTTCTTATGGAAATATAAAATAAACAAGATTACGTTCGAATTATAAGGAATCTCAACTTCTATGATGGTTTTTATGTGAATCCTAGAGGTTTATCTAAGAGTCTAGCACTCTAATGGAACAATAAAGTAGACGTCTAAGTGCTCTAATTCTTTGATAGCATAATGGATACTTTGTGTTTTCAATAGTGCTGGTGAAAAGATGAGAATTTCATGGGGTTATACTAATACTCAACTTGGTGTTTCTTATGGAAATACAAAATAAACAAGAGTATGTTGATCAAATTATAAGGAATCTCAATTCCTATGATGTTTTTTATGTGAATCCTAGAGGTTTATCTAAGAGTTTGACACTTAGATGGAACAATAATGTAGATGTCCAAGTGCTCTAATTCTTTAATAGCATAATGGATACTTGTGTTTTCAATAGTGTTGGTGAAAAGATGAGAATTTCATGGTGTTATACTAATACTCAACTTGGTGTTTCTTATGGAAATACAAAATAAACAAGTGTATGTTGATCAAATTATAAGGAATCTCAATTCTATGATGGTTTTTATGTGAACCCTAGATGTTTATGTAAGATTCTGGCCCTCTGATGGAACGATAAAGTAGATGTCCAAGTGCTTCAATTCTTCGATAGCATATAGCATAACAAATACTTGTGTTTTTAATATTGTTGGTGAAAAGATGAGAATTTCAGGGTGCTATACCAATCTTGATTTATCAAGTAAACTTATTTTCTAGAATAGGCTATGTTTGATTACATACCATATGGTAGATGCTTAGATGGTCATAGTGGATTTAAGTGAAATACTCTATCATCATGTGAAGAGTGGAGGAAAAGAGAAGCCATAGATGACAGATATAGGACTTTTCATAATTTGTTTTTTAGTGTTAATTAAGGGATATTATCTTTAATGGCTAATAATTTACATGTTCAAATGAGAGGGAAGGTGATGCTCTAGTATGTAAACGTCTTGATCGTGGATTGGTTAATGCCAAATGGAACCAAACATTTCCAAATTGTCGAATTTCACACTTGTCATCCAGTAGAGTTTATCATTCTCTGCTGTTGTTGGAGTTGAATAAGCAAGATCGTAAGAGTAAGATGTGAAAACGAACTAAAGGATGCTCCGAGGGGGAAGGGGGGGTGTGTTGTAGGAGTTGAGCATTTGAGTTGAAAAGCACAAACAATTATTTTTCATGCAATAGATCAAATTAAGCTTTTGACAACAACAGATATAATAAAACAAATAATGATATGGAGTGAAAAAGAGATAGGGGATGGAGAAATTTAGCCGAGAATTAACGTAGAGTTCGATCCACCTCCTACTTTCCATGATCCACAAATGCCTTCAATGAGGACTTCACAAACACTTTTATTGATCACAACAAATTCATGCTCAAGCTGGGCAATACACAATTTACATCACTTTAGGAAATGAAATATTCTATTGACTCTGTAGATGTTCTTTTATAAATTACAAATGTGAAAACATAGCTCTAGAATGATTTTCTCTTTCTTACTTAAGATTTACAAATAATGAGCAAAAGAACAAAAAATTTAGTAAAAAAACTTGATTTATTTGTTTGCAAATGAAAGCTCTCAAGAGTTATAAAAAAATTTATGAATCTTCAAGACAAAGAGTATTTCTAGTTTCAAAAATCTAAATGCCCATTGGAAATTTCTTCTGTCAGATGGCAACAACTAATGCATGCAACAGCCAGATTAATTGGCTACTGGCTCGTCGGTCCAAGCTTCACATGTTTTGTCTCAAATTCTTCTTCTTTGTGCCTTTGTTGCGCCTTAAATCTTGGACTTGATTGCCTCTGTTCTTGAAATCACTGGACTGGCTCGTCGGTCCCATCTGCACCGACTTGTTAGAGTAAAGTTCTCTTATGTCATGCCCCAAATTTTGCTTCATTGTGCCTTGATTTTGGACTGGATGCTTTTTTCTATTAGATTGACTTGTCAGTCCCATATGTACGGACTCATAGATGCTAATCTTGCAAGCTTAAACACAACATGCACATATACACACAAGGAAAATTTCTATGTTGATATTCCTTTATAATATTTATCAAATATCTTTATATAACTTTTGCTCTCATCAAAATCATATTTAAAATAATTCATTTTAACAATCTCCCCCATTTTGATGAAGGCAAACAATTATGTAAAAATTTGATATTTTACTACCCCTTAGTAAAAGCTCCCCCATATTTTTGCAATACCAACTGCAGATTAAAGAGCTTAAGGTCAATTTACTAAGCATACAGTCTTCTCCCCCTTAATTATCCATTGTTTTTACATTTCATCTCATTTCTCCCCTTTAATTTCACATTTACTTTCTACCCCTTCTACCTCATTAAAAGAATTTATATAAGAAAGTAAAAAGAGGTAGGAGAAACAGACATATTAAACAGGTAGAAAAGACATTTAATAACAACCATAGTTGGTGAAATAAAGAGTTTTATACAGAAAACATCCACAAATATAGAAGAATTAGTGAGGAGGAGGAGAACGAGGATGAATGGAGTAGAAATAATTTATAAAGCCTCTCATATCATAACTGAAAGTTTGGAAATCTGAGCGAAGACCAGAAATCTGGTTCTCAATGGTAGTAAATCTAGAGTCCATGTGCTCTCAAAGTTGCTGCCAAGAGGAAGTAGAAGAACCAGAAATAGAGGAACCAGTAGGTGAAGTTGGAGGCGCATCATCATCAGAAGACTCTCTATCTACACTTAAACCAAGTAGGAGAGTACAGCCTCCAACCAAAGGCTCCAAAGGCTTATTTCATTTTTTTTATATATTTTTTTTTTTTTTTTTTTTTTTAGTAAGGGATAGAAACATATGAGATGAAAATGTACCTTGACTTCTTATTTCCATTTTATTAAAGAGTGCGAAATCTGTTGATATTTGAAGTCCATTTTATCAATCCACATTGGTAACTTATGTCCTTGAAAGAAATGTATATAGTGAAAAAGTACTTGCTTGATGCCTTACTCACCAGCTAATGTGATTGGTTTACTTAGTTTAAATTAAGTAGATAAATCTTTAATAAATAAATTTACCTTATGTTTAACTTAGGAAGTAGAAGTTTGAGAGTTGATTGAGTTCCTCTGTTAAAAAAAAATAAACAGGTTTACTTCTAAATATTTTTAGCTTCTATATAATTCTTCTAACACTTAAAGAAAGAGGTAAATGAAACTTTTAACTTAGTGATCTTTAATGAAAAGTCTAAATTTAGGAATATTCAACACAAAGTTGAAAAAACATGAGCTTTAACTCATTGACTCAGGTAAGTGAGTCATGAGTGTGTTTTGTTAGAGTGAGGAAGAGTTCGTAGGGGTCCCTTTAAAACCTGGTGACTTGGATGATGAGCCCGGGATGTGCTGACTCTAGGAACTCACTTTGACAAGATTTAATGGATTGCTTTTGAGCTAAAAGAAGCGGGCTACACCCCGCCCAGAGGAAATAAAAGATGGAGGCAAAAACCTTCCCCTCTGAATTCATGTGAAAAGTGTGCTAACAAAGATATATATATCGAGCTTGATAAAGACTTGAATAAAAGAATTATCTAAGGAGGAAGCAGATACCACATGCTTTCTCTTGGTGTTGTTAGAATTAGGTATTAGCTGAAAATATAATGAAGTTCAAATGGGTATTTTTTTTTTCTTTTGTGAACTGAGTTTTTACTTTTGGACCGAAATTGCTTAAGTTAAACACTAGGATTAAAGTTTATTTCGTTTAGATTAGCTATTTAATTTTGATTAAAGTAAACTAATCACATGAAAATAGATTAGTGTGAGTTGTATGAGTAGATAAGGCAAGTTGTAAAATTAAACAAAGTTTTGCTTGAGGACAAGCAAAAGTTTAAGTGTGGGGAAATTGATAAACTCAAATTTTATACATTTTTCATCTCATAATTCGGCCTTAATTAGTACGAAATTGTTTCTAATTTACGAAAATTGGTACTTTGAGTTCTCAAATTGTTTTATATCAGGGAATGGAAGGTGTTGAGACTAATTGGCATGGGATCGAGTTCAAAAGTGGGCAAGGAAGTATAAAAGTTAGAAGCACCGGCAATTTGATCAGTTTATAACGAACACCGGCATTTTTCAAAAGAACGCCGCCGGCGTTTGAGCCGACCTTCAACATTCCAGAATACAGATTCTTAACGCTGGATGTCTACATCGCCAGCGTTGAAGAATAAACCGCCAGTGTTTGTGAATTCCACAGAAGCCTATTCCTTAACACTGATATGAACGCTGGCAGTGTTTGTGGATACTGCAACCTAGGTAACTTCAATGAACGCCGGCAAATTATGATTCAACGCCACCGGCGTTGATACATTTTCTCAACCATCAGATTGCATTTGTCTGACGCCGGATGTCTACACCGCCGGCGTAGGAAAAGAAACTGCCGGCGTTTATGCTAGCAGTTGAACACTCCACGGGTCTGTTCTGCTTTTAAAAAGAAAGAAAGAGGAGAGAGAAAGGGGAGGACGACAGTTCCAAATAGTTCTTTCTTAGAGTAGAGAGAAAAACAAAGAGTAGTTGCATAGATACAATTCCTTAGAGTAGATCGTGCATATATTTGTTCGTGGAGAATTGTGGTAGACTTGAACAGTGCATTTGGGACACTTTGTACGGTTTGAATTCTTAATTCTTTAATTCGTTTTTAGTGAAATGGTGTTATTTTGTTTTAGATCACAAATATGCACTTAGTCATGATAATCACAATGTTATTGTTGGTTATTATTATGTTGTGCTAAATATTTTACGGTAAGAACTTGATAAAATCCAGATTTGCTTAAATGATTATTGAATTAATGATATTTGGTTGTTATATTCATGTAAAAATTCATGTTTAATTCCTATAAAGAACCGTGAATTCGGGAGGATCGTGGTAAAGGAGAAATTAGTTGAATCGGGAGAAACAACTGATTTCGTTGGAATTAAAGATTTAGATTTAATATCAAAAATGCGAAAGTTGAGATTTTATATTTTTTTATCTGGAAACTTTTACTGTAATTAATGCAATGTTTTAAGTTGAATTTGAACTAAGGAATTAGGAAAAATTTAATTTAAGTCATTAGGCAGTTAGAGAATCGGGAGATTCATGACTGTTAAAGTAGATTTCTTAGATAATCTAAGTAGTGGAAGCCACTAGATTGTTTTAAGATTTACAAAGTTTCACTTGAATTTTCATGAATCTAATTATTATAATAACATTAGTTCAATTTGATTGGAAAATATGGGATTTTGTCTTAGTTCTCACTATTAGATCATATACATTTCTATTAGAAAAACTTAGTTAAATCTATTAAAGTAAATTAGAAAGTAGGAAATTAGTGTCACTTAACAACTATTCTGAATTACATTGTCTAGATATTAATTGGAATCAATAATAATTGGTAATTAAGCTTTCCTCGTGGGAACGATACTCACTCAACACTTTACTACTTGATTCGATCTAGTACACTTGCTAGGATATTCGCTTGTGAATTTTAAATAACAATTTTTAGCGGATCAAGTTTTTGGCGCCGTTGCCAGGGATAAGAAGCTCAACCTACCGAGTTTAAGTACAAAACTCGACACCCTTGTTCCTTAGAAACTAAGTAATTAACCTACTGCCTCTCAAAATTGCTTAAGCAAGCTAATTGGCCACATTTTTGAAAGTCCTAAACATCAGATTAAAAAAATGAATCTGATCTCCTCTCAAAATGTGAACCATAAGCCATGGGTCTTACTGAGTTAATGTGGTCTGTTGTCCCTTACGTGGTACATAATTATCTATTAAAAACTTAGGAAGAATCCGATGTCTAAGAGACAATCTTGAAGAATATAAATTACATGATTCATGCCAATTTTGACCCATATCAGACATAGTGAATAGCTCCTCATAAAACTAAGCCCCATCAAATGTACTGGGCATCCTAACTCCACCATCATCAACCCCAATCAAACTACAGATATTGGAATGTGATATCTCAAGTCTCCTTCCATATAGATAGATATATAACGTAGATGGTGGGTGTCGAATCCAACAAAATTAAATAACCTACTCTTAAAATTTTGTAAATAATAGTGAGCAGGATCGTCTCCACAGGGACTAGGGAAAATCTATCTCTATTTCAATAATCAGCAAAAGAGAAGAAAAATTGGGGGTTTTGTATAAACGATTATTTAGAAAATAATTTATTTCTAAAACTAGCAAATACGTTTATTAATGTAAATTCAACAGCAACAAATTCTAACCAAAGAATTATCACGATTCAATTCATAGAGAGGATCATTGATGCAAAGATTGTTATTCTAATTCATGAATAAATTGGTTATGACTTTCAACAAGCTCTGGAAATCTATCTCTCCTTAGAGTATTGATAATCAAGATACGATCTTTAATTATTCCCTTATTGATTAGACAACCCTAAATAAGCTCTTAAGATTTAATCTATCAATAGCATTAATAATTAGAGATACTACCAATTCTAATCAATAGATCAAAAGCATGAACTATTTAAATTAGATCATAAATCACCATAACATAAATCAATCACTTATTCTGCAACCAATCATGTTATTGTATTACTTATATTGGAACAATCAAACAATTACGGATTTGACGTTCTAAATAACAATAATCGCTTTGTCAATCAAGCAAATAGGCCTAATTCGTAATGACCAATCAAAACAATTTTAACAATTCAAATAGATGAAATATGAATACTCATAAATAGAATAAACTCAATAGATCAATTGGATCCACAATCTTTGATGAATTGATCTCGTAATAATCCTTGGCTAGACTGAGTAATTAGTTACTCATGATCAAAGAAAACGAAAGCTAGGGTTTCTTGAGAGTAAAAAGAACAAGAACAATCAATAATGAATAATGAATGAATCTATTTTCTCTCTCCTACTTCTTTATATATATGAGATAAACATCAGATATAAAGAGTATTTTTCGCATAAAAGATGGCTGAAGACATGTCGCAACAAGGCTGGTAGCCATTAATCACGAAACAAGTGGTGCACGCGTGATGGCCGGTGGCCATGATTCTCCCAGTGCCGGCCATTCTTCTAAAAAGATGGCTGGTATTGATTCTCCTCTTATGGCTGGCAGCTTGGGGTGTTCTGGACGAGTTTTGAACCTTGTATATCCTCCAAATGTGCTTACTATTGCTATAGTTCATGAGAAAACTAATAGTAATGAGAGCAAATCATCCCGAGTTTGGAATGAAATTGTGAGTACTTATGCATTCCATTGAAAGTGATATTGATCCATGAAGCTTGTTACAAACTCATGCCTAATTTCGCCAAATCGTTCCATTTGCTTTATAAAACCTGAAACACGACATTAAACTTGATTAAGTATCAATTCTTTTAGATTTCTATAAAATCAATAATAGAATTAACATATTTTACTCAATAAAAATTGAGTATATTCCGTCTTAATAGTAGATCTCACAAAACTTGTACTATTGAAACCACACTCCATTCCAATGCCCAGACTCCTATCATCCTCAAGATAATAAATTAAATTACAATAAAATAGTATAACAACTTTCTTATTTATCTCATTAGGTTAACTTATAGTATCCAAGATATTATTTAACACAACACCAGGTGTTTGAGGAATTCTAAAGTACTGGAGGACATCAGCATTGTATTTTCTACCCGGATCAATAGGAAGATCTCAAAAAAGAGAATGCATATCTGAATGCTTTCGTGATGGGAACGGAAACCCATCAAACACTAGTAGAGTAGGTGGTACACAGCCTCTGGCAATTTGTGGAGGCATATTGTACCCGAATAGAAGAAAGAGAAAGAGAGGGAACGTAGAGAGAGAGAGAGAGAGAGAGAGAGAGAGAGAGAAAGAGGAAGAAAGAGAAGAAGTGAGAGATGGTGGGTGGTGATGGGGAGAGAGGGGGTGTAAGGGTAGAAAGAAAAGGAGAGGAGGAAGGAGAGATGGTGAGAGATTACTATGGGTGTTTTAGAGAGAAAGAGAGAGAGAGAGGAGAAAGAAGAAAATGATAGAGGAGAAAGAAGAACGCATATATATATATATATATTTGCATGTGAAAAACAAACCATTGGCGAGTCGGTCCTAGCAAATTATGGACATAAAAGCCATAGAATCGCTCAAGGTTCCAATCAAGCCCTCAATGGACCCCTTGAGCATAGATTGGTGAGCCAGTGTGTATCAATTATGCAGTATGCAAAAACATAACATTTCAAAAGATAGATCATGTTTATAAGCATGTATTATATTTAGCAACTTGTTTAGCCCAAAAACATGTTTTAGATCAATTTGGCTCAATAATATTTAGTGCTCATCTGCTTCATCATGCCCAATTCTCTATACAATGTGCAAAAACGATCTTCACTCAAGGATTTTGTAAAAGTATCAGCAATTTGATTATTTGTATCAACAAATTCTGAGCTGATATCTCTATTTAGAACACAATCTCTAATGAAATGATGCCTAATTTCAATATGCTTAGTCCTTGAGTGTTGAATCGGATTTTTGGTTAAATTTATAGCACTTGTTTTATCATAGCAAATTGGAACATTTTCAAATCTTAAACCATAATCAAGGGAAGTTTGTTTAATCTATAGAATTTGTGCACAACAACTACCGATAGGTATATACTTAGCTTCAGCAGTTGAAAGTGCTACTAAATTTTACTTCTTTGAGTACCAAGATATTAGGGAATTTCCAAGAAAGTGGCATGTGCTGCTTGTGTTTTTCTGATTTACTTTTCACCTAGAAAAGTCAGCATCGAAGTGTTTAATTAGATTAAAAGAGGTAAAGTTTTGATACCACAAGCTAGTATCAATCATGCTTACAAGATTCTTGAAAATGCGTGCTACTACACTCAAGTACGATTCTTTCTGGTAAGATAGAAATCGTGCACATACACACACAGAGAACATGATATCAGGCCTAAAAGCTGTTAAACATAACAAACTACCTATTATGCCTCCATAATGCTTTTCACACACATTTTTCCCATTTTCACCTTTGTCAAGTTTTATATTTGTTCTCATAGATGTGGGTCTTTTTTATAATTATCCATTTTAAACCTTTTCAACATATCTTTTGTATATTTTGGTTGATTGATAAAGGTTCCATTGTTAGATTGTTTTATTTAAAGACCAAGAAAATAATTGAGTTCTCCTATTATGCTAATCTCAAACTCATTCTTCATTAACTCGACAAATTCATTTATAAGGCTTATATTAGTAGCTCCAAATACAATGTTATCTGTATCTGACTTGTGATTTTTGATAAATACAGTTGTATCACTTTTTCCTCTAGAAAATCTATTGTTTAAAAGGAAGCTACTGAGTTTTTCATACCAAGCTCTATGAGCTTTCTTTAGACTTTAAAGAGTTTTGTTTAGTTTAAAAACATGATCGAGGAATTCATTATCTTCAAAACTCGGTTGTTGCTTTGCATTAGACTTCTTCTTTTATGAAAACATTTAAGAAAGTACTTTTGACATCCATTTGAAAAAGAGTAAAATTCTTAATTGCAACAAATGCCAAAAGCATTCTTATAGGTTCTAATCTAGCAATGGGGCGAATGTCTCATCAAAATCTATTCCTTCTTCTTGATTATAACCTTTAGCAACTAGTCTAGCCTTATTTCTTATTATTATACCAAATTCATCAAGATTGTTTCTATATACCCATTTGTTTCCAATAACAGGTTTACTTTCAAGTCTAGAAACCAATTTCCAACCATCATTTAATTCTTCTTGTATAGTATTTATCAAAAATTCATCTTTTAAGGCTTCTTCAATATTTTTAGGTTCGGTTTGTCATAGAGAAACAAGATTACTCATGTTCCTTAAAGATGATTTTGTTTATACTTTATTAGAAGGTTTACCAATTTTTAGATCTTTTGGATGTGATTTTGCATATTTCCATTCTTTAAGTAGATCATGATTATCAAATTCATGCATAGCATCCACTTTATGTTCATGATCATTTTTATTGTTATTTTCAAGAGAAAATCTATTCAAACTTGCATAAATAGCATCCACATGATCATTTGAGTATAAATAAGGCAAAGAATCATCAAAAGCAATAAGTATAGATTCTTCAACAACTAAAATTCTTTTATTAAACACTCTATATGTCTTGTTAAAGAATAAACTAAAAAGATACCTTCATCGCTTTTAGTATCAAATTTAGCTAATTATTCTTTTCCGTTGTTTAGAATGTAGCATTTAGTGATAAAAGGGTAAAAATAAGATATGTTAGGTCTCTTTCCTTTCCAAAGCTCATATGAGATTTTCTTGAGAATTGATCTTATAAAAACTCTATTTGAGATATAGCAAACAGTATTTATAGCTTCCACTGAAAAATATTTTGGCAAATTATTTTTACACAACATGGTTCTAGCCATTCCAGTTAAAGTTCTGTTTTTCTTTTCGGCTACATCATTTTATTATGGAATTCTAGGTGCTGAAAAAGTATGTTCAATGAGATATTTACTGCAAAAATCATCAGTTTCATAATTTTCAAATTCTCTCTCATAATCACTTCAAATAAATATAATATTAAGACCCTTTTCATTTTGGACTTTCTTGCAATATCTAAAAAAGACATGATTTGTTTTGTCTTTAGATGCGAGGAAGAAAGTCCATGTATATCTAGTGAAGTCATCAATAATAACTAAGGTATATTTCTTGCCTCCCAAACTTCGAGTTTGAGTGTGACCAAATAAGTCCATCTAATGGCCTAGTAGTGAACTTGGATGCGTCTTCAATCATGTGTCTAGAATGGTTATTGTACAAGTATTAATTATTATTCCCACTTGAATATCCCTACGAAAAAAATTATTATTTCTTTGGTACCTATTTTAGTTTGAGTCCTCTTTGGTTAGGTGGAACAAGAACCTTGCTCTTAGAAACCCAAACCAACGTGCTTTAATGATTTAAATGCATTGTTTTTCCGTATTGCACAGTTACACACAATGTGACCAGATTTTCCACAGTAATTACATGTCCCATAGGTGGCTTTTAAAAAACAAGTTTTGTCGAACTTCCAACTACTTTCTCTATAGCTGATTCCAAATTTATTTGAACCACACCTTTGATTCCCAAGAAGTGTGTTCAAATTCTTTTTATCATTTATGAATTTGGCTATAGTTGCCTTTGAATCATCCAAGCCAGCTTTTAATAGAATATTTTCATTTTTTTAGTTCTTCTAGCTCTTTTAGAATTCCATTATTATTGATGGCACATTCAACATTATTATTATTTTTATAGTTTTAATCTCAAGATCCAACAGATCATTATCAACTATTAATTTTTCATTGATCTTGATCAACTCATCATTACTACTTTTTAAGTTTTTACACTAATTATCTACCTTATCATTTTCTGATTTTAGAACATTAGTTTCTTCAAGTTGCTTTTCATTTTCAATTTTAATCTCTTCATACTTGGTTTGAGAATTTTCCAACTCTTCTCCTACTTCCATCATTAATGATTTTAGCATGTTATTCTTTTTGTCTGCCTTTACTAACTTACCATAAACTTTGTCATAATAAACATGCAATTCATTATAAGAAGGAACTTACCTCATCATCTAGTGCCATGAAGCACACATCTCATTCGAGCCACTTGAGTCATCATCACTCCAGGTGGAGATGAAAGCTTCTTTTCTGGGTCCTTTTGAGGCTTTCTTAAGTAGCGGACAATATTGTTGGATGTGTTCTAGTTTGTGGCATTTGAAATAAGTTATCACATCCATCTTTTTGTGTCTATATGAGCTACTGTCATTGTCCACTCTTTTTTACTTGAAAATAGGCCTCATGAATTTCCTAAGTTTCTTAGCAACAAGATAAGTTCCTCATTTTTATTTTCATCATCGCTACAATCTTAACTTGTGGCTTTTAAGGCAATAGCCTTCTTGTTAGATTCATCTCCTTGCTTTTTGATGAGCTCATGCATTTTGAGTGCTCTAAGGAGTTCTTCCTTGCTCATAGCATTCAAGTCCCATGCTTCTTTTATTGCTGTTCTTTTTGCTTCCCAATCCTTAGGTAGTGACTGAAGAAGTTTAAAATTTATTTCCAAGTTACAAAAGTTCTTCCCAAGTACACTTAAGGGATTTATAATATTAATGAATTTGCTATACATGTCATCTATTGATTCATTAGAAAGCATTTTGAAATTTTTGAATTGACCACATAAAAGACTTATTTTTGTATCTTAAACTCTAGCGGTTCATTCATAAGTTTTTTCTAGTTCATCCCATATGTCTTTAACAGTATTACATGTATATATTCTATTAAAATCGCTTTCATTTAAACCACAATGTAAAATATTCATAGTAATTTCATTTAAATCAAATTTCTTCCAATCTTCTTCATTATAATCTTTTTCTTCTATTTTTAAAGGCATTTTCTATGACATTCTAGATTAATCTATTTTAAGCTTTAAGAAAAATTTTTATTCTACACTTCCAATATGGGTAGTTACTCCCACTTAAAAGCAGTAGCCTATTTATAATTTGCCCTTCTAGAAACCCTAGTATATTAGATGCCATGATCTTTACTTTATTATGCGATTAAGCACAAATAAGATAGAAGTTAGCTTTGATACCAAATGAAGACGCATTAAAGGATACTCAAGAGGGGGATGAATTAAGTATTTAACTTAAAAAACACAAACAATTATTTTTCATGCAATGGATCAAGCTAAGCTTTTGACAGTAGCAGATATAACAAAACAAATAATGATATGGAGTATAAAAGAAATAGAGATAGAGAAATTTAGCCAAGAATTAACATGGAGTTTGGCCTATTTCCTACTCTCTATGGTTCATAAATGCCTCCAACGAGGAATTCACGAACACTCTTACTGATTGCAACAAATTTGCACTCAAGCTGAACAATACACAATTTACACCACTTTAAGAAATAAAATATTTCATTCACTCTCTAGATGCTTTTTTGTAAATTAAAAATATAAGAATAGATCTCTAGAATGATTTTCTCGCTCTTATTCAAGATTTACAAATAAAGAACAAGAGAACAAAAAATTAAGTAAAAAAAACTTGATTTGTTTAGTTGCAAATGAAAGCTGTCAAAACTTGTCAGAAGTTGTCTAAATCTCCAAGATAAAGAGTATTTATAGTTTTCAAAAATTTAAATGCCCGTTGGAGATATCGTTTATTAGATGGTGATAATTAATGCACACAACTGTTGGATTAATTGGCCACCAGCTCGCCAATCCAAGATTCACATGTTACGTGTCAAATTATTGGACTCAACTGCCTTTATTCTTGAAATTACTGGACCGGCTCACTGGTCCCATATGCATTGGCTCATTGGTGTGAAGTTCTCCTATGTTTCACCCCAAACTTTGCTTCATTGTGCCTTGATTTCGCCGGTGCTAATCCAGCAAGCATAAACACAACATACACATACACATAAAAAACAAATTTCTATATTGATATTCCTTTATAATATTTATCAAATATCTTTACATAACTTTTACTCTCATCAAAATCATATTTAAAATAATTTATTTTAACAAGATGTTGTGGCTCAATAAAAAAAAATAAAACAAAACAAGATGTTGTTCAGGCATGAAATCCATTGGTAGCTCAATAAAGGGTATAAAGAGTTAGTGAAATCTAATTAGGGAGAAGCACAATGCCTTGCTAACATATTGGGCTTGATAAGGAAACTGCAACATTATCATTTAAAGTTAATCAAATGAAGTAAATCTTAGAGAAGCAAATTTAAGAACAAATTGAGTTTATTGAAATATTTTTGGCATGTGAGTATGTAATGACTCAAAAACACTTTTAAGAGACTTCTTCTATGGGGAAACACTTTAATAGATTATCTTTTATCTTTGTACACTCTTATTTAATAGTAATCGTTCTCTTCGCTTGTCCACCAGTTTTCGCTCTTATTGGGGTTTTTTCCACGTAAATCTCTAGTGTTGTTTTCTATCTTTTTTCTTATTTAATTGTTTTGTGTTATTAAAAGAAGAATCTGGTTAAGATTTAGAAACCTAATGAAGAGGCTGATGCTAATTTCATCAAGATGAATATTCATGATGATCAGTTGCTTATATAGATTAATGATCAAAGACTAGGATCACAGTGGATTTTCGATTCCAGATCCTCTTATCATATGATGCCAAATAGAGATTGGATCACCAATTTCAAACCTTTTAATGGTAGGACGGTCTCTATGAGCAATTGCAACTTTTGCAAAGTGCAAGATATTGGTTCAATTCATGTAAAGATGCACAATGGTGTTGTTAGAATGCTCCGGAAATTCTATTATTTTCTAGGTTTGTCTAAGAATCTTGTTCCTATTAGCAATCTTGGTAAAAATGGACATCAATGTACCATTGTAAATGGTGTGGTGAGGATTTCCCATGGTTCTCTCATTTTAATGAAAGGCATGTTGCATGGCACTTTGTATGCTCTTTAAGGTTCTATAATTGTTGGGCAAACTACAGTTTCCATTAAGTTTAAAAACATAAAATTTATGGAATATGCAATTACGCCATATGTTAAAGAAAGGGATGCACCAATTGTGTAGCATATGTTTACTACCAGAGAAGTTGGATAGTTAAGATTTCTATGAGCATTGTGTATTTGGCAAGAAAAAGCGTGTGACAATAGAACATAAAACCAAAGCATCTTTAGACTAAATTCATTCAGATCTCTAAAGGCCAGCTCTAATTTCTTCTTTGGGTTTTGCCAGATATTATCTCACCTTCATTGATGACTTTTCCAAGAAACTCTAGGTCTATTTTCTGTAGAATAAATCAAATGTTTTCAAGACCTTTAAAGAGTGCAAGAGTATGATTGAGAAGCAAAGTAGGAATTATGTCAAGCAACTCCAAACTAATAAAGGTCTCAAATTTGTTAGTGAATTTAATCAATTTTATGCCTCTAATGGATTGTGCATCATAGGACTGTTATGCATACTCCACAAACTCCTGAGCATGTGTGGTTTGGTGATCCACCAAAGTATTCACATTTAAAAATATTTAGTTCTCCTAAATATGCTCATGAGAATATTGGTAAGCTGGATGACCGTTTAGTTAAATGCATTTTTTATTTGGTATGCTATGGGATTAAAGGCTATAGATTGTATAATCTAAAGACCAAGAAAATTATTGTTAGTAGAGATGTAGTATTTGATGAGTCTACACTTTTATAGCTTGGTGTTAAGAAGTCTATTATTTAAAGTCAATTTGATGGTACACAGGAAAATGTAGAGGTTCTTATCCTTACTACTCAATTGCTTAACAATTCACCTTTGACTTCAAGTCGGACTAGTAGTCATAAAAATTTTCTTAGTACATCTGAAAAACCTTCCATAACAAGGGACAAATAGAGGCGGTAGATTAAAGCACAAGCTAGAATTGATGATATGGTGGTTGTGCACTTAGTATTGCAAATGAGATAAGAATGCAGTGATCCTATTTCTTATCAAGAGGCTATTGAAGCCTTAGACTCTAACAAGTGGATTATTACCATGCAAGAAGAGATGGAGTTGCTTTGTAAAAATGGTACATGGGAACTTGTACCACCTCTAGCCACTAAGAAGATTATTGGCTCCAAATAGGTATTTAAAAAGACAGAAGGGGAAAATCTAGATGACACTCACTATAAAGCACACCTGTAGCCAAGGGCTATAGTTTGGTAAAAAGGTGTAGATTGTGCTGATATTTTCTCACCTATTGTTAAACGTACCACAATCAGTGGTTTATTGTTAATTGTAACTGTGGAGAATTTAGAACTCGAGTAGATGGACGTCAAGACTGTTTTTCTTCATTATTTGGGGAAAGAAATTGTTATGAGTCAACATGAAGGTTTTATTGCTGAAGGGAAGGATGATCACGTTTGTTTGCTTAAGAAATCCTTGTATGCACTTAAGCAATCTTCCATGCAATGGTATAAACAATTTGATAGTTTTATCAAGAGCACTGAGTTTATAATGAGTAGTTAAGACATTTGTCTTTACTTTCAAATGCTTTCTAATGGATCTTACATGTATCTACTTTTAAAGACCTATGGACAACTAAGAAGATTTTGGGTTTGGAAATTTATCGACATAGATAATCAAGAAAGTTGTGGTTATCACAATAATATTATATTCAAAGAGTCCTTAAGTGTTTGAATATGTTCAATTCTAAACTAGTCGCCACATCTTTAGCTACTCATTTCAAATTTTTTATTGTTGCATCGCCATAATCTGATGATGAATGCAAGTACATGACTAAAATCTCATACTCTAGTTTAGTAAACAGTTTAATGTATGAAATGGTTTGTACTCATCCTGATTTGGCATAAGTTGTTGGTGTCGTGAGCCGATATATGGCTAATCCTAGCAAACTTTATTGGCATGGTGTAAAATGGATATTGAGATATTTATAGGGAATAAGTGATGTATGTTTGGAGTTTAAGCAAAAGGATAGCATTTTGACATGATATATTGATTCTAATTTTGCTGGCGATTTAGATAAAAAGTGATTTCTTACATGTTATGTTTTCCCATTAAGAGGTTATGCTACAAGCTAGGAAGTTTCATTGCAGCTAACTATAGCTTTATGTACTATTGAGATTGAATATATGGTAGTGACTAAAGTAGTTAAGGAGACTTCATGGTTGAAGGTTTTATTGTTTTGGCTTAGATCACCAGGTGATAGCATTGTTATATATTGTGTTCATCATGGATTCCATGCATCATGAGTGCATGAAACATATTGATGTGAGTCATCATTTTATTCGAGATATTGTGAGTCGAGGTGATATTCGTGTGACAAAGATTAGGACACTTCTAGGTGACAAGTTTAGCTTATATCTGGACTTGGTTTTTATTTCAAAGAGATCGATATAAGTCATGGTAGCATATTTGGCAAGTGAAGATTTGTTGTTTATCTGTTGCTTTGATCATTTTTTTTTGTATTCTTTTACTCATTTTAACGCATTTATGAGAGTTTATTGCTCATTAGGCATGTTGTTTTTTAGGGAGTTACACCTCGGGGTTGTGAGGCAAAAAGGTGAAGATTTGTTGAAATATTTTTTTATAGTTTTACCTCACTTATATATATGTATGTATCTAAGTCCTAGGGTTTTCATAAAAGAGAGATTTAAAAACACTTTTGAGAGACTTATTTTATTGAGAAACACTTGAGAGTTTAAAAGATTTGGGTAGTTTTGATTATCCCACATCTTTGTACACGCTTCTTTAGTAGTGATTATTCTCTTTGATTGACACATAAGACATGGAGAAGAAATTGGAGTCTATAAGGGGAAAAAATAGACCAGTTCCCCATGAAAGATGTTTTTAATATGGATGAAATTGGTTTGTTATGTAGGTTATAAGTTGATCATTCTCTTACAAGAAAACAACTTAAAAGGAAGAAAACAAGACAAAGAAAGGCCTACGATTGTTATTTGTTGCAAAGGATCGCTCTAAAAAAAATTCCTTTATGAATCAGTGGAAAGTATGAAAGGCCACATTACTACAAGAATGTCAACATAAGCAATTTGAATTTTCAATACCATGCCAAAAAAATGCCAACAAAAGAGCATGGATGACTAGAATTCTTTTCACAAATATTCTCATTAGTTAGACCAATATAGGCAGGATATAAAAGTTATTTCATCATTTCAGAGGGAGAGGTTCGATTGACACATAAGACATGGAGAAGAAATTGAAGTCTATAAAGGAAAAAAATAGACTTGTTCCCTATGAAAGATGTTTTTAATATAGATAAAATTGGTTTGTTTTACAAATTACATGTTGATCATTCTCTTGCTTAAAGGAAGAAAGTAGGAAAAAGAAAAGCCTACGATTGTTATTTGTTGCAATAGGGATGACTCTAGGAAAAAGAATTCTTTACAGATCATTGAAAATTATGTAAAGTTATTTTCTTCAAGAATGTCAACATAAACAACCTGAGTTGTCAATATTATGCTAGCAAAAGAGCATAAATGACTAGCATTCTCTTTAGCAAAAATGCTCATTAGTAGAAAAGTCATTTCATCATTTCAAAAAGAGTGGTTCGATTAACATATAAGACATGGAGAAGAAACTTGAGTCTATAAAGGAAAAAATAGACCAACTCCCTAAGAAAGATGTTTTTAATAAGGATAAAATTGGTTTCCTTTACATGTTACATGTTGATCATTCTCTTTCAACAAAACAATTTAAATGAGGAAAACATGACAAAAAAGGCTTACAATTGTTATTTCTTGTAATGAGGATAGTTCTAAAAAAATTCCTTTATGGATTATTGGAAAGTATGCAAAGTCACATTACTTCAAGAATGTCAACATAAACAACTTGAATCGTTGATTTCGTGCCAACAAAAGAGCATGGATGACTAGTGTTCTTTTTGACAAATATGCTCATTGGTCAAACCAGAGATCTCATGGTAGAAGAATTTTTTTGGTGGTAGATAATTGTTAAGCTCATCCAAGAAATATTGAAGGACTATGTAATGTTGAGTTTTTTTTTTTTTCCACTTAACATAACATCAAAAACCCAACCGTATGATGCTAGGATAATGAGAATTTTCCAAAATGCACTACCATAGGAAAATTTATTATAAGATATTGGAAGGCTATGAGCCGAAAAAAAATTTTATCCAAAAAAGATTAATATCTTAGGTGTCATCAATCTTGCAATCTTAACTTGAACGATAAATGTTCAACAAGAGAGAATATTAAATTGTTGTAATATTGCAAAATTCAATCAAAGGATGAAGTAACCTAGAAGCAATTTCTCAAGAAAGCATTTATGAGCTTGATGAGAAAACGATCAATGATCTCGGTTACTCTAATAAGATGTCAATCACCTATTGGATTACATGGGTAAAAATGATGAATGTCCTAATGTTCAAAACTTACAAGAAATTGTGGCTAGTATCATTAAAATTATGCGAAAGAAAGCACCTATAGCAAGAACAACTCTTCACAATTTTTTGTTGTATCTTATAGCATGGCACTAAAGCTTTTGAATGCAATGAGAAAAGTTATTGATGAAATCTAACTAGATTTAAATTTCAAGAGAAATAAAATGGAAAACCCCCCATTTGGTATCTGAATTTTGATGAAAAAGGTCAATTAGGTACTTGAACTTTTACTGTAAACCCCTAAATTTTTCCATAACTCTTATTAAATAATCATAAAATTAAATATCAAATCGAAACCCTAAAAACCAACCCAAGTTAAAACTAAACCCTAAATAATATTAAATACGAAATTTCATGACCTTAAGAAAAAGAGAACCTTCAAAAACAAAATAAAAATTCAATAATTGTTCGATTCGAAACCCAAACGTGAAATAATTCATCTATCTGATCCCTAACATATAAATCGAGATGGAATATCCAAATAATATTCAACAAAAAAAATTTAAAACCTTAAATCTTTTGGTTAGTTTTGGAATAAAAAATCTAAATTAATACCGAAAGTCAAACAGTGTCATCACACAACTTTAGACTTGATTAAACAATCCTAAGAACTGAAAAATATTAAATAAATCATAAAATAAAGTAAAACATAAATTTTAAACAAAAAATATAACATGGTCAAAAACCCTAAAATTTTATGATCTTACGAATAAATCAAAAAACCGGAAGTCAAACTGGATCCGTAAAAGTCAATTTGGTCAACAGCAAACCCTAGTGAAACTAGATCCGGTAATCTCGCACTCGAAAACCCAAGACAATAAAAATGGGATAATCATAGATTATAGTCTATAATAGTGTAATGCAACTTAAAAATATCATATTTGTTGAAAATTCTTTTGTTTCGAAAACAGTATCTTGGTGCACAAAATAGTAAAATATTCTGATGACACCATTAGACTCGTAATAATATGAGGATTCCAAAAATACTAGTTTTAGAATTTTTCGGTAACTAAAAATATTAGATATAGTTCTTTTATGTGTATTTTCATTATTACTAATATTTTATTTATCTAGTTTACTATTCGTTGTATTATTTTTACTATTCACTACTAGTCATCTATCTCTACTTTTTTCTTACACCTATCTCTTACATCTTTTACAATTTTTTTTTGCCATAAAATTTCACTATACTTTTACTTCCTTTCCCTCCATTTTTTTCTTTCATTTATTTTCACATCTTTTATTTCCTCCTTTTTCTTTCCATAAACATCTCTTCATTCCTTTACTTCTTACACATTTTTCTTTCACCATAACAAAACTCTACCAACTTTTCTCTCTAAAAATTTTTCTTAAACACTTTCCATCCCTCTTTCATCTATACACAAATCCTAAGTTTTCTCCAATTCTTCTTTCATCAACTATTTTAGGTAGAACATTAAACTTCCTCTTTAGTTTATGTTGACATAACATGAAAAATATGTGTGCTTTGATTTCATATAAAAACCCCATGATGCTCATGCTAGACAATGGGATCATGAAAACAATATGTTGTTCATGTCTTGTTCAACTCCATAATGTATTCATATTATGTTATGTTATGTTATGTTATTGATTCTAACATAACTTTTTATATGTTATTATGTATAAGTATGTGTATATTTTTAGAGTCTAAAGCTCACTAATCTAACATTTTATTGATATTGTTATTTCCTTGTTCATTTATTTATTTCATGCAAGTAAATAAGACTAGTCACTTCTAGTTTTAGACTTATCCTCATCAAATCAAAATGCTTTTGGACTTATCCATAATCTAAGTCTAGGTAGCCTTAACATAAATCTAAGACTCCCATGATTTTTCTTATTTGTTCTCTTATTTTTCTGAAGGGACTTGCCCATGTCTAAGTTCGAGAAAACTTGAATAAAAATCTAAGACTTCCAAAAATTTTCTTCTTCTCCTTTTCCTTAAGCTTTCTTGTGCATTTTCTTTTCTCTTTTTGGAACTTATTCATTCTAAGTTTCGAGAAGCCTTGATACAAGCTAAGACTTCCCAATACTTGACTTTACATATATGCTTATTTAATTTTCTATATCTCTTATATTCTATATGAGTTATTTTCTTTTATCATACAACATAGCTATAAGTTCATATTAATGCATGATTATAATGTTGTTGTCTTAATAGAAATTTTTTTTCAAAGAAATAAAAGGTGTTCTTTTCTTTTACAAAAATAAGACTAAACTCTCTATAAAAATAATTTTTGACACTTAGGAAAAATTTCCATTAAAACTTATGATCATGGTTCAACAATATCCTTTTCAAATATTTAAATAGGTTCATCATAAATTTTTAGTATTATTTTTATTCAAAGTTTCTTCAAGACTTAATTATGTGGTTCTATTAGTCTCTTTTCAAATACTAAAACAAATTTATTATTTAATATTAATATTGATAATTATTTGTTATGCAAAATTTTCTTAAAAACTTATTTATAAGGTTTATATCAACACTTTGGTATACCCTAAGAACCAAACAATTTTTCAAATTCAAGTTTAAAATTAACCTACTAGTTAAAAATCCACTTAGAAATAAATTTGGTATACAACTTAAGGAACTAAGTTTTAGAAAGAAAATTCATTTTCTTTATATGAAATTAAGAAAATATAAATAACAGTTAATAATTAGACACCCACTTGTAATACTTAAAAAATTTAGTTTTCTTCCAATAACCCCTCAAATATCCAAATGTTGAAAAATTATTAACAGAAAAAGAGTTATTATGAGAATTAAAATTTAGAACAAGCCATTCATTTAATTTCTCTCATGTTAAAACTTAAAACATTTTAGAAGTAATAAGACTTAGAATGATTTTTCTTCACGACCACATAAATTTTCATGTTTTGAAAAATATTTAGTTCAAAAAAGTTTAGTATGAAAATAAATATAAAATCATGATTTTGTTTAATTAAGTTTTATATTTACAAAATCTAAGAAAGTAAAAAATTTTTTTTTTTTGAAAGAATCAAACTTAAGAAAATTTTAATAAGGAAATATACTTGGAGTTTCATGCCATCAATGAGTAAAACTATGTCTTATAAAATAAATTATTAAATAAAAATTCTTTTCAAATATAAATCCTTTGATATTCCAATATATATATATATATATATTGAACTATGATTTTTGTTGTTAAATCAAAAGTTTATAAAATAGCAAATTTAATCACAAGTTAAAGAATGACCTCTTACAAAACTCTACCTTCCATAAAGAAAGTTTACAAATTTTTATTTTCGAGACACCACTAGAATCATGCATATAATATGAACCTATGTATATATTAAAAATAATTTTTCAAAATATATATATATATATATGTGTGTGTGTGTGTTTGCTATGGAATTTTTGGATGAAATAGAATTGAGAAAACTTACAAATTGAGGCTGAAATTTTCGTGCTAGAGCTGTGCCGACCCGTTTTTGAACCCAAATGATTTTAAATGTTCAAAATAACCTTAGAAATAGATAGACCTTTTCGAATAAGTAGAAAACGAAATCTTATATGTGAAGTTCCGATTTAAAGTAAACAAGTTATGACCGTTTTAAATTGGAGTTTCACATAATCTATTTTTGACAAAAATCATGAAATATAATTAGAAAGTTTGAGTAAAACTTCTATGAAATACTCATCCAAGGTATTTCTTCTTTCTATGTGATGATGAATACGGCATTTCTCTTTCTGAGGATTACTATGACTAAGAAGATTGCGATATGGACGAATGAGTTCTTCCTCATAATTTCGTTACCTTACTAGTGCTTGTGGGTAGTTGCACTAGAATTTTAAGTACAATATAAAAATGAACATGTATGGGGTTATAGGTTTATATGTTTATGCCTTTATGTATGTGTGATAATAGATGTTAAGCATATCGAAATCGAAAAATGATTGTTTAAATATATTATTAATATTACCTGTTGCTTATGTGTATATGATGATTGTTTGATCACCTTTAAGTTTACCATAATTATACTCGGCCTTTATATAAATTAAATGAATACGCATTTCATCCGTCGAGTCACATCATAGGGACTACTACTCCGATGCAAGGAATCGAAAGGGTCAGAGGTCAAGCTCATTCTTAAGGAACTAAGGCGTACCGGGGATACATCCCAATAATGAGCCATGCCAATCGATCGCTAAGAGCAAAGTGCCCGGGAACTAGTAGTGAAGATGGCAAGGATCTTCGTACCTAAATTCCCCAACCTTCGATATGGAGGCATAAACTCGTTCTATATATGGTTTTCGGATAACTATATATATTTGTGTAATAATATGATTATTGTATAGCATATGCATAAAAATTAATAAACTTGTTTGAAATCACGATACAAATAAAAGGGAATAACTCACTACGCTTGTTGTAAGATTATACCCCCCATAGACTTTTGTTGAAATAGGTATGTTTGCAGTTACGATCAAAGATCGGAATATTACGGAAATCATTGGAGAATTTTTGAGCTCTTGTGGAAGAAGTGGAACCATAGGATGGATTTACTTTCATGTAATTTCTCCATGAGTTATATATGATATGTTAATGTTTGAAGATTTCTAGAAAGTGTATTTGTATAGTTCTGAAGACATTAGCAGGGGTATGCCTCTAAGAATTGTAATTGATCTTGCTTATGTTTTATGTTAAGTATTCTTCTTACCTTTTTATTCAATTATTATCAAAGTAAATTGCATTACTTCGATATGTTCCCTGTGATGCGTTGTATACCTTATGCATAATATGAAAGCCTTTGCATGACTAAGGAAGTCATTCCTAAGTTTTAATATTGTGTACGATGGACTACCACAATTAAGATACCCCTCAAGATGTGATATTGACAAAGTCCAATTCCATACTTAATTGAACTTTTCGTGCTCCTAAACACTATCCCTCTTAACATCGTTGAAAATGTTATCCTACGTGGACCAATGCACCAATCATTGTCTTACATCTGCCCATTACTTAAATGGACAAAATTGTCTCTCTCTCTCCTCTTTGATGGCAATAAGGTGCCTTTTAGTTTTTAGCCAAGGGACATCATGTGCAAAGCACATGATCTTCTTCTTCCTTGACTAAGAAAGAGAGAAAGTGGATCTTGCCAAATCTCACCAAATCCAATCCGTTCTTATCAAATTTTTAGAGAATCTTTGTAAAACTAACAAAAGATCATAACGATAAATAAGATTTACACTAGAAATCAAAGCAAATAGGAGTAAGTAGTGAGAGTGATACAAAAAATCCATAGGTAAATCTATTAATTTTAGAAATCGCCTAAAAATTTTAATCTATACATATATAAATAACATATTGGAATGGAAGAATTAATTGAGATATTTTTAAAAACCATAGATTAAAAAGAAATAATAAATCAATCTTCTTCCACAATAGATCATCTTCAACCTCTAGCATTTCTCTCTATAAAGGACTCTGTCTCAAGCTTTCTTTTCTAAACATGAGCCGCACTTAACTTCAAGTCAAAATTGAGTCAGCTTGCCATAGAGTACGAACTTAACACAGCCCAAAACCATTACAACTCAACAAACCATTACAACCATCTCAAATTTAATTCCTAGCCCTCTGCTAATGACCTTCATGGACTCTACCATGACTGTTGTTCCCTGTTTATATCTTGTTGAAGTACAAGACTCGACCCATGCAAAGCTTAGATTCTTAATGTAAGAGGATTAAAAACTAAAAGGTAGAAAAAAAATATAATTCAAAAATCCAAGTTATTTTGGGTCAAAATGGATAGGTATCGAATAGTAATTAGAGCATTAGTCCATGTACGATATTATTTTTAACAGTGTTAAGAGCTGTGGTATTTAGGGGCATAAAAAGTTCAATTGGACATGAAATTAGACTTTTTAAAAGTTCAAATACTTGATTAACCTTTTCATCAAAGTTCAGGTACTAAATGCCTTCTCCCCCTTAAAAAAAAAAAAAAAGATAGATTCATGTGTTACTAAATTATGCTAGTTATGTTCGTAATTTTACGTAATTATTAATTTGTGATATTGACGGGATTATAAAATCATATAAGGGTCTTCCTAAAAATTATTACCTTATCAATTTATCAAAATTACTAATTTTGTAAACTAGCCCAAGTTGGGCCAGATAAAAAATATTATTTTAGAGAAGTTATTATTTTCTCAAGTATTAATTTATAGATGTTTGCCTATAGTTTCAAAATTTTAGAAAAATTAGTGTGTTGACTTATTTTGTTAAAATAAAATTCAAAGTCTATGTTTTTTAGCCAATAAATTTTATTTAATAAAAAATCCCTAAAAATTTAAAATTAATACGCAATGTGTAGGGATCTAATGCAAAATCCTAAAATAATTAAAGACACCAATTGATAACTTTTTTTTTATAGGAAATACTACCAAGTAACAAAAAAAATTTATGCAAGTCTAACTCTAAAATGCTTAATATGCTAGGAAAAAAAGTGCTAGTTTCATGGAAATATGCAAAATATTTATGAAAAAAAATGATAAATTGCGGAAAAAAATCAAATTAATTTAACGATTTGATAATTTTGGTAAAAATCTAATTTCTATAAAATTTTATTAATACAATGTTAATTAACACGCAAAAAATTACATATTTCACAAATTGTAAATTTCTAGTTTAATTATAATAATAAATGCAAACTAAAATTTAAAAAAAAAAAACAAAATACAATAAAAATGAGTAATCATTTAACTACATTTATCCTTTGTGTTGAATCTCATACCCATATTCAAGTTTTTGCAAGTGCATACATTACATTCTCATTTTTCTTAAAGGTGATGTAGTTATCTTCTTGCATATTGAAACATACAATTAAATCGCTCATAGTTATTTCAATCTTCTCAAATTCTACAAGTTATCTTATTGTTGAATGGGGTACATTGAGCCAGAAGGATGTGCCATGTGTAGAAATAGTTTGTCAATTATGTAATCCATAATATGGATCTTGTACTTAAAGCAAAAAGAAGAATGAAATAAAATTATGAAGTCTAGGACAAGCGTGACCGTCATTGAAGTAATGAATTTCTTGGATTTCCGTAGAGATCATGAGCCCGATCATGACCGTAATCAAAGTGATCGTAGAGATCACGAGCGTGATCATAGCCGTGATCATAGTTTTGCCAAGCACAATAAAGTTCATAGGCTTAATCACGCCCGTTATCTCCACAGTCGATACTCCAATTTTATTTTAATGGTTAATTTTGGAAGTTGCAAGTTTTGATCAGTTTCTTCAAGAGTTTTGTGTTTAAGTTGCATCCATTCCTGACAATGATTCAGTTAATTAATAACGAATCAATTTTAAATCCAAATAATGCAACCCATACGTAAACAACATGCTCTTGGGAAAAGTTATGATGGTTGGAATATCAATTCATTATATAAAATGTGTTGCATCCGGTGGTAAAACAATAGCGGATAATTATTGTTATTCTTCTCTTTGTATTTCTTCTTTTAACACATAACTATACACATACATCTTCAAATTCTTTTAAGTGTGATTTGATACTTGAATATTTACTATTTAAGTATCAAAACTTAGTTGTATCTTGAGAGAATTTCATATTCAAATCCCATAGCCAACTTAGTGTGACAGCATAAATTATCTAAGAAAAGTAATTTTATTCGTGTCTCTAAGTCTATCTTTGTTTTTTTTTAGTCTCATCAAATCAAATTTACATTCTTCTATATATTATTTATTTTCACTAACCATACCTATTCTTAACACTATGGACATATCATTTACAAGAAAAATTATTTTCTACTTAAATGGATGGAAAATATTCTCTATTTTCTAGAAATTATTTTTCTCTAAATAAATAAGGTCTAAATGTTGTGAATATATAATAAATTTTTACTATTTGCATGGAAAAATTTAAATATTTAATGCAATTTACTTACAATTATTTTTTATTGTTGCTTCTAGTTTTCTTTTTTCTAATTGTTCATTTTTTTTAAGGAGATTGGATGAATCTGCTGGGTTTAGGCGACCAACCCAGCGTAGACCCGGATACCTAGCGGAACCCTGCATGGGTCAAGAGACCCATCAACCTGTGGTTGAGCTTGATCCCTCTTCGGGACCACTGGTGCTAGGTGGGGTCCTGATTTAGACTGGCCAGTGGTCATATCAAATACAATGCACAAGCCACGTTCCCCAAGAAAACAGCCATATTACTCCAGAGATTTATTCTTATAGGACGTGCTTTCAAATGAAGAAATTCTCAATTCCTATTTCGCTTTTATATTATGACAGGACAGCTAGCTTGTCATTACTCATTTTTTCAAAACAATTTAGAGTTCATACAGGATTGAGACGTTGTAATCGGTTTCGTTGGTCATATTAAGTCGCCGTTGATTTTAATGGCCGAGAAAGAGGACTTCATTTAATTAAAAGCTACAGTTAAAATTTCCCCAGCCACTCAGTTGCAAATATTTTCTCTATGTATCATGTGTCTATTTGGATTATTAAATTTTTATTTATGTTATACCTATAATTTATTTATATCATTTTTATATTGTATCTATTTGATTCATCTATGAGTGAAATTATTAGTTTTTCATCGGTATCTATTTTGTGATAAATATCTATTAAAAAACAAAAAAAAAATGAAACAAACAGACTCTAATATGCTCATCATCATTCCAATTCAGCTTAAAATATATTCCTTTAGGCACAACGTCTACCTCGATTTATAGAATGGTATATATGTGTGTATATATATATTTATGAACTTATGGAAAGATGCATGATGAACCTAGAACAATGGGTCTCGATTCCTACCACTTTTTAGTTAGACTATGTCAATTTCCATGTGTCTAATAGGATTGATCATAAGTTGTTATTATGTCTGTAAATCTTCATTTCTTCACAACTACTACTGTAAACTATAGTGTTGTTGAGAGCCTGTTACTTATGCAGCTATAAATATAAGTTCAGCTGCATGCAAAAGGATCTAGCAAATTGTTGCTTCTACAAAGCTGTGACAGTCAGACCTTATGTAGTTATACCTGCAGCAATCGGGCCTTTTATAAAACCCAGCTTTTTCTTTTTTCTGTTTTTTCCTCCTCCTTGAGCTGCATTTATGGGCATGTTTATTTGTTGGGCATCTATTCCATGTTCCTTATGGAGGAAAGGTTTCTATCTTACCAATTTGTTATAAGAATTAATTAGTAGTGTATAAATATTGATAAGCTTTCAACAAATATTTCATTTTGTAAAAATTACCTTCTATTGTTATTATGTGTTAAAATAATATTAGTACTTATTCATCAATCATATTAATATATTGAATACTAGTGCCAATTTTTTTTTTCCTCCTGAACTCTCTATATTGTTGTTTATGAAGACTTATATTCTCTCTCTCTCTATTTACATGTGGATCATAACTTCTATAAATGCAATGTGGGGAAGAGCCATGTTTTTACAAATCACATGACTTCGAAAGGAACAAAGGAAAACAAAAAAAAGTTAATGCATTTTAAGAGCCAATTGCTTATTTCACAAGATTTACATTGCTTTTTCCAACCCAATGTGAAAATACAGACACAGATACAGATGAAAAATAGACAATCCAAACAGACCCTATAATAGTACCGGTATTCATATGTCTTTGTCTTAACAATTTCATTCTCAAGGTAAAGTTTATGTCCTCATTAGCAGTCCTCTCGATTTTAGTTAACATTATTATCATGAAGAGAAGGTAGTATTTTATAGATGATTAATTTTGTTCTCAACTAATTCGAAGGCTTTGTATGGATTTTCTATCCTATTTAGTTCATTTATCAAGAAATATGTCTTTTTTTAAGCCCACATGGTTGTATAATAATCTATTATTTTGAGTTTTATGCATCTATTACTATTATTAAGCGAACACCAAATTAATTCAACTCCAAAATTTAAACATAAGGTAATTAAAATAGCCACAATCACATCATATTTACTCTCTTCTATTGTTTTTTTTTTTTTACAATTTTCTCTCTCTTATCCTCCCCTCCTCATCACTTTATTCTCTCCACTTTCTCCCTCTCTGCCATTATAATATTATATTTTAACACATGCATCACGGATGCATCACTAGTATTTTATTTCTTATTCTAATTCGCATATTAACTGTGACCACAATGAGATAAGAAGAATGTGACATTTTGATGAGTACCAGCCATATGTTTTTAAGTTACTTATCATAAATGTTACATAGATTTTTGAAAATTAAGCATCCCGTAGATTTATAGAATAATATATGAAGTTTTACGTTAGTGTTATTTATACGTACGAGGTTTTCTTTCTTTTTTTTTATAAATGCAACGAAAAGACCCGGAAATAATGAATAATGAAACAATTAAAAAAGAAAGCATAACATCAAGGCCTTTGGTGTTTTTACTTTTAGCTCCATTTTTGTAGCAATTTTGTTCGAGTTGTTTGTCATAAGAATCTAGGCTAAGCAATCACTTTATGAGTTGCTTAACTAATAAAGGAGGTTACTTAATTTTGATAAGTTGCTTGCTAAGTAGTCTAAAAAGCTTTTTTTATTTTTTTTGTTTCTCTTGATGTTAATTTTGCATAAATCATATAATATGAGATCTGTGAAATTTTTAAAAAAATTGTTAAAATACATTATTGACTAAACTCACAAATAAAATGAAGAGTTTCTTAGTAGAAGAAGTTGCGTAAGATACTAATGTGACATGTTAGGTAACTTATTGTTAAAGATAATCTTACAAATTTAAAAATATAAAATGAGATTGTTTAAATATCATTTTGAACATCTCTAATCAAAGACTACAGTGATTTTAAAACATTATAAATTCTTTCTTTTGGTTATATTAATATAGAACTTTATTAATATTGTTTAAACCTCACAAAATAATTCTATCACTAAAGTTTCAAAACGTCATGAAGGTTTGGTTCGATGATGTCCAAGCATCACCTGTGTGGCTATATCGTTGCCCATAACTAAACTTAGAAAGGTCAGTATGTTGAAATGTCAGTATGGCATGTTACATGATGTCTGTGTCGTATTGTGACAAAGACGATTAGCTCCCTGGCGTTCCACATGCTACAGGTGGGGTGATGTCTGATTCACTGATTGTGATACTCACTAAATGCTGAATAGGAGAAAACGTTTTTCTTGCCGGGGGTGACATCTGTAATTACAGATGCTAGTATAGCTCCATCGTAGATGTCAGAAATTAGCCCAATTGGTGGGGACCTGCTGATTAAGCCTAATTGGAGACCGGATAGGGGAGAAAATGGGAGGATTTAATTTATATTAATTTTTAATTATTTATCATTTTTTAGGATTGTATAGATAATTTATTATTATATCTTATTTTTATATTTTATAATAATTAAAATTCCACACATTTTCCTTCTCCTTATTATCCAAACATATCAAATAAATCAAAATTTCTTATAATTTTATTCTCTCCACTTTCTCTCATTCCACAATTTTTTCATCCTAATTTATTTCTTCTGCCAAATAAGGCCTAAAAGTTATTTTTGGCATCCATCTCCAGCAAAAAGAAAAACGGATACACAATAAATTATCTTAATTTTCGGATCTAAATACTTAAAATATTTTATAATATAATTATATAGTTTTTTTTTTTTCCTTTTAGTCTTGGCAAATAATTACATGTGATCATAAAAGACTTCATCAAGAAAAATTTAGAAAATATTTATTTCCAAATATCTTGGAATAAGGGAATAAAAAAAATATAAATTAAAGAAATCCTAAAGAGCAGAATTCGTCTTCTTCATTGCATCGTCCATACATTCAACGTTTTTAAAACTGAAGCTTGAAATCATGTCTTGAGAATACTAATCTATTAACAATTTAAAATCATGTTTTAAAGATGTTTGTTTACAGTAAAATATAACTCAAGGCCCACTCAATCTTTTGGACCTAGAAATCCTTACAACCCTCAAAAGGCTACAAACACGGTAGCTCGACACATTGTGACCTCAAGTCATCGAAAAGTGTAACAGTTCAACCGTGTACGGTGATGCAGGACTCTCAAATTCTCACATCGGGGCGGCTCTTGGGTTTGTTAACTTAGCCTCCGTCCACCCTGACCCCGTATCCTCACCCTTGGGTCCTTATCCTCCTCAGCTGTAATACACGTCCTAGTCACACCTCATGATCGAGGGGACATCAACAACTTGGCTACACTCCACGAAGTAAGGCTCACCAAGCTCAGGTATCATCTCTACGCCTAGTACCAAGCCTTGTACTAGTTGTTCTTGTATGACTCTAAAACCCTATAAATAGCCCCTTGCCTCCTTAGTAAAGGGACAAGAAGGGAAACAAAAAACATAGAGTACAAATAGAAAAGCAAGTTGTCTGACATTCCTTTTATATGAACCTTACTTCTACCTACAGGCTGACCTAAGCATTGGAGTGGCCACGTCGGGTAACCCTCGACGATCCTCTAATCTGTCTTTTAATGTTTGCAAGAGCTATCTCTACTCGCCTAGATTCAACTTGTGCAATATTTTGGCGCCGTTTGTGAGAACCAAATGATTAAACACCTTCCTGTTACCTCTTTCTGAAAAACCCTACAAAAACCCTAACCAACGTAACCACTTTTTCATAATGCCTAGGCCACAGTGAAGCAAAAATCAAGGTGACTTCGCTCCCTTACCAACCATATCTCATCATGTTGATGGCAAGGCTTTCAAAATGTTGCGTCATGGGCCCGCCGTTGCCACTGATACCGGCTACATAGATGTGAGTCGGATTCCGGAACTAGAACACTTATTCAGACATCTAGTATACCGAAGTGTAGAAAATAAACGATCAAATGCCTTTTTACAAGCTATGATAATAGAGATTGAGGGGTTGAAGGACTTGCATTTAAAATTGCGAACCTCTAGCTCACGGAGGAGCACTTCTTCAATCCGATCATCACTCGAACGTGATGAAAAGCCGATCTGATGGAATCATAAGAGTGCTACAGGCTCTTCGCGAGCCAGAGCCTCCGCTAGAGAGTGGTCTCACAACTCTAGACCAACCCAAAGCACTCATTGGAGGGCTTATACCTCGCATAGCCTTATGAGAGTTGCTAACGGCGCATCATAAGCGCTTACAGCCTCATAGCAATCGGCTCAAGTTGCTACTAGGCACCAAATTGACAATTATCAACCTGAAACAGGAAGGACGATGATTCCCCATCCAAGTCGGGACCATGGGAGGGACATCCCCACTTCTGTCTCAAAAGACATGTAGTGCCCTAGAAGAGATACGTGACATAATGAGGAGACTATCCACCATTAAGGAGGGCTTTCAAAGCGAGCTTGCTACAAGAGCACCCTTAGGAAAGACGCCTTTTGTGCTCGAAATCCAGTCTGAAATACTCTCGACAAGAGCTCGGCTGCTTACTTTAGAATCAAATGACAGAATGACAGACCTAGAAGACCATATCGCACAACTCTAATCCACTAGGGTGGTACTCAATTTTTCAGATGCCATATAGTGTAAAACCTTTCTTACTACCTTTTGAGGTGCCATTAAGGTTTGGTTCAACAAGCTTGAACCAAACACGGTAAGTTCCTTTTCTAAACTCACCGACCTCTTTGTTGCATACTTTATGGTGAGCAAACCACCATAGAAAAATGCTTCCTGTCTTTACACAATGCGACAAAGACCTAACAAATCCAGAGGGACTATTTAACAACTCATGCTTGGAAATCCCAAATCTTAACCATGGTGTGGCTTTGGAAGCCATCAAACAACAAGTTCTTATCAGTAGCCCATTCTTTGACTCCCTTTCCAAATGCCATCTTACCATGCTCGAGCAAGTGAGGGAAAAAGCCTAGAAGTATATCCAACAAGAAGACACGAGGAATGCCCAAAGAGAGGTTGAAAATCAATCAAGCCAAACCTGAGCCTCCGACAATTTACCTCAGGAAAAGAAACGGCTGAGAGATCACCATGACACCAACCGAGTCGAAAAAAACTGAGGTCTCAAAGATTGCGACAAGCCAAGACTCTTTCCAACCTATGATGAGTTCACTCCCCTCAAACTACTAGTGTACAACGTGTTCCTTGAGATAAGAAATCGAGGCCTCTTATTACCACTACCCCCAATGAGACTAAGCCTATGATGAAATGATTCCAAGGAATAGTGCAAGTATTACGATGATCGTGGGCATGATACGAGCAACTATTAGCAGCTCAAAAGCACAATAGAAGATGCCATATGACGAGGCTAGCTGAAGCAGTATGTAGATTAGGACCTAAAGCCGAAACCTCCAGTGCAGATTTGAAAGGTCGACAAACTTGAAAGGATGGCAGTCGCCCAAAGTTATCCAGATCATCTTCATCCTCATCGGTTATACCATGGCGAGATCAATGCCATCATAAGCGAGCCCATTACCTCCATGAGGGCTGGTTGCCGCTTAACTCGGGTATATCTCAACTAATAATGAATGTGGAGCCTAAAAAATTGAAGGTTGATTCCACGATCTCATTTTCTGACAAAGATTACGAGAGGATCTAAACCCTTCACTAAGATGCCTTAGTTATCGCCACTCGTATATCAGGATGAAGGGTCAAAAGGGTGTTGATTGACACAGGGAACAATACCGATATCCTCTTCAATCAGGCTTATGAGCAAATGAAACACAAACTGAAGCCAAAGCTAAGGCCATATGACCACAAGCTTTACGGTTTCGATAACAGACTCGCTAGACCTTGAGGTATCATCACTTTATCTCTCGAGCTCAGTGAAGAGTCATATAATGTTGTGCACCTAATAGATTTCCTCATGGTCAACTGTTGGTCTCCCTATAAAGCCATATTAGGAAGGGACAATCAATCAATATCTGCCATGATCGTCTCCCAGTTCCACCTTAAGGCTAAATTGTCGCCTAGCTCGTGTGTGCAAGGTTAAGGTGAAACCAAGCTATGACTTAGAACATTGTAGTGAGCTAGCCAAGCTCGGAAGGAGGTTGCACTAGATGACAGTCTTAACCAAACGAGCAAAGTGGGAGCAACTCTCTACCCCATTATCAAAGAGGACTTAATTGCCTTTTTAAAGGCAAATAGGGATGTCTTTGCCTGGTCACCTGTTGACATGATAGGCATAAGCGCTAGTGTGGTCACACACCAACTCAACATTAACAAAGTAAAAAAAATCAATACGACGGAAAATCCGACACTTCGCCACAAAAAGGAATGCCACCATCGAAGAAGAAGTCTGAAAGTTGCTCTAGGCTAGTGTCATTAAGGAAGAAAAATACCACACTTGGTTAGCCAACGTATTCTTGGCCAACAAGTCTAACGGCAAATGGAAAATGTGTGTAGATTACACAAGCCTCAACAAAGTATGCTCGAAAGATTGCTTCCTGCTACCATAAATGGATCAGCTCGTTGACAACACCTGGGGACGTAAGCTCTTAAGCTTCATGGATGCCTTCTGTAGTTGCAACCAGAACAAAATGAAGGATACAGATGAGGTCCACACCTCATTTATTACATCATTTGGCACATACTGCTATAAAATGATGGCTTTCGAATTAAAGAATACCAGTACCAAGTTTCAGAGGTTGGTCACCGAGGTGTTCAAACCTCAAATAGGTCACAACATGGAAGTCTACATTGACAACATGATTATGAAAAGTAGATAAGCCAAAGATCATCTACGCGACCTCTAAGAAACTTTTGATCAACTTCATTTTTACAACCTAAACTGAATCCGTAAAAGAGTATATTTGGAGCCTCAATAGGAAAGTTTTTAAGGATACGTCGTATCCTAAAGAGGAATCAAAGAAAATCCCTACAAGATCAAAGCCATCTTGATAATGAGCCCACCTAAGTCTATAAAAGAAGTGCAGCAGATCGCATGTAAGATAACTGAGCTGAGTAGATGTCTACCAAATAGTGCAGACTGATGCTCGAAATTCTTCAAAATCCTCAAAAAATTAGACAAGTTTGAGTAGATAGAAAAATCCCAGCAAGCATTCAACAAGCTGAAACAATACCTCTTCACGCTGCCAATACTAAAAACCCCGATCACGGGCAAGACCTTGTATCTTTACTTTGCAGTGAGCAATTGAGCTCTATCATCCATACTAACACGAATTGGAGGAAAGCAACACCAACCGATATACTACATCAGCCATGTCCTCTAAGGTCCAGAGCCGAGGTATACAAAAGTAGAAAAGTTTACCGTAGCGGTTGTGATATCCGCACGCCGCTTACACCAGTACTTTTAGGCACACTAGGTCGTCACACTCACCGATGTATCAATACGAATGGTCCTCCAGAAGCCAGACGTATCTGGGAGAATGATGAAGTACACCATAGAGCTCAGTACCTATAGAGTGTAGTATCAACCTCGGGATACCATCAAAGCATAAGTCTTGTAGAGTTCGTAGCCGAGTACACCGGCCCCCCTGAACAAGAAGACAAGGAAAAACCTAAGTGGACCCTCTACGTCGATGGTTCCTCCACACAAGGAAGGCGTAGAGCTGGTCTTATCCTAAAAGGACCTCATGGACTCAAGATCAATTATGCTTTAATGTTTGAAGTCCCTGCAAGCAACAATGAAGTGGAATATAAGGCCTTGACAGCCAGACTTAGGCTCGGTATAGATATTGTGATAGAAGCAGAGGACCTCAAGATCTTTTGTGACTCCCAACTTATGGTCCAATAAGTCAAAGCCATGTATGCAGCCAAGAGTGAAGAAATGGCAAGATACCTGGAAGAGGTTCGATCCTTCATGAGAAACTTACCCTCGTGGGACACAATCAAAATACTAAGGACTGACAACGTCGAAGCCGATAGGCTTTTGAAACTTGCATCCATGATAAACTCCAACCTAGGTATGGTTGAAGAAAGGATATTTATCAAGCTCATGCCCGAAAATCTACTGTGATACGACCCTATGAGGTATTGGACCTGCAAAAACGAGGCCCCACCTCCAAGTTAGATGATGCCTATAGAAAATTATCTCCAAAATGACACTCTTCCCCCGAACAAAGTATAAGCCAATAGATTGATGTACAAAGCAGCCAACTATACCATTATCAATGGGATTTTGTATAAAAAGGGTTTCAGTTTTCCCTTTTTCCGATGTTTACAACCATAAGATGAATAACGAGTTCTCGAAGAGCTCCATGCTGGCGAATGCAGCAATCATGTCAAAGCTCAATCATTTACACACTCAAGTTGTGTGAGCTAGCTACTTTTGGCTAACTATGAAGACTGATGCAAAAGAATTTGTGCAACGATGCGAGCAATGCCAAAAGATCGCCCTTATCACCTATACCCCAAGTGCTTATTTGCTCTACCTCATCAACCCGTAGCCATTTGCAATGTGGGGACTAGACATACTCTAATCTTTTCCCCTATCCATAGGCCAGAGGAAATTCATAATAGTGGGATGTGACTACTTCAAGAAAAAGTTGGAGGCAGAAGCAGTGGTGAAAGTCATAGACACTAGTGTTCAATGCTTTATCTACACCAACATCATTGTCAGGTTTAGGGTCCTGCATTCCATAATCATGGACAATAGGAGGCACTTTAGTTCCAAAAATTCATAGATTTATGCGTTGAATAGGACATTACACCATGTTACACTTTTGTCATGTACCCACATGCTAACGGCTAGGTCGAGGCCATCAACAAAACCATCATGCAGAACCTTAAGGCCAGGGTAGATCGACAAAGTGGTAGATAAGCAAATGAGGTTCCCGGTATCTTATGGGGGTACCGCACCACCTAATGCACCCTTACCGATGAAACCCCCTTTTGTCTTGCCTTTGGCTTCGAAGCCGTTATACCTATTGAATTGAAGCTACATAACATCTAATTAGCATCCTATGATAAGTTGGTCAACGAAGTCGGCCTTCGAGCTGAACTTGACACCATAAAGGAGACTTGAGACATAGTGAGTAAGAGAATTGTTGTATATCAATAGAAAGTAGGACGATATTTTGACAAGAAGGTCAAACACAAAGCCTTTCTCCGAGGAGACTTTGTATGCAGAAAGCTGGAAGCAATGGGATCAGAAGAAGCCTACGGAAAACTCACTTTGAACTGGAAGATCCAGTAAGGGTAAAGGAAGCCTTAGGAAATAGAGCCTATAAACTCAAAACATTAGACAGAGAGCTCATTCCCAAGACTTAGAATGCCAACAATCTAAGAAAGTTTTTTAGGTATGCAAAGGCCAGCTTATATGTAAAGTATAAAAAGAAAGCATTTGCAAATGATATCAAGATTTTGCATAAAGAACGTGTCACACTGATGCAAAAACCAACAAATGTTTAAAAGAGGTTCGTATGATTAAAACAACCTCGAGAGCTCAGGTAACTACCGCTTAAGGGTAACTCCCATTTAAGGGTAACTTCCCTCCGACAGCTTGGGTAACTCTCCTTGTGAGCTTGCGTAACCCCTTCTTAAGAGTAATTCCCCTTATAAGCTCAGGTAACTCCCCTTATGAGCTCAAGTAACTCTCGCTTAAAGGTAACTTCCCTTGTGAGCTCGAGTAACTTCCCTCATAAACATGGGTAATTCCTTTTCAAAGGTAACTCCCCTCGCAAGCTTAAACAAATATCTATACAAATGCCAAATTAAGAAAGCACGAAAGAAATGAAAGAAAAAAAAAAACAACACAAGAAGATGAGGTCACAAAATGATTTGCCATTGAATTTACTAACTTAAAGAAAATTATTACAGTAGTTATGACTGACATCTCGGCGAGGTTAGTTTTTAAATGGCATCCCACCAGTACAATGAAGTATATATATGAACACGAGCTTCTTTAAACCGAATACAACTTTGAATTCAAGGATCTCGAAAATGATATGAACCTCAAATCAAAAGTATTACCACACCTACCCAATCATAACTCGAAAGTATAAGTTCGAGTCAATCATGACTTCACTTCCCTGTCCATTGACCTAAGCTTGTCCATCAAACAACGATAATGAATCTTAACTGGACAAAAGCTTGGCATAACTAGGAGAATATGGATTGAAGTCTACTCCCCCCTTAAGCCCGCAACCAATAAGCCATCAAGAGATCGGGCTTAAAGGGGAGATCATTATCCCATACCACCAACGAACTCCAATTGCTATTAAGGATGACATACTAAAGTGGTTGGCAGTGAGGTAGACGAATCGAACGGACCCTCCACGACAACCTCGATCTCACGGAGATTCCCAAAAACCCTGGTTACTTAATGGAGACGGAACCTTATTCATGTTAACGTACCAACCCCCTAAGTAATAACCAGTGACAATTTGGTTCCAAGAACCACAGCCTTAAACTAAGCAGCCATGGCATGAGAGGGAAGTAAGCGCTGAGTGACATGCTTGACACATTACACAACTTTCATAACCGATCCGCATAAACAGGGACTACAAGGCTTTCAACCTATCTAAACAAAGACAACAAGGCTCCTGAGTTATAACCAGGCATGAAACCACCAGGGACTTGACCTTTCAAGCATTGAAGGCCAATGAGAACAACGCTCATGATTTCTTAAACCTCATCGAAGAATATGGTGAATGAAAATCTCTCGTCACCAAGATAAGAAAATGAAAAGACATCTGAGAGAAGACAACTCATAAGAATAGAGATATTTATAGGCCAGGAAAGATGATTAACTGGCCCAATAGTTAATGCCACAAATCTTAAGGATCTTGAGCATAGTTACCCCAACCGTTCGATTATGCCTAGGGAATCCACGAGCATCGGAAAGGAAAGATTTCTAACACACGTAACCCCCCCCACCCCAAGTAGAACAACGTCATTCCCGTGAGAAAGTTGTACCTACAAACCTATAACTAATCATGGAAAAACGTGACAAAACTTAGATGGAGCGACCCAATGAAAACAAGGTCAGTATGACTAGTTAAGGACAACACGACATCATGAAGAAATTCCAATTATTGAGCAAAGATATAGTCAAGGAGAGAAAGAAACAAGAGGTTCATTTAATAGAGAACGGTACATCAACTTATATTATAATGACTCGCAAATGAGCTAAAAAATAGATAAAAACATAGCTAAAATAAAATCTCTCAACCATAGTACAACGGTCTAAAAACAAAGGTAAAAAACCCCAACTCTCATATCACTCACCACAAACTCCAAAAATCTCATCACTTGTAATAGTCTGAGGAGTAGTGCCAGCACCCTTGATTAGCCCTTCAATAGAACCAACGCGATTTGTCTCTTAGAAGGACCCTTACCATGAGGGATAGTAATGACAGCAGTAGCCGCAGACAGTAAGGTCTCCTAGTCGTGCCCTTAAGTTATGGCCACTGAGGCACTCACACCTTTACCTTCTCAAGTCCCAAGATTGCTAGCCCCTTGGGTACCAACACCGCTGTCCACAGCAGCGACCTCGACACCAGCAGCGATCTCGGCCTTACCACCCTGCTCGACTTCATCATCATCACCATTCTCTCCACCAAAGTCTTCTTCTTCGGGAACTTCACCCAAATGAGCTGCTAAAATGCTGAGATCCAAATCTTGATATCTTTCTAGAAGATCCTTCCTTATCAACTTTGCAGTATACTTGACAAGCTTAACCTGGACCTCCTTCCATTCATTGCTTGTCTCCTTGGGAATCAGCCAACCACTTTGCAAATCCGTAACATAACCTTACAATGAAAATGGCAAATCAAGTCAAATGGAAGCCAGTGTAGCGATGGTGAATGAGACAAAAAAAAACCAAATAACTTTACCTTTAATTTCTCATGTTGTAGATTTGATGATCATAATGTCTCCATCAACTTCCCTTCTCTAAAATGGCAAGCTTTGCTTCTCTTCTCTACCTCGCCGCTACAAGTTCTATACCGTTCAATAAGCAAGAACATTTATCTAGTTCCTCCTTCACACATTTCCATTTATCCTTAAATTTACCTACCACCCTCCATGAAAGATTGCTTCCTCCTCTCCTCGACCACATTAGACTGCATACGCATGATCTTGTCATCCATCTCCACAAGTAACCTATTGTGGTCATCAATTAGAATAATTAGCTCTCTCTTCAACCATGCCTCACTCTGCTTCACCTCGGCAAGCTCTCTCTCCAAACTCACCCTTTTCACCTCGAGCTCAGCAACACCCTACTCGAGTAGATGGCATGTTAACACAAAGAAATTATAACAGCAAAAACTCGAGGTATAAAAAATGAAACACAACTACTATGCGATTCTCCTTTAATAGCCGAAATGCCTTGGTAATTGTTGTCAGAGCCTACCCAAAAAAAAAAAAAAAAAGGAAGGAGAGTTGGTACAGATTTTTAAGCACAAAATAGTCCAGCTTATCTACAAAACCCAACAAACACAATGAGACCCTTACCTCATAAGTCTTTCATACAGACAAATCCAAAACTAGAACCATCGTCGATAGCTCCCCATAAAAGGGCCCTCAACATCTTCTTATCTTTAAGTTGACTTACCTCTTCGAAACAAGACCAATCAACACTAATGTTGCTCTACTTTAACGTTTTCTCCTCGATAAAATCAAGCAGACCACCAGCAACACCCCTCCTGAGCTAACTTCCGTGCCCCTTGACCAGGGCTTGACCACAAACTAGCATTACTACTCCCAGTAACCTCCCTAGACTGCACAGGAACAACATAAGCTAGGATCGATGTAGGGGATGGTTGAGTCGAACCTTGCTCCTCTCGAGACAGAGCCAAACACGGCAAACTCACTAAAATGGCATCCCCTTCACCACCACCAACATTAGCACTGGCATCTGCAACGTCCCCAATTTTAGCAGTGCCATCCCCAACTCTTTAGCCCTGCCCATCCAAATCAATCACTGGAAGACTGGCCTCGGTGGTATGATCCTTGACCTAGACAAATCGCTATTTAGCCTTAGCTTCTTCATTTATGGTCTCTTCCTCTTCTTTAAGGACCCGTAAGAACGCCAGCTACATTCATGACAACCATCATAGGCTCTACAAAATGAAAAATAAATAAAAACAAGTCAGAATTGCAACGAAAACACCTGCCTAGCTGAGCTCAATAGCTCGAATTCCTTGACCACACAAAATGCCTTCTCCCCAAAGCTCAACTCGATAAGTGATTTGGGGGAAAGAGGAGAGAGGTCTCGACCACACGAAGAACCACGCCACACCTCTATCGGTAATCGGTCTCCCACTTACAAAATTCCTCACCATGAGCGCAGCATCATAAGGTCTCCCACCTCATGCTCTCAAAGCGCCCTCCAACTCTGCTAGCCCACTAGTGTCACGAGCCATTAAAAGTTAGGGTTTCTCACGTCGAATGAGCTTGCACTGCTTGACCCAGAAGTCAAAACCCCATTACATACTTTCCTTTAGTCTAACTATCTAGAACTCACATTTCCAATAAAATCCAATCAAACTGGTGAGCCTGGCAAGAAGTTGGGGACACGTAAGTTATTTGGTGAAATACCACCATCCTTCTGGTGATCTTTCATAAGAAGAAAATTGATGAAATAGGATTAGGGTGGGTTGCACCATGCCGCTGAGATAGATAGCCTCAAAGGCTACCAGTATCTGCTAGGCATTGGGCAGCAACTAAGCTGGGCACAAACAACGATAATTAAAAAACTCCTTCTGAAAGGGACAAAAAGACATCCTTAGACTGAATTCAAATGCCTTTTTGTATAAAGCAAACTAATGACCACCAAGAAGGTACATGCGATCTAATTTCTAAGGCCTTACGATCACCGATTCTTGTGGAGCATCATGTATCTCCTACTCAAATAAAGTCGCGACCTCCTCCCTTGATAGCTTACAACGGATCCCATTTGGGCGATTGCCATTGAGACTATCTCCTTGGGTCACCTTTGAGTAAAAGGGACGATGGTAGTCTTCTCGAAGCCATCAAAAGGATATACATCTCATGGGTGTCGATATACTTTACCGGCCACCTCAGCGTAAGAAGGCGCACCAGAAGCAACTCAATGCCCACCACTGACATTAGGGATCTGCTTGGCCTCCCCTTACACCCGCTAACGGAAGCTGAGCCTTTTCTCTTCGATCTACGCCTGTCACTCGGCTCCAATCCCCCCAACCTCGACATGGTATCTCCTTCTTCTCTCCCCACCTTGTAGGCAAATCGCTGAACCTTGTTGATCGATTTGTGTGAAAAGGACTGGGTAGCAAAAGTACCTGAGTTCGTCATTGCCAGAAAACTTAGAGAACACTACGAAATAGAACACGAGAAAGGTGTTTGGTAACTCTTTCAACGAAATATGGAAAATGTTAGGAGAAAATCCTTGTGAAAGATTAGTATTTATAGAAGAAGGGAGGGAACGCAAAAGCCCAGACCCCTTAAGACTTGTAAGCAAGCCTCATGTCCTTGACGTCATGACCAATAGCCGCAACTGTCAGGCCCATACGTAATTATTGTTAAGACCTTTCAAATCTATAGATCCTCTCGAAAATATTATACTCCCTTGAATACCACAAAACGTGTTAGGTACGACATCCCACAAGAAATCCAACGGTCGTCGTAGCAAAATATCGCTAAATGGGGGATACAGCTCAAACGGAAAAGTGCAGCTCACTTTGAGACAACCTTCTCAAGCCAACGAACTCATAGGTTGTATGCTCTCTATGCTTGCACAATGAGAGTGGGGGAGGACAAATGTTGACAGTAAAATATAACCCAAGGCTTACTCGATTTTTTGGGCCTATAAACCCTTACAGCCCTCGAAAGACCATGAACATGGTAGCTTGGTACATCCCGACCTCAAGTCAAACGAAGAGTATAATACCTCAGCCATGCATGGTGATGCGGGACTCTCTTAAGTCCTCACATCGAGGTAGCTCTATGAGCTCATTAGGTCTGTGGGTCTGCCAACTCAGCCTCGACCCAGCCCGACCCCGAGTCCTCACCTTCGGATCCTCATCCTCCATAGCTATGATACATGTCTTAGTCACACCTCGTGATCGAAGAGACATAAACAGCTCGATCACACTCCATGAAGTTAAGCTCACCAAGCTCGGGTACCATCTCCACACCTAGTACCAGGCTTTGTACTAACTATCCTGTTATGACTTCCCTGACAAGGGAACAAGAAAGGGAACAAAAAAAACATAAACATAGAGTACAAATAGAAAAGTAAGTTGTCTGACATTCTTTTTATATGAACCCTTCTTCTACCTACAGATTGACTTAAGCATCGGAGTGGCTGTGCCGAGCAACACCAGCGACCTTCTGATTTATCTTTTGATGTGTGCAAGAACTATCTTTACCGGCTCAAATTCAGCTCATGCAACAATGTGGTTTAATGTTTAGTATTCTTAAAATTACTTGTAAAAGAATACAATTTTTAGTTTTTTTTTCTTAAATTATATTTTTATTTCCTTTTCCCAAATATGTGGACATCGTCTTTTCCATATTTTACCAAAGTTGTAGTCGTAGCATTCATGGATATTTTTTTAACAATGGCATCTTGTGATACATAAAGAATATTGTCCAGTGAGAAGGGTGCTTAGTAGTCAGCACACTTCCTACACATTTAATTTGTGGTATAGAAAAAAAAATATAAGAATTAAATTATAATAGTTAAAAAAATAAAATTGAAAATAAACAATATTGTTTAGTAGCTACTTTGAGACTCATGTGAGAAAGAATTATTCAGACTAATTACTTTGTCTTTTAAAGGAATTGAAATTCGCCATTCTGCTACAATTGCAATACTGTAAAATGAGTATATTAACAATAAAACGTAGGAATAGTTATATACAAAAGGAATGACTATTCTGTTTTATAAATTAATGGTTTATTCAAATTCTCAATATTTCTTGTAATATTGCCGTAATGTTGTTCTCTTTGTTGTGGTTTTAACCATCAATTTGTGGGACTGGGGGCATATTAAGCAAATAAATAAATAAATAATAATCAACAGAAATTACACGGCAGCCGTGAATAGGAGAATCCATGTCCGTACAATTATGAAGAGCCTAAAAATTTTCCTAGCCAGCCGAGTCCTTATAACCACACGAGCCATCGGAAAAAAAGTATTCCATGGATGAGAAGTCTTCCGGTCCCATTTCATTACCATTTAATAGTCCACACGATATCAAATCGTGATCGAATAATTAAAATAGTTAATATTTTAATTATAATATTTATTTTTAACGGTTAAATGATTGATTAAATAATCTCATCGATAGCATCATAAAAATTCTCTAGATGAATAGTATACAACATGTGTGTAGTAGATATAATTGCTAATTATATTTTAAAATATAAACATAATGGATAATTTTTAAAATAATTATTATTTATACATTCATGTATTAAAATATTATTATAATTACTCAGCATATGGATTTGTTGAGTTAATTTTTTCTAATAGATATAAATATTTTTTCAAATTTTTTTATCATAAGTTATTTATCAAGAAATATATACTAAAAAAGATTGACAATCTCATAAAAAAGTTAAATAGATAAAATATAAATATAAATTAAATATATTTATATATATATTATTTTGATATAAATATAAATATAAATATAAATAAAAAACAAATCAACCAAACGCATCCGTGCATGATCCATGATATACACAGCCAAGCCTTTCTACCCTTTGAAAATTGATATTATTATTTTTGTTTTTTTGCCCGAATGAAATTGATATTATATCTGGTAGAAGAACGACTATACTGACAGGTGACGTAGGAGGAAACGTAAATGAAAAGATATTCACCACGAAAGAAACAATTATTGAGACGAAATCTAAAACCAATTGAAGTTTATAAATACCCATGCAAACCAAAGCCATTCAAGCTGCCATATACCACTGCTCCCCAAAATGGACGTCCTCCCTAAGATATACCCGACTCTTGCCTCTGCAGCTATCCTAATAATCTTCTTCATAATAAAAAAATTCCTAGCAAAACCTAAGACAAAAGGCAGCAATACTAATAACAGCGCTCCTGAGCCACCAGGGGCATGGCCTCTCATAGGTCACCTCCACGTCTTGTGGTGCCGTGAACCGGTTTTCCGTAAGCTCGCGACCTTAGCCGATCAATACGGTTCAATTTTTACCCTCAAACTCGGTTATCATCGAGTTTTGATTGTAAGCAGTCAAGAGTTAGTGAAAGAATGCTTCACTACCAACGACAAAATCCTAGCCACCCGGCCGGATATCGCCGCCGGAAGATATATGGGCTACGATAGGGCCCTTTTCGGTCTCTCACCATACGGACCGTACTGGCGAGAGATCCGAAAGCTGGCCACGATTGAGCTTCTGTCGAACCGCCGGCTCGACCTGCTCCAACACATCCGCGCATCTGAAATTGACACATTCACTAGGGAGTTATATTCAACTTGTGTCAGAAATAAAGAATGTTGGACTAAAGTTGGCTTGAAAGAATTGCTTGAGGGCTTGACGTTCAATATAAACCTTAGAATGGTTGTTGGAAAGCGATTTTCCGACAGACAATACGAGGAGGCGAACACAGATCCATGGCTGTTTAAGAGGGCCATCCAAAGGGCCACCTATCTTTCAGGAGTGTTTGTACTGTCTGATGCAATTCCCTGGCTGGAGTGGTTGGATTTTCAAGGACATATTAAAGCCATGAAGACAACAGCCACCGAGATCGATTGTGTTCTTGAGAAATGGATTGGAGAACATGTTGATAAGAGTATGAAGAACAAGGGGGAAGATGATTTCATCGACATTATGCTCAGAAACCTCCAAGACGAACTAACTTTGACCGATCATCCACCAGACCGTGCTGTGAAAGCAACAGCTATGGTATTTATTCCATATTTCCCAGTTCCATTTTATTTCTCTCGACGTATAATTAGTATATCATCATTCATTATAATTCTAGTTTATTTCAGTTTTAGCAAGATTTTTTTTGTAGAACTGTAAACGGTTCTACGTCGGAATAATATTAATTGTAAATCTATACTCAAACTTTACTTTGGATTTGTTGTTGTATTTTTATCTATATTGTATTTATATATGATCCGTATTATTTAAAATATATTCGTATCATATTTGTATTTGATTCGTATTATTTATAATTTATTTGTATTATATTTATATAATATTTGTATCATATCTATTTAGTTGGTTTGTTAGTAAAATTGTTAATTTTTATCGATAGTTATTTGAAAACGATAAAATTATGATGATAAGAAGGTGATAATATGATAAAACAAACAGCATATTAGAGTTTTGAACTCTCGTTTTCTCATGTTGATGCAAGAAAGGCTAAAACATGATCCCAACAATTGAAACAAATATTTTTTCTATTATCTTTTATTTTATTTCTTCCCTATTATTTGCTTTCATTTCAATTTCTTTCCTTTGTTATACTACCAGAATCGATTATTATGTAGTAACTCAAGTGGTCCTGTTGGCTGTTACCACTGAGCTGTCGTCTTTTTGGCGGTAGTTCAGTACACGATCGTGTGCGGCTGAAAAGCACCCAGGCATTACACTGTCGACTCCCGACCCCACATACAAACCTTGACTCCTGAGGTCATGCAAGCATACCCCGTGAGCCTTGACCCTCCAGCTCGAACAGTGACAAAACCTTTTCATCTTTTTTTGTCTTTTCCTTTTTTTTTTTTTTTTTTTCAATTCCTCTTTTAATCCTTCTAAGTATGATGCAATGGGGCCCATAAAAATCCTCTTTGTATTTGCTCAAAACTCACTTAATTTAAATTCCACTGGCTTCTATCCTATTGTGTTAAGTGAACCTTGTTAACACAAAGTAAATCGTTTCATTGTGTTGTTGTATTAACTTCATTGAAATAAGTTAATCAATTTTTCGCAATCATGAAGTAATGGTAATCCTTACAGTCAGCCATATTATACCACCATCCTCACTATTATTACCTTTATATTGCCACCCTCTTATCTATATCAATGAATTAATGCATGTCATATTACTGCAATTCAACCAGTAATGATGAGCCGATAATATTTGGTATTATAGTAATAGTAGCAGTGCATAATGACAATGTAACATGCGCAATGCTAAAATAATGGTAAAATGAAGAAATATAGTTAAACTAGATAGATGATAATACAAATATCATGATATTAAAATTGCACTTCTAATGTGATACTTATGTATCTAGCACACCAAATATTATATAAGAAATTCGTATTATACCATTTTCATGATGTTGTGTTATGTTATTCTTTTACACTATATTGTACTGGAAGCCAAATACTAATAAAATATATTGGAGATTGCCTATATTACTTTGTAGATTGAATGAATTAGGAATATTATTCATCGAAAGTGAAATGTTAGGAAAATGAAAAAAGAAATTTAAACCTTTTTTTTTTTTTTTTGCCAATTACTATACATATTGCAACTCACGAGAAAGGCAACAATCAAAATGAATTCAACGGCTATCACTAAATTACATTTGTTCTGGCGATAAGTAATCTGCATAAACAAGATGTTTAGTTTTTTGTTTAAACCCCTAAATTTCTGGATAGAGGTGCCTAGGTATGTCCAATTATTACACTCAATCGGATTAAAAAACAATCACTTATGCAAGTTCCTTCTAATATGTATACATATTATGCCATTCTCAAGAGTTTAGAAAATAAAATTGAGTCTTTTTCATTTTGCAGATGCTCCTCTTAACAGGATCTGGGAGCACATCCATCACACTGACATGGGCACTCTCTCTCATTCTGAACAATCCCACCACCTTGAAGCTAGCCCAACAAGAGATGGACTCTAAAATAGGAAGAGAGAGATGGGTTCAAGAAAATGACATTAATAACTTGACCTATCTTCAGGCCATAGTTAAAGAAACCCTACGTTTATATCCACCAGCTCCATTGACAGGCATTAGAGAAGCCATGTCAGATTGTTATGTGGGTGGCTATCATATACCTAAAGGTACCCGTCTACTAGTCAACATATGGAAGCTCCAACGCGATCCTGGGGTTTGGTCTGACCCAAATGAGTTTCGACCTAGTAGGTTTCTTGATAAACATGTGGAAGTGGATTTCAAGGGGCAAAATTTTGAATATATACCATTTAGTTCAGGTCGGAGGTCTTGTCCAGCTGTTACATTTGGGTTGCGAGTGGTTCATTTAACTCTGGCTCGAGTCCTTCAAGGGTTTGAATTTTCTATTGAGAATGGACCCATGGACATGAGTGAAGGGCTTGGTGTTGCGTTGCCCAAAATAAGTCCACTTGAAGTGGTGATGAAACCACGTCTTTCTTTATGTCTTTATGAGAGCCTCTAGATCTTAATATAAATATTTGCAAGTGCTCGTAGTTATAAAATATTAAGTATCAAGTGTCAGAATAAGCAGAGGAGCATGCTCCTATAGTAAATGTGCGTAGAATTTAAGTTAATTAAGTAAGAGTTTGCGTGATGCGCAAATAATAATTTGTAACTTTCATATAATGGTTTAAACTACATATGTTTTTTTTTTTTATTTATATGGTGGTAAGTGTAGTAATATCAATGGAATAACTTTATATATATGTGTGTGTTTGTATCTATATAATATGTTTATGTTTATTATATTAAAGTGAATGTGAATGATTAGTATCTTATTACGTGGTCTAAGGTACATTTAATTATATAAATTGAAAAATAAAAATAATTATAGTTAGAAAGAATACTATAAGTTGTTTATGTAGTGGTATGTATGGTCTTCCTTGAATGATAAGTATTATATTGAAGAAAAAAAATTCATTTATTAGATAATTCATATATAATAAATATACTTAATTAATTGCGATTTTTTAATCACCCATAATGCAAATGTGACATTCAATAATATTACAATAGCATATATAGCATAGTCCATATAAAACCAATATAAAAATATACTATATTTAATATGGATATGATATAATTATACATCGAAGTAAGAATATTATATATATATATATATACTCTTATGGTCAACATAATGCCCTAAAACCCCATATGTCACAACTCTACTACGCGTGTATACTGTAGTAAGGGTATGTTCCTCCTTGGAACTTGTCTAATATCACTAAATACCTAATAACCACCAAAAAAAAAAAAAAACTTGTAATAAATCTTTATGTGTCAATAAAAGAAGAATGACTCCTAAAGACCAACTCAAACCACAAGTATAAAATATATACATAGTTATAATATCAGTAGTTGATGTAGGTTATCAACAAAATGAAAACTACAGTGTGGCACATTGAATCTAGCTTACACTAATTGACTAACTAAAGACAACAACTAGTACATTCTTGGGTATCTACAACATTTGAAGTACAAATGATCCATTACATTGTTCCTAAGGTTATAATACATGTCGTAACCAATATAAGACAACCTCTTATCCATAAGACATTTCTAAATAAGGAGTCTCGCAAAATGGTGAGCCTAAATTTGGTATGTAGGTACCATAAGCACATAAAAATACCAAACCAAGCAAATATGCATGCATACATGAATGCTAATGCATGACCATTGTCACGCCCTGGAGGGTACCCTAAACGTGGCAGTCCACCGCATATAATATTAAAGCTAATGAATGACAACCTTAGTCATGCAGGAGTTTTCGATATCACATGCAAGGCGTGCTTCCAAGATAGTAGGAGACTCACAGGGGTATTATATTTAAGTAGATAATAAAAGCAAGCAATAACTTATATAAATAAACATAAGATTTCCATAATAATATCCTTACATCATCTTAGGGGCATTCCCTCGCTTTAGAAGTCTTTCCAAAATAATAACAACAATAACATAAGCCTACTATAGAGATTTTCCTAGAAGCCTATATTGAAAACTTAAATACATAAAGCTTCTCCCAAAAACTCCTAGTAGCTTATACTCGTACCTGGCATACGGGACTCCTTGGGGCCAACCAAAGGTAATCGTACTGTAACAAAAAACTATAAGGGTATAAGCAAAACTTAGCTTAATGAGATAATTCCATCTATAAGACATTTCCATAATTCATACAAGTATTTTAATCAAACATATGAGAATGCACCAATCATATGAACAAACAAAATACACATGATTAACCAGAAATCAAGTGTAGCATGAATTTTACGCCCTCCATGTCTAGGATTGGAGGAACAAGGATATGCCGAAAAAATAAAATTAAAAAAAAAAAGAAAGAAAATATATAGGAGGTAGAATCGTGAAACCACTTCACGAATACTAGTACCCTTCGCTGATGTGTTTTGGTAGCAGGAATGAGCACTTAGTCACCGCTACACTCTTTTTACTCTAAATCTAATTGAGAGGAACTCGGTTAGGTCATCGGCTCTTCTTCTCCTTCATCTCGCATGTTATATCTAGAAGGTGACTACAGGTAGCTTGAGGAAATTAAAAGCATGAGATTACACCTACTAAGAAAAGAATTACGAAAAAAGGAGCATGCTTAGAGCAAAATTCACGAGTAATTATTTTTGCTAGCATGCCAACTAATTTAGAAGCCATGAAGGAACAATAAATTACTGTTTTCAGATGAAATGAATTATTATTGAAAGGAATCCTAAATGGATAATTAAAAAATATATATAAATGAAAAGAGAAAAGAATGAAGACTGCTACCTATATTTGTAGATGTCGTGATCGAATCAAGGAAGATTTCAATTGGTATTTTACAATGCCACTAGTAGTGCATGAAAGAAGGTCCAACAAGGACTCAAGTTGCTGCTACTCCTTATAACGATAATTATCTGATAAAATGTTGTAGGGGATAATGTGACTTATAGGCACATTTTGTTTTGTTGGAAGGTTTAAAAATAAGATGAATTACATCAAAAGGTTTCAATATTTGAAGATAAGTTTATTTAAAGTATCAATGTTTTGAGTGACTAAAAAGAGCTATCAACATTTGGAACGTAAGTTCATTTAAGGTATCAACATTTTGAGTGGTTAAAAAGAGGTATTAACATTTATTAAAGTAAGTCAAATAATGTATCAATAATTGATTATTGATGAAAAATTGAAAAGATAAATAAAAAATTAATCCAAAAGTTGATACCTTAAATGAACTTTACAAAACATTGATAACTCATTTGATACACTTTACCAAATGTTGATATCTTTTTTGAACTACTCAAAATATTAATATTTCAAATAAATTTATCTCCAAACGTTGATGCCTTCTGATATAATTTACCATTTAAAAATGATAATAACAATATATAATAGTGAGAGGCAGCAATATGTGTCTATGCATGACGATCTTGGGTAGGATTTTGTAACATGGAAATGGAAAACAGTTGAATTGTTTCTTCTAATATCAGTATAATATATGTATGAATGTATGTCACGTTGGAATAACGTCTAGGATCAAGGGAATTAAAAAAGGAAAAAAAAAAAAAAAAGAGGCAAGACATAAAGAATTAAATTCACCGATTCAATGGCTTGTAGGTTGACTCTGGTGTGACAAATTTACAAAGAATAGCATGTGAGGACTATTGTGCTCGAATGCTTGATGTCCTATTGATGGCATGCGAATCTCGGATCTAGCTTCGTCTTGCGAATTGCATGCAAGAAGTCTTTTTGATTTGCGTTGCTGATGGAGAAAAGATGGGGATTGAAAATTTAAAGATGAGGTTTGGCAATATTTCGAATATGGTAATGACATGCAAAGGAAATTGAGATTTGGATGTGTAAGATTTTTTTATAGTCAAGGAGCTTTAAGTTTGATAAGCTTGGGTAATATTGTTTTATTATTATTTTTTTTGGAACATGTGATTTGAAAAAAAAAAAAAAAACTATTTGTGGTAATGGTCAAAGTGAACAAAAATTTCACTTGCTGATAAACTCATATTTTACTCGCTTCTTAATAATTAAATCATGTTTAACTATTATAGAATTTAGAGAAGTCACAAAGAAATGGTACTAAAGTGTGTTTATTTTGATAATTTAGGTCATTGAGAACCTATATATGCAAATACAAGCAATTAGAAGAAGATCTAAGCAAATTTGGAGACTTGAAGAACTAACACAAGCCATTACAAGAAGTATACTGCTAGCGTAGAATCAAATCAAGCCAACCTACATTACAGAGCAACCGACACCAGCTCGATGGAGATCAGCACCACTAGTATGGAGGCAATGTAAACATTTTGGCCATTTTCGCATGAACATACATCGGCATTGGAAGGATTTACACTGTCGACGTTCATGTCGGCGTAGCCTCAACACCGCCCAAACATAGCCAGTGTAATTACTTCGGAAACAATCTGTCAAACATTGAACATTGGCAAAATGAGTTCCTACGCCACCAGAGTACATACACATTGCCTCTCAAAAATCAAATTTTCATTCCAATGCCGGCTAAAAAAAAAGCCTACACAGGCGGTGTATAAAGTATAATTGGCAGCCTACTGATATATGTATTTTAGTATATATTTTAACAGGCTAAATTATATAATATTTGGTAATTTATTGTGAAATTTAGCACTTTACTGGGTTAATTTGTTGTGTTTGAAAGGATAAGGATGATTTAAGAGCTTGGGAGAAAAATTAATCGAGTTTACATCAAAGTTGAATTAATTACGAAGAAATAAAGAAGAATTTTCAAGGAAAACAAGAAGACACAATCATCCATGCTTCAACTGTATTTCAACTTGGAGGATTTAATTTTTGAAGGATAAGATGAACAGTAAGATACACAATTGGTTTTGAACAACCGTGCTCCCATTGTGTTCCTCTCGGATGGATATGTAACGGACTTCATCGAGCTCAAAGAAAAAACAATGCAAAAGGAAACACGACTGATTATGGCTTGTCATGCTCCCCTCGTGTAAATCTGGAAATGTTTGAATACGGAGTGCCAATGACATACACAATGTGATAGAGGCCACCGTGAACCCGACGTGCTATCATGCAAAGGAAAGAAATGAAAGAATCCAGTAAGAAGCATGATGGTATTTAACTTGTTGTGGTTATACCGTGCTCCTCAGCTAGAATTTGATTTTAAGAAGCAGTGAGTTACATGATGTGATAAATGCTCTCATGTTCCACTCGTGTTTCACCCAAAGACTCGGTCAACTGTTTTTTTTTTTTAGTATCCTAAGATTTATTTTTGTCTTATCCTAGGAACTTAACCGACCCTATTTACTATAAATAGAAGCCTATATTTCAGAAAAAAAATAATAATAACAACATTATTAGAAGCTTTTTATACGAAATTAAGGCGAGATATTAGTATTCAAAATAGAATTCATCAAGATTAGGAGAGATTGATCGAGATACTGTCAAGATCAGTCCAAGATTTCTTAGTAAGGTGTATTCTCTCCATTTTTGTGCTTCATTGTAATAGTTTCTTACTGCTATTGTAGTTTAAAGATGGAAGAGTAGATCTATTTCATCTAAATAACAAATTAAACCTTAGAAATTACTATGTCATGTACTTAAAACTGAATTCAATGAAAGTTTATGTTGTTTTTTAGGCTGATTATGTGTTTTGAATTGTTATATAGAATAGCATTTCCGGGATATCATTTCTATATCTGATTTCTTGTATCTTGATTGAAAGATTGCATATAGGAATAGATCAACGTAATTAGAGAAACTTGTTTGGGTTACTAGAGATAAAACTACAACATTTTCTGATCTGATTGTTTGTAAAAGATTCATAGATCTATAATGTGATTCTTGGATTGTTAGTAATTAAAAGAAGTTTTAATAGGTAGATCTAAAGAATTAGGGATTGGTAATCTTGAGAGAGATATTAATCTTGTTTAGGAATCTTTCGGTTCAAAATTAACATAAACCACATTAATATTAATATTAGATGCTAATCATAGTAATTTTCTTAGGGTAGATTTGTTATTTGGGTGAGCTAAGTAAATTGAATCCAAATTCTTGTTGACTGTTTGTTTTGGATTATAGTAAAAATAAGTTTTAATAAAAATTTTCTTAATAATAATAATATAGATTAATTGATTGATTTGAAGTAGATAATAGAGAAATAGCTTGATTCTTATGAATTTTTCTGATCCCTGAGGGACGATACCTGTTCTCACTAAACTATATTCACAAGATAGGTATACATGCCTTAAAATTTGGTTGAAATAGAAGGTTTGAACAGAAATATAATTTGATTAATCCACCAATTAAACCAAGTTTTTGGTGTCGTTGCCAGGGATCAACAATTATTAGGGCAGCCTTAAACTCTATTAATTTGCTAAATAATTTTGTTTAATTTTTGTGATTTTATATTTTTCTTTATTTTACCTACTTGGGTTGAAATTTAATATTCTACTTTTTGCTTGTTGTTGCACGACTAGAAGCCGATCGGAAAGGCTCTTCGCTTTTGATCCTGAACCGAAGAAAATTGCACTCAGGAATAGAAGAAAAACAGCGAAGGAAATATTGGAATCCTCTCCCATTAGATCTAAAAGCAAACCATCAACTTCACTTAAAATGGCGGATGGTGATAGAAATGTCCAACCTCCTGGTCCTTTCAATGTGGAGAACCCACTACCTGCTGCTCAACAATTCAACCAACAAGGACTGATAAATCCAGGATTGGTGAATAATCAAATTGAGGTCATCCACTACACTGTGATGGAATATGCAAGGGTGACCTTGACGGGGTTTCAATCCAGCATAAATCGACCAAGAGTGGCAGCTAATCATTTTAAAATCAAGCCAAGTATCATCCAAATGGTCCATAATTGTGTCCAATTCGACGGCTTACAAGATGAAGATCCAAATCTTCATATCCATAACTTTTTGGAAATTTGTGACACATTCCAGATCGCAAAAACAACAAATGACGACATCAGACTTTGACTCTTCCCTTTTTCTCTCTAGGGTAAAGCCAAGCACTGGTTGATTTCTTCACCACTGGGATCTTTCAACTTATGGTAGGAACTAGCTGAAAAATCCCTCACCAAGTATTTCCCACCAACAAAGACAGCTAAGCTCTGATCAAATATTTCCACATTCACTCAATTGGAATCAGTGACCCTATATGACACCGGAGAGAGATACAAGGAATTGCTTAGGTGGTGTCCACATCACGGTCTACCTACTTGGATGCAAGTTTAAACGTTTTATAATGGTTTGAATGTCAGCACTCGACAAATGATAGATGCAATTACCGGAGGAACTCTCAATCACAAAACTCCTGAGGAAATTTTACAGCTATCGGAAGTTATGGCCATCAACTCTTATCAATGGTCATCCGGGCGATCAAGAGAAAGAAAAGAAATTGGAGTTCATGAAGTTGATGCAATGTCATGCTTAGCAGCAAAAGTAGATGTATTGGCAGCCCAAGTCAAAGGATTAACCATGCAAGCACATTCACAAAGATCTTAAATGGATTACCCTAGTGCTAGTCAAGAGAATTATGAACAAGTTGATTTTGTGGGCAATCCAATGAGAACTCAAAATAATCCTTTCAGCAATACATACAATTCTGGATGGAGGAACCACCCGAACTTTTCATGGAGTGGTTAAAATTTTCGGAGGCAAACACCTCTTCCTCCCAGGCTTCCAAAGTCTACTATTCAAGAGAAAAAGCTTACCTTGGAAGATCTAATGCAACAGTTCATCCAGATAAATAATGCAATACTTTGGAATCATGAGGCATTGATTCACAAACTGGAAAATCAAATTGGACAAATTGCAAAAATGCTATCAAAGAGGAATTAAGGCACATTACCAAGGAACACTGCACTAAATCTGAAGGAACAATTGAAAGCTATCTCCTTGCGTAGTGGAAGGGAGCTCCAGCAAGAGAAAGAGAAGGATCAACAAGAAACGGAGGTTGAAAAGAGGGCTGTAATTGAGCTACCAAAAGAGAATGATGATGTTCTGAATGAGAAGTAGCCTTCCCCACCAAAATTGAAGGAGTATGTGCCACCCATCCTATATCCATTACGGTTAAGGAACAAGGATAAGGACCACCATTATGGTAAGTTTCTAGACTTATTCAAGCAATTACATATAAATTTACCCTTTGTGGAGGCCCTTACACAGATGCCACGCTATGCAAAATTTCTTAAAGTTCTTTTATCCAATGAGAAAAAGCTGGAAGAATTGTCTCATGTGACCTTAGTGAAGAAAGTTCGGCTATTTTGTAGAATCGAATCCCTAAAAAGCTAAAAATCCAGGTAGTTTCCTTATTCCTTGCTTTATTGGAAATTTGGAAATGCAACGTGCTTTAGTTGATTTAAGTGCTAGCATTAACTTCATGCCGTTTAAACTCTTTAAAAGATTAGGCTTAGGTGATCCCAACCCCACCCGCATGAGTCTTTAATTAGCCGATAGATCGGTTAAATACCTTAAGGGAATAATAGAAGATGTCCTTGTAAAAGTGGAAAACTTTATTTTTCCCGTAGACTTTGTTATATTGAACATGGATGAAGATGTAGACGTCCCACTTATACTAGGACGACCATTTTTAGTAACAGCTAGGGCAATAATTGATGTTGCGGATGGGAAATTAACCTTAAGAGTAGGTGATGAGGATGTGGTTGTTAATATTCCCGTTTCTATGAAAAACTCAACGATCCAAGATGATTCTTGCTTTTCTATAGATATGTTGATTTCTTTGTTAGTTCTTGCTGTTCTGAGTTGTTATGTAAGGATCTTATTGAGTTAACCCTGCATGCAAATGATGTAAAGACATAACAAATGCTAAAAGTTTGAATTTGGTAAAATAACTTGACAATGAGGAACATGTAATCACTAGAGATGGATTTTTAAAAATTAATACGGATGATATGAAAATAGATTAACCATTTATTGAGGATCTACCACTTTTAGAGTTGAAACCTTTGCCAAAAGTTTTGGAATATGAATTTCTGGAAAGTGATTCTAAATTGCCTGTTATAACTGTTGCTAATTTATCTTAAAATCAAAAGGAAAAATTGTTAGAGGTGCTTAGGAATCATAAACAAGCTATTGCTTGGAAGTTAATTGATATAAAAGGAATCAGTTTTTCTTTATGTACACATAAAATTCATTCAGAAGAGGGTTTTAAACTATTTGTGCAACCTCGAAGACATTTGAACCCTGACATGAGAGAAGTAGTTAAGAAGGAGGTGATAAAACTCCTTGATGCAAGCATTATCTATCCTATTTCGGACAGCCCTTGGGTTAGTCTTGTTCAGGTAGTGCCTAAAAAAGGGGGCATGATAGTCATACCTAATGCTAATAATGAGTTTATTCCAATGAAAACCGTCACTGGTTGGACGGTATGTATAGATTATAGGAAATTAAATTCAACAACCAGGAAAGATCACTTCCCTCTCTGTTTTGTAGATCAATTAATAGAAAGGTTAGTTGGACACTTATATTATTGCTTTTTAGACAGAATGTCTGGCTACTTTCAAATACCTATTGACCCTTTAGACCAAGAAAAGACGAAATTTACCTATCCATATGGAACCTTCGCTTATAGATGAATGCCTTTCAGTCTATATAATGCTCCTACTACCTTCCAAAGATGCATGATGGCTTTATTTGAAGGATTAACTGAGAAAAGTATGGAAGTGTTTATGGATGACTTTTTTGTATATGGAGACTCGTTTGAATTATGTTTAGAGAACTTGAAAAAGGTTTTGGAATGTTGTGAGGAGACAAACTTAGTTCTAAATTGGGAGAAATGTCATTTTATGGTTCAGAGGGGTATTATTTTAGGGTACAAAATCTCTCATAAGGGAATTAAGGTAGATTCAGCCAAGATTGAAGCTATTAGGTGTCTTCCACCTCCTTCTAATGTTAAAGCAATTAGAAGCTTTTTAGGTCATGCAGGCTTTTATCGTAGATTTATTAAAGATTTTTCAAAACTGGCACGACCTTTAACTAAATTGCTAGAGAAAGATAGTCCTTTTGATTTTAATGAAGAATGTTTAAAGGCTTTTAATTTATTAAAGGACAAATTAACTAAAGCACTAATCATGGTTGCTCTGGATTGGAACTTGCCTTTTGAACTAATGTGTGACGCTAGTGATTATGCCATAGGAATTGTATTAGGACAAAGGCAAGAAAGACATCTCCAACCTATTTATTATGCTGGTAAAACTTTGAATGATGCTCAAGAGAATTATACAACAATGAAAAAGAATTACTAGCAGCAGTTTTTGCATTCGATAAATTTAGACCTTATTTAATCCTTTCTAAAACTATTGTTTACACTGACCATTTGGCTTTAAAATACTTGTTTAACAAATCATATGCTAAACCTAGATTGATTAGGTGGATCCTCCTTTTGTAAGAGTTTGATATAGAAATCAGAGATAAAAAAAGGAGTGGAGAATCTTGCTGCGGACCATCTATCTAGGTTATAAAATCCTGATTTAGGTAGCTTGGACGAATATGAAATTGATGACCACTTTCCTAAAGGAAAACTTTATTCTATTTTGAATTTGAATGAGCAACTTGATGATAAAGAAGTCCCATAGGTTGCTGATATAGCTAACTATTTAGTGGCTAGAATAATCCCTAAGGAATTGAATTCCTACCAAAGGAAAAAGTTTTTCTCCAATTTAAAGTACTATATATGGGATAGTCCTTACCTTTTTAGGATATGTGCTGATCAGGTTATGAGATGGTGTGTATCTAGGTTTGAAGGATGGAAAATCTTAGAGCATTGTCATTTCAGTTTAACCGGTGGTCACCATAGTTCTAATAGGATGGCACATAAAGTTCTTGAATGTGGCTTTTTATTGGTCAACATTGTTTAAGGATACACAGACCTTAAGTTCTAGATGTGATCGATGCCAAAGATCCGAAAATATTTCTAAGAAAGAGGAAATGCCCCAAAACTTTATATTGGAGTGTAAAGTTTTTGATGTATGGGAGATTGATTTTATGGGGCTGTTTCCTAAATCTAATGGGAAACAATATATTCTAGTTGCTATAGACTACGTTTCTAAGTAGGCAGAAGCTGAGGCTTTGTCTACAAATGATGCTAGGGTAGTCATTAAGTTTTTAAAACAATTATTTGCAAGGTTTGGCACACCCAAGGCAATCATAAGTGACAGAGGAACTCATTTTTGTAATTCCCAAATGGAGAAATTTTTTAGGAGATATGGAGTCAATCATAGAGTAGCTACTCCTTATCACCCTCAAACTAGTGGTCTAGTAGAGTTATCTAATCGTGAACTAAAAAGAATTTTGGAGAAATCTATTGCTATTTGTTGAAAAGACTTATCAGATAAGCTAGACGATGCTTTATGGGCCTACAGAATTGCATTTAAGACTCCTTGAGGAACAACCCCCTATTGGTTTGTTTATGGGAAGTCTTGTCATTTGCTAGTAAAGTTAGAACATAAAGCATATTGGGCAATCAAACAATTGAATCTTGATCTGGAAGAAGCTAAAAAGAAGTGACTGTACCAATTAAATGAGCTTGACGAGCTTAGACAACTGGCATATGAGAGCTCTAGGCTTTATAAAGAGAAAACCAAGAGATATCATGACCAGAGGATAAAGCAACCTAAGGTATTTAAGGAAGGTGACAAAATGTTACTATATAATTCCAGGCTTAAATTATTTCCTGGAAAATTGAAATCTAGGTGGTCTAGACCTTTCATAGTGACAAAAGATTTTCCTTATGGTACTATTGAAGTAGAACACCCCATCCTAGGGAAATTCAAAGTCAATGGTCAGTTCCTTAAATTATATCTAGGAAATGGTAGTGAACTCTCTCAAAGAGAGGAAGTTCAACTTCATTTCTTATCTAAGTAAAATTTATCTATATTATGCATAATTTGTAAATTATTTTTTTTTATCTCATTATTCTTTCTTATAATTTATGATTTTTGCATGGAAACTTAATAAATTTAGGAACTAAGTGTAGTAGTTAGAGTTCTATTTAACTTTAAAAAATAATAATAATACACAACTATTTAGGACTAAATTGGAAGACTCATGTTTTGTTTAAGGCATTAGACATGTAATTTACAGAGAGAAGCATGAGGAGTTCTATTGTGGCACGTTCATGTCGTGTTTAGGGTTGAATTAAGGGATGTAATGGATAGTGAGAAATACGATAGAATTTGGACAATCGTGCTTTAGTCGTGTATCTAAGATCTACTACACTTTACTCATTCTAGTAAGTTACACGTTGGAATAAGGAATGTCATATAATTACTGTGTTTTCTGGGCAGTATTTAGATTGGAAATTATTCAAGAAAACGAGGACTAAGGCTACTGTGTACCCAACGTGTTGTTGAGCAAAAATTTGGACTTCAAGCTTAGTAAGAAACACATCGGGTTTGAGCTTGTCATGTTCCCAACATGTATCAAGGCGAAAATTTGGATTTCAAACTTAGTAAGAAACACGATGGGATCCAGGCTCTCATTTTTCCACTATGCTATCATCATTTAACAAAGAATTAGCCATCTGAGAGAAGCACGATGGCATGTGACATCAACATGTAATCAATAACCCATAAATATACTTTGCATTCTTCAGAGTAGATTTTTAAAACAAAGTTCTTTACACTTCGAAAACTAAAAGGGGAAAAACAGAACACTCTCAAAACAAAAAGGAAAATAGACCCTCTTCTTTGTTTTTCTTCAAAAATCTTCGAAATCACATTCACATTTGTTAGATCTCGCGTGTAAAGGTTTGAACTTCACTCTTTCTTTATCCTCTTTTCATCTTTTAGTAGAATTTCTTGTCGATTTTAGCTAGATAGAGTTAGGGTTTCCTTGAAAAAATTGGGGCATTTTGGATTTATAGACATGCAATGCTAAAATTTGTTCTTTCAAAGATAGTTTTAAGTGATTTTAAGCTTGATATGAGATATAATGCATGAAATTAATCGATTTGCTCTAGTTTCAACTTAGGGCTTAGATTCAAATGAAATGAGTTTTGGGTATTTTGAGTATAGTCTAAATCTTAAGTAATACTTTGGAAACAAGAAACTCTTGAAAACCTTTGATTAAAGTAGCATAAAAATTCCATGTGTTTACTTTTAGAGTATGAATTGTAAGTTGTTCAAGCGATCTTGAACCAGAGTTTTGATAGAGAGTGTGATCTAGAAGTAAAGGGTAAAGCTAAAAAGAAGCAAAAGGGTACAACTTCGGGTTCTTTTTTTGGGGTGATACGTACTCCTTCGCATCTTAATGCAAATGAGAAGAAATATGTTGAACTATTTGAAAAACCCTTCATTCATAATATGTATGTGGATTGGGAATTGATGGAGTGTTATGGATTAACTGAGAGATTGAGATCTCTATCATAGGTCCATGGGAGCGGTTGTTTAGTATTCGAGAGCCAGCTTATAGGGCCTTAACTGTAGAAGTTTTGTCAACTCTAAGGCTCACCAATCCTAATCCACTACATGGTCTAAACAATACCCTGAATTTTACCATCTTTGGTCAACCACAAGAGCTATCTATGACTGCTTTTTGTGTAGCTTGTGGTTTATATACTCAAGAAGAGGTGGAGGGTGAAGATTTTAGAAACTTACACAATTCCTTTCCCCATGGATTGAGTAATACTAGTTTATGGGAAAAATAGGCAAGTGATTCAAATCCATATTTTGCATCAAAATCAAAAGGGTCTAAGTTAAAGAAATTAGAATAGAGGGTTAGTCATTGTCTACTAGCTCATTCTTTGATTGGTAGGAGCAAGAGTACAGGGGTGGTCAATGCTTAGGACATGGAGTATTTATATAGTTTGATTGTTCGCTACCCTATCAACTTGGGAGTTCATTTAGCTTTTGCATTAAGAAGACAAGCCATTGATCGTAGATGTGGCACTATTTCCTATGGAGCCTTCATCACTAGGTAGGTTAGGGGCCTTGGATTGTTTCCTGTTGTTGCACCAAGAGATGAAATGAATAGGACTATTCCTATCACTTCCACTGTGTTTGATAGATGGAAGATTGAAGGTGTAGCTCAAGGTAGTAGCAGCCAGGGTACACAATCTAGAAGTGATCCAGCTTCCCATTCCCATTCTGGAGCTAGTACATCATCGGGATTATCTGTAGACATTAGACTTCAGATGATGCAGAACTTCATGATTGACTCCTTTAAGGCCTTAAGGGAGCATTACAATCGGCCTATGCCTCCATTCCCAAATCCCTCCCGATACTTACTAAATCAGGGTCCTAATGAAGCTCAACAGAATCAACCGATAGAACAAGCAAGGACCTTTGATAGAGCTGCCAATGAAGTGGCCCTTTATGCTGTTATAGATGATGTTTTTGAAAGACTACAAAAAGCCGATGAAGAGGGTGATGAAGATATGGAAGAATTTGATATAAAGGAGGAAGATTTAAGTGTTTTTCTTATTTCTGAAAGTCTATTTTTCTTTATTTTGATTGTAACTAAGTTTCAATGGTCTGTAAATATTTATTGACTAACTGTTTTTTTTTTCTTTTCTATCTAACTTTTGCTTTGTTGTTGTTGATAATATAATTTTTACTTTTTGGGCTGCTAGAAATTCTTTAGGCAAATTCATTTTGATTGTCAAGAAATAGTTCGAAGAAAAATTTTGTTTTTCAACTTTCAATCAGTCCTATTTTAGCAACACAACTTATTAAAGGGAAGTCCTATTTCTTCTACTTTTCTTATTTCTATTTTTTATGCTGTTTCATTTATGCTTTGTTATTCTCTTAGCTTATTTTTGACATTGAAGACAATGTCAGAATCAAGTGTGGGGGAAGTTAAGTTAAAGTTAATTGAGTAAATAAATAAAGTAAACTAATTTGGTGAAAATTTGGTAATTTATCGATATATATAAGTAGTGTAATAAAGTGAAGAACAAGTATTATTGAATTTTCCCATTACTTAATGTAATTGCTATTCTTAGTAATTGAGTTTGAAAGTTAAAAAAAAAATTCAATGAACTACACATAGAAGAGTGAAGTCTAAAGAGTTATCAATGTTCGAAGTTCTATGGAATTTGATCGAAATCAAATTCTTTAAATTTATAGTTTTGGAAGTTTTATTGATTTGAGATATATGAAAAATAAAGTTTTAGTTTGAAGTTGTATTGCTAAAGAAGTTGGATAATGTTGACACTACTGTTGAACTTATTTGATTCATGCTTCGGTTTGTTTAAACATTTAAATTTTCTGTTTTGGATTCACTTTAAAGTAATGAATTAATAACTAAAGATGGGTTAAAATTCTTAAAAATCTTTTCGAGTTTATAATTGATCTTAAATACTCAAGTTTGTATTATGGATTCTTTACTAAAATAAAATAGTTAAATCTTTAGGATACAAAGGTACTTTTGAATTAAACTTAGAGTTTGAAATTGAGATTGAGTTAAGATTGCTAGTTGAGAATTAAGTGTTTGCATTTTTAAGCTTATCTTCTAAGTATATTCATTCATTGGAACTTTTTATGAGTTCCATAATCTTTAATGGATGTTCATATGAAATAGTTTCTGGGTGATTTTTCTTGAATTAGATGAATTAAGTTGAGAATACTCGCTCCGCTAATTCGGTAAGGAATCATGAGCATATGCCGAAAGATGCGGGCAAAAACCTATATTGATTGGTATGAGCGGGCTTGAGTTCATAAGAAGAGTGAGAGTTCGACTCCATTGCCAATTGATTTGAGCTAGAAAAAGAAGTGAAGTTGATATGAAGCGGGCATTGGTCAATCAAATGAACGATGAGTCGTTATCCTCTATCAATGGAACTTTAAAAAAACAAAAAAGAGTGCTCTTGACTGAAAAGTTGAAAAGAGGAAAAGAAAATCCAGGGAATTAATAGATGAATTATGCAGACATTTTTTATTATGGTACTTAGATAAAAGCAAAAGGGGGAGTATATACTTCTTAGAATAAGTGTACAAAGCGTGGATGAGTTCTTCTTGGTTAGTTGATTTTGATTTTGGAAACTTTGTTTAATTTTTCATATTAAACTTTGTGTTATTTAGATTAGCTATTGAATTTTAGTATATTAAGAATTTCGTATACAACACTATACTTGAGTCAAAGATTGGAATTCAATGAAAAAAAAAATATTTTGGAAAGTATTGGAAAAAAAGGAAGTTGATTGTTTAAGAAAACCGAAGGTATGATTGATGATAAGTTTTACCTAGTAGTTATTCATTATAAGATTTCTTTAGTAAGTTCAATTTTGATGAAAACTTAATTATAAAGTGTGTTTAATTCTAAGCAAAATTAATTTTACTTCTTTTAAAATTTTGGATTCTTAAGTTTAATTGCTTGAGGACAAGCAATTGCTTGGGGGGGAATTTGATATATATGTTTTAGTATATATTTTAACAGGCTAAATTATGTAATATTTGGTAATTTATGTGAAATTTAGTACTTTACCAGGTTAATTTGTTATGTTTGAAAGGATAAGGATGATTTAAGAGCCTGGGAGAAAAATTAATCGAATTTACATCAAAGTTGAATTAATTATGAAGAAATAAAGAAGAATTTTCAAGGAAAACAAGAAGACACGATCATCCATGCTTCAACTGTGTTTCATCTTAAAGGAATTAATTTTTGAAGGATTGGATGAATAGTAAGATACACAATTGGTTTTGAACAACCGTGCTCCCGTTGTGTTCCTGTCGGATGGATATGTAACGAACTTCATCGAGCTTGATGAACCAAAATTATTCCTATTTTATGAGTGCTAAAACATATGTTTGATGGTCATTTTATTGATGAATATTGGGAATTTAGCACTTGAATTAATGGAGTTAAGCTTTTAGGTCTTTAAAGGAGATATTTTTCAAAGAAAGCAAAGACGGGTCAAAAATGCAAAGTTTGGATCAAGAAGAACTCAACATGACAAGAACAAGCCATGTCTTTCAACCATTACAAGAAAGAAGCAAAATTAAGGGCTAAATATCAAGCTTTTGGAAGACATTTATGAGACACAACATGTCCCAAATCGTGTCAATCTAGAAAATTAACTTTGCAAGGGACATTTCTGGGACAAGCCGTGTCCCAAGTCGTGTCAGTGAAGAAAAAAGACCACAGTAAAGGACACAACTCTGGGACAAGCCGTGTCCTTAGTCATGTCGATTTCCATAGTGAAGAAAACAACCAGATATTCAAGTGACATGACCTGTCCCCAAACCTGTCGATTTGACAGTCCGTTACTTTTTGAGAAACGACTTTTTAATGAATAGTAACCCCCTATTTATTAAAGAAACATCTATTGGACATTAAAGGGGTGTTACTTTGAAAAGCCAAAAGACCCGTAACTCCCGTAACTTCCCATTTCCTCCACAATAAGCATTCAATTCCATTTATGTGAGACTTTGAAAAGCCAAAAGACCCGTAACTCTCGTAACTTCCCATTTCCTCCATCAATGAGCATTTAATTCCATTTATGCAAAGATCATTATAAATTGAAGATGAAGGAAGAATCAACAAAAAAGCAAGGAAGAAAGAGAGAGCACATATAGAATTCATACATAAAGTTTTTCGGAGTTTCAACAAGTCAAGATTATCTTGGATTGAAGATCCACAATTTTGAGCTTCATTTTCTCGGGTGATATCATGAATTCTAGTTTGTTTCTAGAATTTCATGTATTTTCATTAATTACTATGGAAAAGTAAATTTTCAGATCCGGGTTTTGTTGAACTCTATGTTTATCATGTGATGAAGCTTTGAGCTTAATGAAAGATTGAAGTTCTTTTGTTCAATTGCATGTTTTTAACTGTTTCTTAAGTTTGTATGTCCGGAAATACAGATTTATGCGTGATTTTCATTTAAGTTAATTGAAAGATTACTTTTATGATTTGATCTATGCAATTGAAGAGATTTGTTTGTAATTCTAGACATAGAATGGCAAGAATCTTCTATTATTTTTATGAGTTCATGTTATTAATGCAAATTTAGGTTGCTATTGATTGAGGAGACATCCTAATTGATTAACCTAGGTTTAGACAATTTGTTAGATTCGAAAGAATTGACATTTTGCTTAAGGAACTCTATAGCTTAAGAACTAAATCTTAAATATCTAGTATGAGTTGCCAAGGATTCACATGATAAATTGGAGGTAAGACAAAATCTAGATCATTTGTTCTTATTGAATCTTGCTTGTTCGTTATTGGATCTGTGTTAATATTGTTCAAAGTAAATTAGATAAAATAGTAATCATCAAAATTATCGGTTACATAGTAGAGTAACGGTAATACTAGTACTTGACATCCAGATCCTAGAGGATGACACCCGTATTAATTATATTCTGCAATCGATAGGTACACCGCCTATTGCCTTTATAGTGAATTAAGAACGAGACTTTATAAATTTAAAACTATGCTTCAAGGCAACTATCAGAGCTCAAAGGAAAAACAATACACAAAGAAACACGATAAATTATGGCCTGTCATGCTCACCTTGTGTAAATATGGAAATGTTTGAATACGGAGTGCCAGTGAGATATACGGTGTGATAAAGGCAACCGTGTACCCGACGTGCTGTCATGCGAAGGAAAGTAATGAAAGAATCCAGTAAGAAGCACGAGGGTATTTAACTTGTTGTGGTTATACTGTGTTCCTCAGCGAGAATTTGATTTTAAGAAGCAGTGAGTTACATGATGTGACAAATGCTCTCATGTTCCACTAGTGTTTCACCCAAAGACTCGGTCAACTGTTTTTTTTTAGTATCCTAAGATTTATTTTTGTCTTATCCTAGGAACTTAACCAACCCTATTTACTATAAATAGAAGCCTATAGTTTAGAAAAAAATAATAACAACATTATTAGAAGCTTTTTATACGAAATTAAGGAGAGATATTAGTATTCAAAATAGAATTCATCAACATTAGGAGAGATTGATCGAGATACTGTCAAGATCAATCCAAGAGTTCTTAGTAAGGTGTATTCTCTCCATTTTTGTGCTTCATTGTAATAGTTTCTTACTGCTATTGTAGTTTAAAAATGGAAGAGTAGATCTATTTCATCTAAATAACAAATTAAACCTTAGAAATTACTATGTCATGTACTTAAAACTGAATTCAATGAAAGTTTATGTTGTTTTTTAGTCTAATTACATGTTTTGAATTGTTATATAGAATAGCATTTCCAGGATATTATTTCTATATCTGATTTCCTGTATCTTGATTGAAAGATTGCATATAAGAATAGATCAACGTAATTAGAGAAACTTGTTTGGGTTACTAGAGATAAAACTACAACATTTTCCGATCTAATTGTTTGTAAAAGATTCATAGATCTATAATGCGATTCTTGGATTGTTAGTAATTAAAAGAAGTTTTAATAGGTAGATCTAAAGATTTAGGGATTAGCAATATCGAGAGAGATATTAATCTTGTTTAGGAATCATTTGGTTCAAAATTAACATAAACCACATTGATATTAATATTAGATGTTAATTATAGTAATTTTCTTAGGGGAGATTTGTTATTTAGGTGAGCTAAGTAAATTGAATCCAAATTCTCGTTGATCGTTTGTTTTAGATTATAGTAAAAATAAGTTTTTATAAAAAAATTCTTAATAATAGTATAGATTAATTGATTGATTTGAAGTAGATAATAGAGAAATAGGTTGATTCTAATGAATTTTTTTGATCCCTAAGGGACGATACCTATTCTCACTAGACTATATTCACAACATAGGTATACCTGCCTTAACTTTTGGTTGGAATAGAAGGTTTGAACAGAAATATAATTTGATTAATAGACCAATTAAACCACCTACGTCCCTACATTGCCTCTTAGTATAAATGCATCTTTTTGTTTTGTTTTAGAGGGAGACACACATAAGAAAAAAAAAACCCTTGGTATCATAGAAAGTAAGATAACAATATTTATGCATGATTCAATCATAGGGCACTAAAACCGTATTATTCTAGCAACATTTGGAAGCGATTTTAGGGTTTTGCATGCAATCAAACAACGCCCAATTCATTGGCTTGATGGATTTGAAGACTTTGATGAATGAAAAATCCTCTTGAGGTGTTTTTCAATCCTTGTTTTATCATGATTATTGATTGATTATATGATTGAGATGCTATGCTTAATTGAATTGTGAATATGCATTGATGGATTAGATGAATTGGGTCATTTGACTCATTTTGATGTTGATATTTGATTATTTAGAATTTAACTATTGTTGCTTGTAGTCTATTTGATTTGTGATTGGCCAATACTAATTATATAGATAGGATTACAGATATCCAGGAAGGATTCGATAATCTATACAAGCATATCTTAGGTTTATGGAAAATATTTGTCATCAGGATATGTAAGTTTTAACAAAACTCGTGAAACTCATGTGCTTCATGTGATTTCAATTACAATTTTGAGCACTTGGTGGTGCTTGATTTGTAATTTTAATTAGAGTAGTACTTTTGGTGTGAGTTGATTACTATTTACCTGATAATTATGGATAAATTGCCTTGGCGGGATGATTTATGCTGTAATTAGAATTTTGCTACTCTAGAAGGTGGGCGAGTTCTAGTGAGTTTGGTTAAATTCCAAGTAATCAGTTTCAATATCAACTTGAGGAATCAATCCAATTCAAATGAAAATATAAGTGCATCATTCTTGATTTTTTTAGCATCTCCTAAACCTGGATCCCTCATTTGCATTGCTAGAGCATTCGGTTTAAAGTGTTCAATTTGCTCATTAGTTTAGTTTTTAGTTTAATCATAATTTGATAGATTAACTCAAATTCTGATATTGATTCCTTAACCTAAGGAAAAATTTGGATACCAAGTAATTAGTCATAAGCTCCCTATGGATCGACCTGGTCTCACTAGTATATTTGCTGCATGAGCACCTGGTTTCTACTAGCTGGTTATTTTTGCGCTTATACATAGAGTTTAAAATCAAAAGAGCATAATTAGGTGCAGTCAGTTTTTTGGCACCATTACCCTAGGCAACATAGAAAGTAAGAGAACAATATGTGTGTGTGTGTGTGAGATTCAATCATAGGGTACTAAAACTGTATTGTTCTACCAACATTTGGAGGCGATTTTAGGGTTTTGCATGCAATCAAACAATGCTTATTCATTAGGTTGATGGATTTGAAGACTTTGATGAATAAAAAATTGTCTTGAGGTGTTTTCTATCCCTGTTTTATCATGATTATTATTTGATTGTATGATTGAGATGCCATGCTTAATTGAATTGTGAATATGCATTGATGGATTAGATGAATTAGGTCATTTGACTTGTTTTTTTATGTTGATATCTGATTATTTGGGAATTTAACTATTGTTGCTTGTAATATATTTAATTTGTGATTGGCCGATACTAATTAGATAGATATGATTAGAGATACTCGGGAGGAATTCGATAATCTGTACAAGATATCTTGTGTTTTTTGAAAATATTTGCTATAAGGATATCCAGGTTTTGATAAAACTCATAAACTCATGTGCTTTATGCGGTTTCAATTACAATTTTTAGTCACTTGGTGGTGCTTGATTTTTAATTTTAACTAGAGTAGTAATTTCGGTGTGAGTGGATTACTATTTACCTAATAATTATAGATAAATTGCCTTGGCGGCATGATTTATGCTGTAATTATAATTTTGCTACTCCGGAAGGTGGGCAAGTTCTAGTGAGTTTGGTTAAGTCCCAAGTAGTCAGTTTCAATATCAACTTAAGGCATCAATCCAATTCAAATGAAAACATAAGTGCATCATTCTTGACGGTTTTAGCATCTCCTAAACCCGAATCCCTCATTTGTATTGCTAGAGCATTCGATTTAAAGTATTCAATTTGCTCATTAGTTTAGTTTTTAGTTTAATCATAATTTGATAGTTTAACTCAAAATCTGATATTGATAGCCTAGCTTAGGGAAAACTTTGGATACCTAGTAATTAGTCATAAGCTCCCCATGGATTGACCTGGTTTTACCAGTATATTTGCTGCATGCATACCCAGTTTCTATTGGTCGGTTATTTTTGTGCTTATATATAGAGTTTAAAATCAAAAGAGCATAATTAGATGCAGTCAGTTTTTTGGCGTTATTACCTTAGGCAACATAGAAAGTAAGAGAACAATATGTGTGTGTGTGTGTGTGTGTGATTCAATCATAGGGTACTAAAGCAGTATTTTTCTAGCAACATTTGGAGGCAATTTTAAGGTTTTGCATGCAATCAAACAATGCCTAATTCATTAGGTTGATGGATTTGAAGACTTTAATGAATGAAAAATCCTCTTGAGGTGTTTTTTATCTCTGTTTTATCATGATTATTGTTTGATTGCATGATTGAGATGCCATGCTTAATTGAATTGTGAATATGCATTGTGGATTAGATGAATTGAGTCATTGGACTTATTTTGATGTTGATATTTGATTATTTGAGAATTTAACTATTGTTGCTTGTAGCCTATTTGACTTGTGATTAGCCAACACTAATTAGATATATAGGATTAGAGATACCCGGGAGGGATTCGATAATCTATAGAAGCATATCTTAGGTTTTTTAAAAAGATTTGTCATAGGAATATGCAGGTTTTGACAAAACTCATGAACCCATGTGCTTTATGTGGTCTTAATTACAATTTTGAGCACTTGACGGTGCTTGATTTGTAATTTCAATTAGAGTAGTGCTTTTGATGTGCGTAGATTACTATTTACTTGATAATTATGGATAAATTGCCTTGGCCGGATGATTTATGCAGTAGTTAGAATTTTGCTACTCTGGAAGGTAGGTGAGTTTTAGTGAGTTTGGTTAAATCCCAAGTAATCAGTTTCAATATCAACTTGAGGCATCAATCCAATTCAAATGAAAATATAAATGCATCATTCTTGATTGTTTTAACATCTCCTAAACCTGGATCCCTCATTTGTGTTGCTAAAGTATTCGGTTTAAAGTGTTCAATTTGCTCATTAGTTTAGTTTTTAGTTTAATCATAATTTGATAAATTAACTAAAAATTTGATATGGATAGCTTAGCTTAGGGAAAACTTTGAATACCTAGTAATTAGTCATAAGCTCCTTGTGAATCGACCTGGTCTCACCAGTATATTTGCTGCATATGCATCCGGTTTCTATTGGTAGGTTATTTTTATGCTTATACATAGAGTTTAAAATCAAAAGAGCGTAATTAGGTGCGGTTAGTTTTTTGGCGTCGTTACCCTAGGAAATATAGAAAGTAAGAGAACAATATGTGTATGTGTGATTCAATCATAGGACAGTAAAACCGTATTGTTCTAGCAACATTTTGAGGCGATTTTAAGGTTTTGAATGCAATCAAACAATGCCCAATTCATTGGGTTAGTGGATTTGAAGACTTTGATTAATGAAAAATCCTCTTGAGGTGTTTTCTATCCCTGTTTTATCATGATTATTATTTGATTGTATGATTGAGATATCATGCTTAATTGAATTGTGAATATGCATTGATGGATTAGATGAATTGAGTCATTTGACTTGTTTTGATGATGAATCTAATTATTTCGGAATTTAACTATTGTTGCTTATAATCTATTTAATTTGTGATTAGCCAATACTAATTAGATAGATACGATTAGAGATACCCAGGAAGGATTCGATAATCTGTACGAGATATCTTGTGTTTTTTGAAAATATTTGTTATAGGGATATCCAGGTTTTGACAAAACTCATGAACTCATGTGCTGTATGCGGATTCAATTACAATTTTTAGTCACTTGGCGGTGCTTGATTTTTAATTTTAACTAGAGTAGTAATTTCGGTATGAGCTAATTACTATTTACCTAATAATTATAGATAAATTACCTTGGCGGCATGATTTATGCTGTAATTATAATTTTGCTACTTCAGAAAGTGGATGAGTTCTAGTGAGTCTAGTTAAATCCCAAGTAATCGGTTTCAATATCAACTTGAGGCATCAATCCAATTCAAATGAAAATATAAGTGCATCATTCTTGATTGTTTTAGCATCTCCTAAACCCGAATCCCTCATTTGTGTTACTAGAGCATTCGTTTTAAAGTGTTCAATTTGCTCATTAGTTTAGTTTTTAGTTTAATCATAATTTGATAGATTAACTCAAAATCTGATATTGATAGTTTAGCTTAGGGAAAACTTCGAATACCTAGTAATTAGTCATAAGCTCCCCGTGGATTGACCTAGTCTCACCGATATATTTGCTGCATGCACATCTGGTTTCTACTGGCAGGTTATTTTTGCACTTATACATAGAGTTTAAAATCAAAAGAGCGTAATTAGGTGTTGTCACTTGCCAAGAGTATGAGAATTATGATCACGAAAAGACAATAAATTGCTATAGCAGTAGTCGGTGCTTTCCAAAGATTGGCATTCCTGCTATTCACCAATTCGATGGATATTAGGAATTTGAAACAGTGGATAAATATTAAAAAAAATTGGAAGGATATTAATACCTATTGTGAAAACTTACGCAATGAATATAAATTGGTAATTTTAATTTGGAAATTCAATGCATTTGACTAATTTAGACAAGGTTTCACGAATTGGATGTCAGTATAAAGAGAAATATGATTTGTGGTATATCCTCAAAGATGACAACTAAAAGTTTTGAGATGATCTAAAAGGAAAAAAAAAAAAAGCAAAAGAAAAGATATGGTGATGGATTATATTTTGGTCAAGCTGGTTAAATGAGAAGATAATTATTAGGGTTATAAATTTATCATTGAGAGGGTTTTTCTTTTATGCCTTTAATTGTTTGATATTGGCAATTCTTTCAATCCTAACAAGTATTCATTTACTATAGAGAAGTTTTTTTTTGGAAAATATATTTTTATGTTAACCTTGTGTTTGTTATCTTCAATTGTGAGGAATTTTTTTGGAAAAAAGAGAGATTGCATATCAATGAAGCAATATGATAAAATACAGCGTGGGAATGGAAAAGTTTGACAGGGCTGAAATGATATTTGAATTAATGTGGTCTTGCTAAAGAATTTAAGAAGGAATCCCAGTTTAGTAAAAAAATGAAGAAAAGGTAATAATAATGTGGCATGTCATGGCTGTTGTCCGTGCAAATTAAAGCATTGAGAATATTACTTACGATATGATAGCCTCACTTGTTTCTACATGCAAGGAATAGATGGTCTAGTGACTTCAACAATAAAAATGCAATTTCTAAAAAACAAAAACTAGAATAACTAATCAATATAAAAGTTCAAATAAATGAAAGGTTCATTCATGATTTATTTACTGCCACTATTTGTTAGACAAGATCATTTAGAGAATCCTAAAGCGACGGGTGCAACTGGAGTGGTACTGTGAGTTCGCATACCACATTACAACAATATACAATGGAATGAGTTGTAGCACCGGTATACTTGGCTTTTACTCGGTGATTCATCTACAACAAATGAAGTCTTTAACACTATAAGAGCATTTGACAGCGTCATGCGTTGAGTATTGATTAGTCATGCATAGATGCAAGTAATACCCAAAATACTTGAACTTTGTTTAAAGAATTTGGACAAGGGTCAAAATGTAAGTGCGCTTGAAATTATAAATATTATATTTTATTTAGTTATTTGAGCTTGACTCGTGGGTTGATTGGCTGGGCTGAGCAAGTCCAATCTAATTATCTGAATGACTTTGGGAGAGTTGGCTTGTTGGGCTCAGAATTAGGATTGTTGAACCGGTCCATCGCATCTAACCTCTTTTAGACAAGCTCATGTATATAGAAAATGTCTTTTGACCTTGGCCCATGAGAAACTTAATCTCATTCGTCAATCACTAAAATGATTTGACTGTCATCATCCATGTCAAGTGTCTATAAATACTCGGTTACTCGTTTTCATTTCCAACTTTTGGAGAGAGAGAAAACAAACATCAATTTATAAAGAAAACTTTGTTAAGAAAGATCAAATAAGACAACTCAAGTTATTTCCACCCCACTTACTCAAGACTGTAAGGTTGATGTGAAAAGTTTACTCAGGCCCTTTTATCTGTCATTTGTGTATTTGAGACACTGAGACTGCCTGTTTCTTTTCCCCGATCATTCACTCTAAGCCATCCCATCATCGATTGTCATCTCCTCAGCACTTCGAAGTCACGTCTTAAGTGCGAGACTCATGTAGCACGCACGTGACTATCCCAAGAAGAACCTTACATCTATAATATTCATATGTGGATCACCACTTCTCAAGTTAAATCATGTCTCATCAATAAGTCATTAAACTTATCAAACTAACTTAAATTGAATTTAACTATGCTTAATAACAATAATTCATCAAATTAAAATGGATCTTCTTGAATTCTTAAATTATAAATTTAATATGGTTTTGAAATTTGAAAATAAATAATTATATTTTAGAATTTTGGAAAAAAATATACAATCCATTAAGAATTTTGTAGAATATGTTAGTATTTATATGGAAATCATAAATAGGTAATTATATATATATTTTTTAATTTTTAAAGGAGTGTATAATCATATAATAAAATTGACTTAATACTATAGCTTGTTGCTCCTAACACATCATACATAAAAATGGTAAAAGATGCACAAATTAAAACCAATATTTTTTGGGCCAAAAAAGTAAAACCAATATTACTTTTATATAATTATATGAAAATGAATTTCATGAGTAATTTTTGCAAACTTATCAACTTTTTTGAAGGGTGTTTGACTTAATATTTAGATATAAGCAAGCAGACGATGCACCTACGATGTGTGTGCAAATAAAACAACCAAACATATATAAATTAAATAGATATATTGTTTTGATAGGTTGGAAGAGATAACCTTAATTAGTCCTGAAAATTAGGAAATTAATTACAAATCATAATTACAATTATATTTTCCACGTGTAACTTCTCCATGTTGGGTAACTGTCATGCAGTTACAATATCAAAAATATTTATATGAAAAATATTTGCACCTACTAGATTGGTATATAAAGGTACTTGCCTAGGCTAAAAAGAAAAAGACTATCGATTCAACCCCTATTTAATTCTATTCAAACCCTATTTAATTTCATAATTTCAACGATATCAAAAATATTTTACGCCCATATGCTTAAAAAGAAAAAGACTATGTCTATTAAACATTTATTTAATTATATGCAAACCTTATTTAATTTTTATGATTTCAGGAATATAAAAAATATTTATACCCATATGCTAAAAACATTATATTAGAAACATTTACATTAAAAACACAAAATGGGGTGATTTTGCTTTAATAATATAAATATAGATGATAAAATTGTGCGACGAATTAAAAGGTTTTGGCTTAAATTATATAGAAGAATAGAAAGAATTGTATTAAATAGTAATGATGATTCTTTTCTTTAGTCAATATTATTAAATGCAATGATAAGTTTATTTTCTTAAATAAAATAGTCAAATAATAATATTAGAGAGATTGACAAATTACCATATAAAACTATATGATAACAACGTGCAATGAATAAAAGGGTTTTGTCTTAACTTATATAGATTGATATAGATATAGATAAATCTATATAAAAATAATAATAAAATTATATGGATATATGATATTTATATTTTGTTTTCAGATTTAACATTTATTTTATATATATATATATATATATTTTTTTTTTTTTCCTTTCTACTTCCGAATGAAGGAGTCTCTCCTATAAATACCCAAAACCCTCGCCATTTCCTCTTGGAAGATTCACTGATTGCATAAAAAACCCTAGAAAGCGCCAAAGCACGGGTGAGTGAGAGAGAGGGAGAACTGGGTACATCGTGCCGGAGAAAAGTGGAAGAGGATCGTTGCATCCTTGCTCTCACCTCACTCACTCTGCTGATCCATTCACTGTTCAAAGGTAACTTTATCGTCCTCACCCTCCCAATTTCATGCAACGTTTAGGTTTGTACTGTTAGTGCGTGGATATATTTCCCTTCTTCTTCTATTCCGTGTTTGGTATATTGGAGTGTATTATTTCGGGAAATATGGAAGTCGCATTGCTGTAGTGTGCTGTATTACCATTCTTACATGAGTTGATTCTTCAAATTTATTTTACGTGGAAATTAGTTTGTTCGTACCCTTATTTTGATTGTAAGCTACGACCATTGCGTTGACGTACTGCACGGTTTAGTTTAGTAATGACATTGTGTTTTGTGTATATAGGGTTTTACTTTCTTCTCCTGTTGCTTTAGAGGATCAATTAGCAATGGCAGTGCAGCAAGTGCCAGCTGTAACAGCCCCTCCAACTGCTGATGTGGTATGCTTTTTTAAATGGTTTGGGTTTGGCGATGCTATCTTAATCTGTGTTGATTTTGTTGTTATGTTTTTCCAATTAACATTGGATGGTTTGCTCTAGGTTGGGAATGCATTTGTTCATCAGTATTACCTAATTTTGCACCAATCGCCGGAGAATGTCCATAAATTTTACCAAGATTCGAGTAAGCTTGGTCGTCCTGAAGAAAATGGAGCAATGGGTATCACCTCAACAATGCAGGTCTCTCTCTCTCTCTCTTTCTCTTTGTGTGTGTGTGTAGTGTTTTTTCAGTAGTTGATGTGTGTGAAGCACTAAAGGTTCTTTTCACTCAAGATTCTTAATCATGATGATAAAGTTTTGGAGTACTGTTGATGTACAAAAGCCAATCAAACCACAGTTTTAGGTGTGATTACAGCTTACTAATGTTGTATGCGCGCCTATGGATGGAATGGTTATACTGAAAATATTAAATGACTGGAGTCTATGTTAATTGCTGCATGTGATATTGTAAATTTTATCAACATGTGTACTGAATTTTATTGGTTTGGTATTATTGATACAGGCTATCAATGAGAAGATACTGTCGCTCGACTATGGTGGCCTTAGTGCTGAGATCACCACAGTTGATGCACAGGATTCTCTCAATGGTGGGGTCCTTGTTCTTGTTACTGGATATTTGACTGGAAGAGATGGTATAAGACGAAAGTTTACCCAGAGTTTCTTCCTGGCTCCTCAAGATAAAGGATATTTTGTATTGAATGACATATTTAGATACGTCGAGGAATTCAAAAAGGAAGATGCAGTTGATGGCTCGATGAATGATGTTGAAAATCCTGCTAGTCCTGAGCAAGGTAGTGAGAGTGTCATTTAAACAAATGGAAACAATGGCCAATAAATTTTGAATTTGCTTTTGTCTGCAGATCCATCACCTGTTCAGGAGAGTAAATTCTCAGATGAGTTAACAGCATCTATACAGGATGACAGCAAGGGTGAAAAGTACAATAACTCCGAGATTAGTGATGGCTCTGATGTGGAGGGGCAAGCATGGGTGATTGAAGCTGTGGACGCATGTCCAAACAATTCAGATGGAACGGAACCTAATGCTAAAAATGAGGACGTTCCAAAGAAGTCATATGCCTCAATTGTAAGTTGGTGCTTTGTCCATTTGGATCTATCAATTGTGTAACACATCTCCTGAGGCAGTGTATTTAGGTTTTGAATTAGTTAAAAGGTTTGAGCTTCAGATTAGAGTTAGGCACATAAGCGTTATTGTGGGAACTATACATTCACTTGCTTATATTTCCAGGTAAAAGTGATGAAAGAGGGTGTGGTCAATCCACCAACTCCAATGCCTCCTTTGAAGTCTGTTACAAAAGTCCAAGAGCAGCAAGCCACTGCATCACCTCCTCCAGGCCAAGTAGTTGAAAATCAAGTTTCAAGCTCAAAAGCAGCTGAAAATGGGAATGGTCATGAAGGTGAACGTATGTGGTCCTACTATTATTTTAATATTGTTCAAGTGAGTGACCTCAAGATATAGTTAAATTGGTCTGACTTGGCACATGCCTGCACATTTATTTACTGCGAGCAGCTGATGGTCACTCCATCTACTTGAAAGGACTACCTATGAATGCCACATATCCCCAGCTTGAGAATGAGTTCAAGAGGTTTGGGCCTATTAAAAGCAACGGTATTCAGATTAGGAGTCAGAAGGTACATTTGAGCTGATTTTGAACTCAAGGTTTATAGTGCCCATCATGCCTATCATTCATTTTGTTACATTTTAGGGATTTTGTTTTGGCTTTGTGGAATTTGAAGAGCTGAGTGCTGCACAGAGTGCAATTGAGGTACACATTTCCATTAATTGCTTATATTTTGTAAAAATAGTTTTGACATATCAGAGGCAAAATTGAATTCCACAGAACATGCCTCATTGTTGCTTCTATTACAGACTTTGCAACTGCATTATTTTTGTGGTGTACATTTGCTCTATGATGAAGAAGATAATATTTTGATATATTTGCCAGTAGACATATCTGGTAGTAGGCTTGTGGTGAACAAAAGTTTACACCTCTTTTTTCCTCTCTTTAATTGGAATGACTTCATGGAGACAGGATGATGAATTAATTCATATTGAGTATTTTTATTAATAAATTTAAAAGGTTCTTCTCATTGAAAGGACTATTTGAAAGTAAGAATGGTATAATCTTGGATGATTTTAAGAGGGGGAAGGGGGGGAATCTTGCAACTTTCAGCCTACTTGCGAAACGTGGGGTAAGACATTACTGATAAAAATTAAATAATAAAAAGCCTTCAAGGAATTTTCTGCTGCAGGATGAAGGATTACTATCTTAGGCAGTACAGCGCTTGTGCATTATTTTCAAATCTTTGTTCCTAGTGTCTTATCAGTATCAACTACCTGTAGAATGATGGTAGTAGGGCTTGGAGGTGTCATTTGGTTGGTATTGATGTGATCTCTTCTATAGTCAACTTGCAGGATGGGGTGAGGCTTGAGAGACCATGAAGTTCTTCAAAAATTGGTTTTAATGTTTCTCATATAAGCTACCTTTGTGAAACTGTGACTAGTGGACAAGGTTTGGTATTTCAACAATAAGAGGGGGACATGGTTTTATCTTGTCGAAAGTCTATTTCAGATGAAAGACATAAATTCTTAAATGGAAAATTAATGAATGTGGAGATGTTATTGATGTGAAATAGTAATATTTTTGCTTGTTAAGGAAGAACCCAAAACTTCTTCACTAGGGCTCAATTTTAGGAAGAATCCATCTTGAACACCTAACCTCTGAAATTTTTGGGAGAAAATTATGCTTGTCCTGACTCATTCATTTTCTGCATTTTAACAAGTGCTGGAATGGTGATTCTCAACACGAACCACTTCCCTAATTTCACTCTTGATGTAAACTACCCTTAAAATCTCTCCTAGCACTACTGACATCATAACGATAATTCAACTGAAACACAACCTAACTACTGCCTTAGTTTCTTTCTAGCAAACTCAAAAACTACAGACATTATTCAAAGCAGCAACAAAAAGCACAACATTACTGGACCTATCAAGCACGACAGAGCCATAGACACACGTGTACTAGCAGATACATGTTAAACACACCACCAGTGAGGTTTGTAATCACTGGCTATTGCGGGTGATTTGTGATTTGATGTACCCTTGTGGAAGACAAATGGCAAAGTAAGACTGGTAGTTTTTTTGTGCTCGAAGATATCTGCACTAAAATGTGATATATTGCAAGATAAATTATATATGCAATAAAGGAATTTTGCTTTTGTGTATGGAAGAAGTTTTATTGTAGTGAAGTTTAGGATCTGTTTCCAACACCAAGATGTGCACTGGAGTTATTTATTTATTTAGAAAAAGGAAGGGCCTTCAGTACCCACCTCTCTTTTGCTTAACCCCAATGGAAGTTGATGCTACCCCATATGCCAACCACCATGTCCAATAGGAAATCTGGCATATTGGAGAAGGAATATTATGAAAAAAACACAAATTCATGCAGCAACTTTTAACAAAAACAATAGTTTTGTATTCTTATGCCATGTATAAATAATGGACTTGGTATCCAATGGTTGATTCTGTTGGTCCAGCATTGTGATTTCATACTGTAGTTTCATGCCATCAATCATTACTGATTGGAGATGGCAATCCCATGATCACCCCACCATGCCAGAATTATACATGACATTTTGTTGTAATTGCTGAGACTCGAGTGAGTTGGATGAGGATTTGCCCCTAGGACCAATCCACCCCTTTTACCTTGCCCTTAGGATATTGATGCTACTTCATATACCAAGCTCCATGTTCAATAACGATTTTCGCATATTGGAGATTGAAGTCTTATGATCAGTCCAATGCCCCAGATTATACATTGCATTTTGTTATGGTTACTGAGATTTTAGAGAGTTTAATGAAAATTTGTTTTAAAAAGGACCTTTTGCAGTTAATGTACTGTTGTTGATTGAGAATCAAATGTTTATTGGATAGGTTGTGTGAGTACGTTGGTTTATGTCTAGAATATTCTTCTTCTAGTTGAAGGCAATACGTAACTTAGAGTTAATATACTTTTCTAAATAGGGAACTTGAGGTTTCTTTAATTTAGCTATGTGAAAAAATTTGGGTGTGTTTGCATTTTCAGTCTTTGTAATTAAAGCCATGGAGCTTGACCAATGATTATGCCATGGATCTGTATAACCTGTAGTCCTGTTTCCTTATTATGTGCCTTTGTTGTGCATGAACTTTAATATCTGTTTCTTTACTAAAGATTATATGCTCTGTTTTCTGATGCACTTTTTAGTTATTTGTAATGATAATTGAATGATGTGTCAGGCCTCACCTATCACAATTGGTGGACGCCAAGTTGTTATTGAGGCGAAGAAGTCCACTGCTCGAGGTAAGTTTCTAAATCAGATTATTTGATCCCTACTTATTTTATCTGTAAGATGATGAATAATGTATGATCATTTGCTTCAGGAAGGTCCTTCATTTGACATATTAGAGATGGTCCTTTCTTTTGCAGTCTTGAGTGTCTATTGAGGCAATCTGAACATAAGATGTAGTAAACCATCTAATTATGGATTTTTTTCTGTTCATCTGGTTGAAAATTTTATGCTGATGTTGCTTCTAACTAATTCAACTTTTTAAACTACTAATGGTTTGTTATTATGAGTTATGGAAGCTAATCATAGAAGTAGGGTAGTTTATTTATTGCATTGTCTGAACTGGGCGGGTGGTTTGTCTATTTATAGGGAACGGTAGGGATCGATTTCCATCTGGAAGGGCAGGTGGAGCATTCAGGAATGAGGGTGCAAGAGGACGTGTAAACTATGGAGTAAATAGAGGCTATAACAGGGGTGAGCCTAATACCAGGGCAGACTTTGTAAATAGAAACGGGACTAGGGGAGGCTACACAAATCGTGGAGATGGATATCACAGGACTGAGCACATTGGAAGCAATGGTGGTCGTACGAATCGTGCTGGGTTTGTTGCTGATGCTGCAAAAAATACAGCTCTACGGGTATCTGCTACTGCATGAGGTGATAGCAGCTGGTGGATGCATTTTAGTTGGCCTTGTTCAGCTTTTAAAGACACCGGTAATCTTCAGAGCTTGCATGTAATTTTGTCTTGAACTTTTTTAAAGGGGTATACCTAATTTCTGCTTTAGATTTGACACCTTAATTAGTCTAGATAGGTTGTAGAATTCATTTAGGGGTGCATTTGTTATATTAAATTTGTGAAGATGCAATTGCTGCTTTATATCAAGGTGAATGCTACATGTTAGATTCATATGGATTAGATATGATATAGTATCCATTTCTTGTTACTTTTCAAACTAGTTAACATAATTGATTTTGTGAAAAATATTTTGGCATTTCTATTTCTGGTCCACGTTAGATGGTGTGGCATCTGTGCCCCTTTTTTCCTTTTTCACCATGTCTAATTGCAATATCCTCCATCTTGTTTATTAAAGATCTTTAATCAATTGCCATATTTTTGAGATCTAGATGACTCGGGCATTAAAATCCATTCACTGTTCAACGATTGAACAGCATGTTTTAAGGCTGGAGATGGTGAAAGTAAAAAAATACCATCGCAGATGATGTTAAACTTCTGCTTCTGTTTTTTTTTTGGCTGATACATCTTAAAGAACGTGAGGATAATGCAAGCTTTGATTATTTTGATGATCCAATTAGACATGGTGGCATATGGTTTTGTAACTTTTTGAGATAAAGGATATAACCTTTTCTTGTCTTTTTGCCCTCCCTTTTTTTTGGGGGAGTTTAGTTATATATAGATAAGTCTTATGCTCACCTCGAGCACCGACTCCTAGCTGCTAGGCAGGTTGATCAAAGAATCGAGGGATTAGACTTACCGTGGGGGGAGGATGGAATAGTGGTTCTTCAAGATGCAGTAAATGAGTATTCAATAAGTAAATAAACACGTGGGAATATGATGTAAGGGAAAAATGTACAAATTATGTATTGCCTTGACCTCCCCACCCCCCACTACAACCAAAAAAAAAAAAAAAAAAAAAAGCTTTTTCTCCTTTCCCACCAACTGGGAAACGGAGATCGTTTTAGGGAGTAATGATTTAAGTGGATTGGAATCAATTATTGAGATGCAATAGGAGACAAATTTTTGCTTTTCTTTTGTGAAGGCGTTTCGTGTAGTATTGGGTTTGGGGTTAGCAGGTGCGCGAATATGCGAGTGGATGGTGGTGTTAGCCGTTTAAATTGAGGGGGCGGAGGGGAATTGATTGCAATTTGGTTCGCATTGTCATTATTTATAGTATAACTATCTGGTTTACGTAAATAATTTTATGATATGTTGATCTAATAAAAACATTTTGATTCTTTGATGGACAAAGGAAGGTAAAAATCTTCTGGGAGGGATACTTGTATGGGGAGCTGGCGCATGGAGAAGGAAAGGGATAGAGAATTGGTTGGATGCCCATTGATTTGGTTGTATTGTAGTTGTATTTGATAGAGTAATTTGGTGTGTGGTGTTTGTGCGCAACTTGAGAAATGGGGGTTCAAATTGAGCTTGATTTGTCCTTTAATTTTTTTTTTTTGTTTTTGGTGTAAGGGGTCTAAATTAATTATTTACACCTGGTATGAGATCATTACATATGTAGGGTTCAAGTTTGGTTGGTTAGAATTTACATTGACTAATTCGTTCGAGTTGTTTTGCAAGTGTGTTATTTTTCATTTAGATATTATTCATTTTTGTTGGTTAATCTCTAAGGGTTCATTTACTTGGAGGTAATATAAGGGAATAGAAAATCATTTTCATGAATTAATTTATTATCCTATGTACTTGTACAAGTGAATTGGACATATTTATTATCAATAATCATTTTAATCCGGGAATAAAAAAAAGGGGAATTAAAATTCGGAGGATGCTACTATTTTATTTTTAGTAAATTTAGTTATTGACAAATATTCTATTATAATACATAAAATCTTCCTTTTTAGATACAATTTTATCTTTTATTATTTATTTGATTGTTAAGATTTAATAAATCATGTACAAATTTACAATGCGGATTACATATAATATATACATATAACACAATTTATGTTTTATAACAATCCATATAAATTATAACTTGTATATAAAACTTATGAGTGGTATATGTGGATTATATATGTTGTATATATGAATTATAGAATTATATATGAAAAAAGTGTGCATTGATAAAATATGTAAGTTACAATTCATAACTTGTATATATAATTTGTAAGTAAAATATCTATATTTCATATAGATAAGTTATAAGTAATATTTTATATACATGATTTATATAAATATATAAGTTATATAATTTACTTATTATACATATATAAGTAGTGAGATATATATAACTCATTCTAAAAAATATAAATACATAATCTAGAAAGATTATGGATATATGAGCTATATATGTATTTTATATATTGTGAATAGTGTATTGATGGAATATATAGATTATATATTTAAGTTATAAATGTAAGTTAAATTATATGTATATATAAGTTATAACTGGTATATATAAGCTACAAGTTATATACATTTTATGTTTTATAAGTTATATAAGCTATATTTCGTATGTATAAGTTATAAGTAATAGTTTAGATATACAAGTTATATAATATATCAATTGTATAGATATAAATTATAAAAAAATAAAAAATATATAATCTATGGATTTTAAATATAAATGCTATGTATTATATATGTTATGTATATAACAAGTAAATAGAATATTGATAAAATATGTAAGTTGTATGTATAATTTATAAGCTACAAATATAACTTATATCTTATGTATATAAGTTAGATATGTTTTATGTTTTATAAGGTATATAATTATATAATAGATTATTTTTATTTATAATCTATCATTTATATACATATATAAATATCTAAAAAATATAATAAATAATTGAGTGATTATATATATATTGTATAAATGAAAAATAATAAAGTATTGATAAAATTATAAATTATAAGTTATACATATAGGTTATATTTTATAAGTTGAATAATAGATATAAGTTATAGTTTATAACTTTTGTATATGTAATATATAAAAGTTATATATATATATATTAAGCTATATTTTATGTGGATAAGTTATAAGTAATATTATATGTATATAATTTTCATTAATATACGATTTATAAGTTATAAGTTAAATATATGTTATATAATAGATTAATTATACATATAAGTGGTTAGTTATACATATACATATATATATATATATATATATATTACTTGATCTAAAAAATATAAATAAATAATCTAGAGATTATGAATATATTAGCTATGTATTATATGTGTTATATATACAACAAATGAATAGTGTATTATTTAATAAAACACATATGTTACATATAAGTTATACATGTAAGTTGAATTTTATAAGTTATAACCTGTATGTATAAGTTACAAGTTATATATGTTTTATGTTATTTAAGTTACAAGTTATATATATATATATATATAATAAGTATAAGTTATAAATAATAGTTGATATATGTGTTATAACTTATAAGTAATATATTATATATATAAGTTACATGATATATCAACCATATATATAAGTTATATATATATATATATATATATATTAAAAGTACAAATATATAATCTAGAGATTTTGAATGTATATGATACGTATTGTATATGTAATCTATATAACAAGTAATTAACGAAAAAATCTATATAATAAGTAAATAGGATATTAACAAAATATGTGAGTTGCATATATATGTTATATTTTATACGTTAAGTTTTATGTATATAAGTTATATATATATATATATATATTATTTTATAAAATATAAGTTATATATGTAAGCTATAATTCATATGTATGAGTTATAAGTTATATAATGTATCATCTTTATTTAAGAGTTATTATTTATATACGTACATATATGTAAATGTCAAAAAAGACATAAGTTAATAATTTAGATATTATAAATATTGTATAAATGGTAAATAAATAGGGCATTGATAAAACATATAAGTCGTATGTATAAGTTATATGTTATATATATGTGCACCTATAACATATAGATTAACACATGATCTATATATATTCGTATATTTGTATGTATTATATATCAAACATAAATTATATGTATATATATTTATATATCATATATTTGTTATGAATAACATATGTGTATGAGTATAGGTACGATTATATGAGTATATTTATATAAATTCTTACTTTTTTTTATCCAAATAAGGATATAATGATAATTTTTATTTTTATTCTCAGTATAACACTACGATCAACAAATTAAAGTAAACGTAGAATATGTATTTTTTGTAATAAAACTTTGGATGAAGTAAATAAGGTAATGCATGATTTCTAGTTTATTGCTGGTAATATCATTCTCTATACATAACTTTTTTATTCCCTCTTTATTCCATTCCTCCAAGTAAATAGGCCGTAAGTTTGTATTATCATTGGGATTATTGGTTCCTCTCTTAGGGTATCAGGTTTTAAGGTTGAATCGAGTAAACTTGAAATATCCTAAATTTTACTAGGATAATTAAAAAGATGTGAATTATATTGTATAAAATATGAGAAAATTTGAACCAAATTGAAATCTAAATTAGAAATTTTGAGCTAAATAATTTAATTGAGTAAATTAGGTAAATTATATAGTAAAATTAGGTGAATTAATAATTTCAAGCTAGTAATTGATCTCAAATGAAAATAGAGATTAAACCACATTAATTTTCTATTTTATCATACTAAATAAATTATACCAAACACAACTATCAATTTAATCATCCATCAAAATTACAATTTTCATTTTTTTTTTCAATTTCGATCAATTGCTCTAAATTCAAAACCTAAATTTCTCAACATCGTAATTATAACCAAATATCTATTTCAATCATTTAATTAGCTAATTTTTTTTTATCATTTTTAAATTTGCTAAATTAAATTCCTGAATTAATCTAGCTATTTTTTTCCAAGCCCATTTAACCTCTAATTACATCTTAAAACCCTAATCGTATTATCAACTCAACCCATTAACTATCTTAGCTTTAAATCCACTTAAGAATCTTCTAGAACATAGAACATAAAACATCACTATTTTCATCTTAAATAAATTTCAGTAGAATTTCTATTCATATATTGTTATTTTGTCAACTCATAGGGCTCTAGAACCTTCCAAATATTGACAAATAATATCCTTATTTTTGTCCAATACTTTTTTTGCAAAATGAAACCCTAATGCATCTAAAGTAGCCACCACCTTCCTTCCCTACCTAGCAGAAAATTTAATCTCATTTTTCTCTCTAAAGAAACCTAAAAACACTACAAATTCATTTCCTCTATTAAAATCCTAATTGGTACTAGGTCTTTTATATTTTATATTTTCTTTAAGCCATCTAAAACTTTTATTAATTTCTATTTTTCCTTTTAAAATTAAGAATTATCAAGAGGGATATTGGATTAGAGGCAAAAGGAGGTTCATCCAATTCCTAAGAGTAGGGTAGTGAAGGTTCTAAGCTTGTTTTGCTACTACAAGTATGTGGTTTAATTAAATAGTGTGATTAGTAAAATGTAATAGTAAATAGTATGTTGTAATACTAAAAATACAGCGTATGGAATATATGATTTATGTGAAATATCATGTGTTGGTTTGATCAAAATGTGACATCGTTTATGTATTGCTTAATGGATATATGATGTAGATATGGTTAAAATAAATTAGCATTATATGTAATCTGTTTTGATGTGTTTTATATGATTTTTGTAATGATTTTTCATGATGAAATTGAATAAAAACAATAATATGTTTGCTGGATAAAAAATAGAAATGTTGTTTGTTATGATATGTAATATTAGTTAGGTTATTAAATGAATTTATTTTCATGTAAAATTATGAAAATGATAGTGTATTATCTTAGGATATAAACTGGAGGGTTTCGTAATTTTTCATATTTATTTACTATTTTTAAAGGCCCAATGGGCATATTTCTTGAGAAAAATAAATAAAATATCCAACATACTTATTTTTGCATGAAAGTTTTAGGAAGTGATTTTCAATAAGTTTATATATGATCTAGAAATTTTTAGAAATTTTTAAGTTCATTTAATATTTTTTCTAGATTTTTCTTTTTCGGATGTATTATGCAAAACGCTGTTTAAACTGGACTTCTTACGTAGGCTGAACTAGTTAGTTTTGTTTTTTCTTTTCCAATGAGACCACAACGATTTAATAGATCAAGCTGTCTAGTTTTTAAATAAAAATCGAACCGAATCGAAAGGTACAAAAATCAAGGTGAATTGATATAATCTTTAGACCATGCGTAGACTTCCCTTGTTTTTCTAGCCCTGTTTTTTTTTTTTTAAATGTGTGTAATCCGAACTTTGTTAAATTTAATAATTATCAAACTAGCTATATTATTGTATAATTAGTTATAATTAGTAAATTTAGTCATATTTTGATTTATTATACCTTTTATTAAATTAAAATTGGATATATATATATATATAGGTCTATGGGCTAAATTAGGTTAATTAGGTATAAAATGACTTTTAATTATAAATTAGGTAATTAAATATAGTATGAGCCTAAGTCAATGCAACAAAATTATTATGGGCTTTAGTAGTTAAATCGGGCATATATAATAGTTAGGGTCCAAATCAAATTATATTGGCTTAACTAGACTAAATATATCAAACCGAATTATAGTAGGTTTTAATTAATTAATTGAGCCTAAAATATGTAATTTACAATTAGATGGATTTGATAAATATCATGGGCTATAAAATTGAATTAATAAATATTCTTGGATTAAATGGGCTAAAATGACCTAAATGAACTTTATTAGTAAAAATATAGACAATATGATATAAATGACTTAAAATGGGGCCAATATAGTAAAAATAGGTTCAACTTGACCTAAGTAACCTAAATAGACCTAGAAATGAATTTATGTTCGACTTAGCTAATATTAGTAATTTTGGGCTTTAATAATTGATTATGGGCTTAAAATTCTAAAATAGAATCTAATTTGACCAAAAAATAAAAAAAAAAAACTACAAAATCGCTTAATTATATAAAATTGGTCTAGAAACACAACTCTAGGCTTAGTAACATAACTTCTAGCCGGCTAGGTCTATTTACACTAGATAGGTTTAAACTAAATCCTATCAAGTCTTCTTTAGCCATTTAGAGCGTAAACCTTCAAAATATAGACAATACCCAACTTTACTTTTTATAGGCTTAAATTCCATAATATAGGCCTAATACCTTTACTTATTCCAATTGGGTGTATTTCCTAAATATTTAAGTCCATTATCGATTCCAGGTATTGAAATACCTAATTTGGCTCAAATTATTTCTATGGGCCCAAAAGCCTTAAAATATCCTTAGTGCGCTATATAGGACATTAGAAGAACTACTAGCTTAATTAGGGTTTACATTTAAATTTCAATTGGGCTTGAATATAATTCTTAGGTTTAATAACCAATATTAATCTAATTGGACCCAAATTCAAAATAAAGTCCATTCCATCTAATTTAACTTTTATATTCTTTAATGGGTTTAATTCCTAAACCTTAAAGCCTATTACTTAAAAAAGTTAAGCACTTATAGAATTTCTTATTGGGCCTAACCTAGGATCCCTAAAGGCCTGAAACATCTAAGTAATAAATTCAATTTCCGAATTCATGGGCTTAGTCCAAATCCTCTAAGCCTAGTTACCCTAAATGAATTCAATTTAGTTATAAACTAAATGCATTATACTACATAAGACTTTACGTTAATTGATTGATTAATATGACTTGAATTCTTAGTTTATATACTCAATCTTTATACATATTAACCTTTCTTGATAGATATTCAATCAACCTAGTGTCTTACTTGTGACCCTTCACCGTCTACTATTCCAATGTCAAGTACATAATGACTTATGTGTTACTTGCTAAGGTAGGCATATTAAAATGAACTAATACTTAAAGATGGCCTAATTAATTATTTGTGTGCTTCCGTCGTTTAATTTGGTTCGAGGAGTGATAACCTTACTAAGTAGTGCTAGCATAGTAATTAGGCGCTTAGGCCACTGTTGATGGCTCAACGAGTAGCTAATGGGGCAAATGATATTAGGATAACGTCTACATAGGCTCGGAGAGAAGTAATACAATCCGGTTCATGTTTATGGGACCGGTTGAGCCGAATTATAGTACGGACTAAGATAAGTAGAGATGCATAACTATTGTAAACTCTAGAGGAAGTATTTTTCTTTTTTAGGTGATTCGTGTTTGGAATAACTGAATTTCAATTCATACTGATCATTGAATGAGTTTTTCAAATTTATAAATGTTTTCTAGGTCAGTTTCAATAACTGTAGTCTCACAGAGGAAGCGCACCCATCAGATGTAGCATAAATAGTTATTTAGGTCGGTCCTAAGGGAATGTTTGACAGCTAGTGTACTTCTAACTCTACCCATTGTCTAGCCAAAGAAAGGTTTAGAAAAAAAAACCATAAAGAAAAAGAACCTATGCTAATTAGGAAAATTCACAAACGTTTAATGGGTAAAATAAGAAATAAGCTTGTAGCTTCTATGAAACAGTAGCTTAAGGTTACTTCACTAATTCCTTATCAGAATGATTTCTTAAAAACAATAAACCTTTTAAAAGCTGTTTGAATTGTGTATTTGTACCACCAGATTCTCTAATTTAAACTAAACCTTCTCTCGAAGTTAGTAGTTCTAGATCTAGCTGAAACCAGTAATATGAAATCCTAATTAGACCCACATAAAGAATAAGAAAAAGTACTTTTTATGTGAATGGTGTACTTGAAGTATGGGTTGGAAAAAATACTTTTTATTAAGAAAAATACAAAATAAAATTAGGAAAATATTTTTAGGTGAGTGGCAGAATTTTCATAAATAAAATTAAATAATTATTTGAATTATTTCAGTATTTCAACAAATATGTTATCGGTATGATCAAAATATGCGAATATGAGCTATAAATGATATTTTTATAACTTGAAAAATTCTAAAAAATTATTTTATGAAAATAAAAATATTTTTCAAATATTTTTCAATTATTAAATTAATTTATTTTATTTTTAGTATCGGGTCTTAAACAGAATCTGATTCCGTATAAGCTCGAAACGAACTAAATTTTAGAAAAACAAAATTTTCTATAATATATAAAATATTTATCTAAAAATATAGGGGTTTATAAGAATAATAGAATCATGTAATGAAATAGAAGTGAATAGTGCAAAAGACTAATTAATTACCGGTAGTAATGAAATACGAATATAATTGTAAAATCAGATATTTCTAGCTATCAAAAAATTATAAAACTTATATTTTTGAAATCCTTATGAAAATACGAGTCTAACGGTACTAATGGTATATTTTTGATATCTCGAGCCCCAGGACACGCTTTTCGAAGTCTATATCCGAACGGGTTCGAAATAGATCAAAAATTTACCAATCTGATATTTTTAAGTGAACTTATATTACTACGAGCTATTCTACACACTTAAACTATACCTCGGCCTCTAGGGTTAAGGGCGTTAGATTGTCGGATTTAAACTACTATATTCCACTTAGGGTTTCCTGGTGATTTTCCAGTTTAGATCTTTGTCAATTTGGAAACTAATATTTTATGTTTATACAACATATTTGATTTGAGAAATTTATTTTAAATTTAATTTTTGTAAGTATTTAATATCTCTCTATGTTTTCGGAATTCTTTGAATTGAGTTTTATTTCCGAAGGTTAATCATTATTTACTTTTTAATAATTTGTTTTTGAGCTTTATATTATCCGATTTTATAAGTCGGAGTTAAATATGAAATTTGTCATATGTAGTGGTTTTGGATTTGAAGTATGTTGAGTTCTTATTTTATTTTTAAGGATTCTTATTTCCTCAAGATTGAAAAATTTCTGGATTCGTTCGTGATTTAGGACTAGTCGAAGTTCGGTTTTAATTTGGAGTGATTTTTAGGGTTTATTTTTGAAGTTCATCTTGGAATTATTTACTGAAATTTTCCAGAGCTTACAATAAGAGTTGAAATGGATCGGAATAGATCACATCTCGAACCTCCAGCCTTTGCTTTTCTTATTTTCTCAAAGTTTTACTTCATTCAACACTCCAAAGCAATCATAAAAATATTTTTGTCTTTAGAAATCATATAATAGCAATATTATTTCATGTTAAATGCATGACCCTAGTGATGTTGCATAAAAATATAATTTTTGTAAACAATCTCTTATTGAAGGTGGTAAGTTAAATTTATGGAAAATCTTCTTTTGGATTTTTAAATAAAACCACTAACCTTAGTTTGTTGTAAAAGTGATACTTAACTAAGAAAAATTATAGTTTCTTATTCCTTTAATTTTATAGTCACCTTATTTTTATAATAAGCCTTTCTTCACTATCAATTTTTCTAAAACTTAAGTCTTTATGTGACTGTAGAGAAAGTTCACTCTAAGTGGATTTAACTTCAAAAATATTTTAAAACTTGTCTTATGAAAGAATTTAAAAAGTTAACTTGTTCCAAAGTTTTATCTTATTAAAAGATTACTATAAATAGTTTTTTGGAAAAATTTACATAACAAAGAATTATCAACATTTATATCTTAAGATAAACTCATTTTGGCATTTCAAAAATTTAGTTAAGTTCTTATGTTTATTCTTTCATTTCAAAAGATAATATTCGTCAAAAGTTTGAAAATAAAATTTTTGAAAGTTGTTTTATAAAACAAGGATTTATTAATATCCACATTTTTGAAATTTTGCCATGACAACATCACTTATGGCCATGTATGTATATGAGTGAAATGAAGTAATATAGTAAATATGAAATCACAGACTCAATCAAAATATAAAATTCAAGGATAGATAATCAAAATAAGCAAATATCAAATATAAAGGTATGAGAGTCTTAGCTTATCATCAAGGCTCATTGGGCCTTGAATAAATTCCAGTCACCTTAAAAATAAGAAAATCTTAAAGAAAGAAAAACATGGAAGTATTAGATTTTTTTTAAGGCTTCCTGAGCCTTGAAATAATTCTAGTCTCACAAATAAATCAAGAATATCAAATAAATAAATATGGGAGTCTTAGATTTTATCAAAGCTCCCCTAGAATTGAACATTTCCAGTCTCATAAATAAAATCAAGGTAAATAATAAGAAAACATGAGAGTTTTAGATTATATTCAAGGCTCCTTAGGACTTAGATTATAGACAAGCCCTTTTTTGTTTTGACTTGATTAAGGACAAGTCTGAGCCTTAGATTAAAGGATAAGTCTCAAAATATATATTAAGAGCATGGAAGAAATATAAACATGAAATAAATGTTAAGTTAGTGAGTAATATGCTCATATTGATATAAATATGTATATAACTATATTTATACATATAGATAGTTAGATTAGATAAAAATAATATATCAATATAAACACAAAATTAACATGATCATAATGTAGATGAGAACGAGTTTCATTTTTTACATTATCATCCCTATCTTTTATGTATCATAGGGAGATTTTATCCATTGATAATGCATGAAATAACACCTACACTAATTATAGAGGTATGGGGAGTGTGTTTACCTTAAAAAGAAACCTAAGGAAGTGTGTTTGTGTTGAAATGAAAAAGAGGGCAGCAAGGTTTATGCAGCCAAGGAGGAAAGAAATAGAGAAAAGAGAGAAATTTATAAGGAAATGTAAAGTGTAAGAAGTGTGGATGGGTGTAGCTATATATAGAGGAGATTTGGTGAACTAAAGTAGGAAAGATAATTTGAAAAAGAACATAAAGGGCTACTACAGCAAGGTGGCGTGGATGAAGGCTGGAAGGAAGAGAAAAGAAGCAAAAAAATCAAATGAAAAGTGACAAATTTGACTTGTGATTAGATAACTTGTAAATGTAGTTAATAGATTATTATGTGTAGTAATGAATAGTAACAGTAAAATATCAAATAAGTTATAAGGAGATAAAATACACGTATTTGAGCTATATTTGACGTTTTTATGGCCCAAAAAATTTTCATATGATATTTTATGATAAATATTTTTCTAGCAAAAATTGATTGTTGGAAAATTTTATCTTGTTTTGCATATCGGCAGTCGAATATGGAAACTGATCCTGTAAAGGTTTGAAATGATCAAATCTATAGAAAATTTGATCCTTTTAAGGTTTACACTATTTTTATAAGTTCACCTCATTGTTATTGTCTTAGGGTTTCAAATGCAGCCTTGCTGGATTTAGATCTTCTAGAACGGATTGTTGGCTTAGGCTAGCTTTTAGGGCTTCGGTTTGAATTTCGTATTTAAGATTTACTCGTAAGATTATAAAATTTAGGAGTCTACACTTATAGTATATTTTTACTTCATAATTTGAGTTTACTTTATTTTTAAAATTTATTTAATATTTTAGGATTTTAAGATTGTCTTATTGAGTCCAGGGCTTCTAGTGTTACAAGTTGACTCGATTTGAATTTTAGGTATTAGTATAAATTTTGACTCTAAGATTCACTTATAAAGTTACTGAAGAATCCAGAGGTTTACAATTTTATCATTAACTGTTATTTGGTGTATCTGGATTTGCATGCTAAAGGCCTGGTACGGGAACAATTAGCTTAATTGGTGAAATTTTGACTCAATAAATTATTACTATATTAAAGAAAATTATTTCGTATTATTTTATTATTAACTATTATTTGGATAGTCGACCTCGATTTATGTGTTAGAGATCCGATAGACAAACAATTTAGTGTAAGGTTTCCGAATTGAATGATTATTGGATTTTTATTTTATTTTTGAAAGTACTCTTTTTCTTAAGGTTTGGTAATTAGAGTTTTCTAATCCTATCACACGTATTAGACATTTAGGGCTTTTGAGCTTTTATCTGATCTCGTCTAAGGTTTATTAGAGTTCAATTTTAACTTGGCTCGATTTTTTGGTTCTAATTTTGATACTAGCTCTAAGGTTCACATCTAAGAGTATAAAAAAATCTAGTGGCTTACAAATGCAATAACAACAGACTAATAGTTGTGGAGTAGAATATAATCCAATGAATAAAACAGTCGTGCAATCCAATAGACATGTCAGTAAAAGAAGCATGGGTTTTACAAATATGTAATATGTAGATGAATTGAAGGGGGGTTCTTTAACATGTAAAGTGAAGAAGATTACAATAGGCATCATTTAATTTTGAAAGTCAAGTCTTTCCATGTGTCACACTATTATGCAAGTCGTATAAACTTAATTGACAAAGCTTAGAAATTGGAGTATGTAGTTCTTCTTTATTCCAATTTTGAAGTTGAGATCGAGTAGGAATTAGGGAATTCAATTGGATTCGAATCATTTTGCTTCACTACTGTTGCAAGAGCTAATTTTTATTGATAGAGATGCCTCCTATAAACATAGAAAAAGCGATTAGAGAAGCGATCGGGGGTTGCTCGACGTGGCTACTTTGATGCTTAAGTTAGTTTGTGGGTAAGAGTGATATGTCTGTGATAAGTTAAGAAAAATGTCTCCCCATTCCTTTAAGGCAAAGGAGGTATTTATAGTGTTTAAGGTCATACCAAGATAAACTTCTTCCCAGTAGCTGACCCGGTACCTGAGGTGGCGAGGATTCCTGAATTGAGGAGCTGCGCTTTTTGGAGTGTGGATGAGTTGATTGTGTCCCCTCTGGTCACAAGGTCTAACTAGAGCACTTGCTTTGACTGAAGATTATGAGGCATAAGGTCAAGCTCGGCTAGCCTTTCGGAGGTGAGGATTCCTAGGGAGGCCTTATGTTGTCTGTTTCAATGGGACCTTGGGTGTTCTTACTTCTTAGGGAGGTTGGGGCATCGTCGGTAGAGGGCTCTCTTTGGGGCTGCTAGTATTCTTGGGCCTTGAAGCCCAACTAGATCGAGTGGACCGATGGCTACATTCTACTGTCAACAATCCCCTGACACTTAGCCATCGATACTCAATCCTACCGGAATTTAAAGAAACATGGCTTCTCCAGCATGTTTAAACACGGAAAATGCTATTCCAATTTGTACTTGTGATAACGGTTGGTATTCCCTAACACCACATGTGTATACTCCCGCGGTTGACAGATATGATGCCTCACTTGAGATAGCCTACCAATTTAGCAAGACTGAATGAATTGTAACTATAAAGAAAAATTGCTTCTTGAGCAAGCCCAAGGTCGACAACACTACACTTAGCTACTCCAAACATGTGAGACTCATAAACGATCACAATTGGTGATCACAAACAAACTCCCTTGACTCAGGAGGAAAACTTGTCGAGTGCTACAACTAAACGGGTGTTGAGCTAGGGTCACTTGATACATTCCTCCCAATTGCCACTAGTTCCACCTGAGGGCATGGTTAGACATAGATTAGTGAGCCTCACCCCATGTCCATGATAGCCATTGCTAATGACCTACTACACCATGATCCCATGATGCACATAACTGCCTAGGATCTGTTTGCTATAAATATCTCCATAGGGCATTATCAATGAGAAAACTTCACTTTGATACCTCCTCATACTTAAGTTTATATACATCTTGAGTATAATATAACTTAAGCATTGGAGTGGCGGCACTAAGCAACCTCATGGTGCTCCATTAATTGTGTTTTGTATTATAGACCCGGATGAATAAGCACAAGTCCAACAATCATCAATATCTCTACCAAATTTGAACTAAAGACATAAAGAAATCAAGTAATGCATACAATACTTGATAAAAAAATCAAACTACACACACATACAAACTCATGTGTGTGTGTGTGTCACTAGATTATCTCCTTATTTGTTAAACTTTTTTATTGTACATTTTGTAAGGTATTCATTTCATTAATATATACTTATTAATTCACCATATGTTAATAAAGTTTCAATTTATATACCTGAAATGTGATGGAGCTTTTATAGTCTCGTTGACGAGACCGTCTAGTCAATCATCCAACCATTAAAATGAATATAATAATTGAAATATTTACTATTTTAATGATTCAATCACAATTGGGCATTGTCAAATAGTGACGGGACTGGTCCGTCAAAATTAATAATGGAACTATAGAATATCTCGAAATGTGATTAGACTACCATTGATAATTTTTAGAGTCCAAGGAACGGAAAGATAACTTGCTATATTAACACATACGAATTTTTATAGTGAAATTTATAAGTGATAATAACATTTCACACAAAATTACATGGTTTAGTTGATAATACCCTCTTATATATGTTTTTATTCATCGGTCTCCAATCCATATCAAATGTGGAAAGAAAAAGTAGATGGGTGACGCTACTGATTCATTTGTACTTTTTTTTTTTATCACTGATTTATTTTTACTTGATAATTTTAAATTAGCAATCATGATTTTCTACCTTCTACAAACTATATTCTCTAATAACTTCATTTCATCCATTAATTAAAACAAAATATATTACAACTTATAATATTTATTAAATCATATTTACATAGAATTATATTGAAATTTGTGCATAATTACATGAAGAAAAATTAAACATTGTTCAAATGGGTACAAAAAGATTATATATGCCTTTATTTATGTGAAAGTTTAAATGTTGAAACAGCTAAACGAAGATATTAAATTTTGAAAGTCATTATTACATATTATCAACCAAATAAAATTTTTGTCTTTTTTTGGTCAAACAACCAAATCAAGATTGAGCAATTCAACATTTTAATTGTTTATGACACATCTCAATTTTCATTAATATTAATTTCCATCAAATTTTAAATGATTTATTTTCGTATTCTACATTTGCTAAAAATGATACATTTCATTTTCCAGTAATATCAATTTTTATCAATAATTCAATGGTTGGAAATTATTGTAGCTTTGAGGAGTACCAACTAAAAACCCCTGTATTCTCTTTTGAGGAAGTAAAAAAAATTGCTTTGGGGTATTGCTTTTTTGATATTGGTTGTAATTAATTAATTAACTAATTATACTACAAAATTAAATATCCATATGTCTCGCCTAGTTGTTCCTCCTCTATAATTGCTCCCACTGTGTATGTAGCAAGCATAAGGGAAATAGAAAAGATTTCCATATTGCAAACTAAAATTTCTCTTCGGTATTTTGCTATTTGGATTTAATTTGTAAGATGGCACTCGCTCTATTCATCCAAATGGCAAGGGAGATGTTATTGTATTATTATCATTTTAAACCAGACATATTTGATTTGCTTGAAACGTTAATAAATTATTTAAATAATGTTTTTAAAAGATATGTTTGAGTGGGTGTCATTCCAATATTTTTGTATAAGCTGTTAGAAGATCATTGTGGAACAGACAAGAGAAGGTGCATAAATGAATTTCCCCATAAAATCTTAAACATGTTTAAGTTGATTCTTTTAATTACTAATTGTCAAAATTTCAGAAAGCTCAGCCAGTGAAGGGAACTGGCTATCCTTCGGTTTTTTCCATCAATTCAAAACTTCAAGCATGAAAACCATTGTCCCTATACTCTCAAACAACAACGAAAAATAAGTCACCAAGGGTATGAATGTAGCTTTTTTTTTTTTTTTTTTTTTTTTTTTTTTTTTTTTTTTAAGAAAGCAAAACAAAGAACATGTGCTAGTCAAATCTCCTTCTTAAGATTTTTTCCCTTTTTCTCCATTACTAGATTATTTGAAAAGTTTAGATTCTTCTTTTCTCACATCCGTTACTAGGATGTGCTATTTCTCATTTAGAATATGCTAAGGATGTAAATGAAAGGAGGAAGCACACTTACAGTTTTCATTAACTCTGAAACCATGCCATATACCATGCGCATGGCCATATTAATTTGCTCTAACCATGCCGTTTTAAAAGATTAGAATGTTAAAAAGTAAAGTTTAGAAATCTGGGATATAAGTAAATGGTATTACAATTTAGTGGTATCTCTCCTCATCTCTTAAGTGAGAGATATTAAATTCGAATTTTTCTTTCTGTTATAATGTCAAAAACAAAGAAAAATCTATGATATAACATGTGGGCAATAATTTTTTAGTAATTTTTACGATCTTGTTGATGGGGCTATCCAATTATTTATCTAAGCATTAAAATAAATATAATAATTTATATTGATATATTAAGTATTGTAATGGTGCAATGATGGTTGGATATAAATTTGAATTATTAAATAATCGACGTAATCAGCATTGCTAAAGAAAGGAGACATTATAATTTTCTATATTTTTTTGTAATTACATGACATGATAATTTCATAAAGTCATTTAAAAAATCCTCAAAAAACATGATTTTCACACAATTTTAGTGGATAAACTAGATTACGAACCATTATCCATAGTGCCAAAACTATTTATTTTCTCGATTTCTCATAATTGATAAAAATCTTATTTCTTTGTTACACCTTTTCTCTCTAATCCTTATTTCTCCAAGAGAGTGTGTTTTTCTATTTTAACATTTTATAATTTATGATGGAGTGATGATGAAAGTATCTCTTTTTCTTTTAGTTTTCATTTAAATATATAAAAGATAGAGAGAATACTGTACTTTTTCATGAACCATTAATATATGTCTTCCATTAAGACATCTCGTTAAGAAAAGTCATCTCACTTTAATTAAAAGTCATGGTCCTTCTTGATAGAAGTCACATATTAAGCCATAATTTCTTACATTCTCCCACTTGATTCATATATACTCCTTAATAACTTATCGAACATTCTATAAATGAGTATGCGGTCACTCATTTCTTGCAAGTATCTTAAAATTTTCTTAGTTGCCTTCAATGATTCAATCTTGGATTACTTTGATATATGCATAACATTACATCAATAAAACTAATGTTGGGTCTGGTACAAGTTTGAAGATACATCAAACACCCAACAATAGATGCATAAGGAATTTTTGTCATTTGTTCCAATTCCAAGTCATCCTTTGGATATTGCATACTGCTAAATTTATCCCCTTTCTAAATTGGGACTACTTTTGCGGAACATTTGTTCATCTTAAATCTTTCTAAAAATTATTAATATAAGCTTTTCTAGGATAAAACTAACAATCTTTGTGATCTATCATGGAATACTTCTATGACAATCATATACATTGACTCTTTCATATCCTTCATCTTGAAGTTCTTGCAAAGAAAATTCTTGGTTGCACGTAACAAATTAAGGTTTAGCAGCAATCAAATTATTATCAACATGTAGGGTTAAGACAACAGACTTGCTCCCAGTGACCTTTATGTATATTCACCGATCACTAGTGTAAAGGTCATGGCATCTTTAAACTTAAGATATCAATAGTGAAAAGCTTGTTTAAGTTCAAATGTTGACTTCCTAAATTTACACACCATTATGCTTATTTCTTTCAAATATGAAGCCTTCAAGTGGTTACATAAACCTCTTCTTCTAAATCTCCATTCAAATAAACGTCTTAACATTTTTTTGGTGTAATCTTGTATCATAATGATCAACCAAAGCCAAAATGATTTTAAGTGAGTCCTTCTTTAAGACTTGTAAAAAGGTGTCTTTATAATCAATATAATCCATTCTAAGTAAAACCTTTAACAATTACATCCTTTAGGTAATTCAATGAGTTTCTATACTTCGTTTTGATCCATAGATTTCAACTCATCTATCATGGCATTCATTCACTTAATAGAATCATTATACCCTATGGCTTATGAGAGTGAAATTGAACCATTGTCAATTCCTGTGTCAAGTTTTCACTCTTGTAAATACACTACATAATCATTAGGAATAACATATTTTCTCTATTTTTGAGACCTCTAATTATGTTTTTTTTGCGATTCCTCTACTATAGATCTATAATTTATAACATCATGATGTGTTTGATTCATTATTTGTTGTTCTTCACTTTTGTAAAGTAGTACAACATTAGGATCAATAGGCTTAGAAGATAAAGGTGTAGGAACTTTTGCATTACCTTCTTTAATGCACACATCACGTCATTCTTTATTCCCACTAATTTCATCATTTTCAATAAACTTGAAATTTTCAATTTCAACAATTCTTCTACTATGATTTAGACAATAAAACCTAAATCCTTTGGTCTTTTTATGATATCCTATGAAGAATCTACTAATTGTTTTCAGGCCCGATTTATTTCAATGTCTATTATAAATCCTTACTTCTGTAAGATAACCCTATACATATAGGTGTCTTAAACTATGTTTCCTTCTAATCCACAATTTAAAAGGAGTTTGAAACTATCTTACTGGGAATGCTGGTTAACAAATATACTATGATTTTCAATGCATAAACACTTATTGATATATATAAAGATGAATAACTTAATATAATTCTAACCATGTCTAATAATGTACCATTGCGTCTCTCTACAACACTATTTTATTATGGTGTATCTAGCACCACGTGTCCTTAGAAGGTCAGACATGCTAAGGCTATAGATTTCTAAAACCACAAATATGAATTTTCGAATATCACCAATAACTTGCATATAAGGAAACTTTCAAACTTTTTCATATTAAAATAAATGTCCTTAACTCATAAATCATCTAAACATCAAATCTAAAAATAATAAAATCCTTACATATAATAGTCTTCAAAAGAAATAACTAAATCACCATATGTTTCTTCTTCTCAAATTACTAATAACAAATCTCAATTATCAGCAGGACGGTCATAACCGCTATCACTCTCCCCATCATTGACAAATATGTCATAGTCCGTTAAATCCTAAATCATAGAATCTTCACTTATACCTGTGGAAAAATAAGGATTGAGCGAAAAACGCCTAGTACGCCAAACCGAAAGCATATGCACATGAACACGCATATCACAATATCACATACAACTTATTTTCTAATGCAACAAGCACAATTTAATTATCTTTTTATTAGCCTGCAACCAACACAGTTTAGGACTATTGATCACTAATCCTAAACCCAGAATAACTCATGACCCCCATAAAAAAACATATTATCATAATATATACATATATAGATGCGTTCCACAATTAAGCTGGTAACTACTCCTAATCTACCGGAATCATCTCTAGATGCAACTCCACTCGGGACATCGCTACACAAGGATCATCAGGTTGCCAGCGTTAGTATCACACTACTGCCGTGGTCTTTACTAACCGCAGTCAAGCACAACCAACACTCATTTCAATTAAAGTCAAATATATGTTAAGTCAAATTTTTCAACTAATCCTACAATCATAAACAAACATACATGGTAAGGTCGTACCTGGTATTGCTTTCAATACTTCAACCCACCAACAGAACTTCTTACAAAAACAAAGATCTCACACGTTTCTTGACCAATAATATTTCTCAATAAATTTCCATTTCCGCAAAAATTAAACCCTAACCCTAAATTTCATAATTTGACTCAAAGATCTAAAACCCTAACCATAGATCTATGAAATTTGAATAACACACACATTCTTTTCTTGGTTTATAATCCAATGAAACCCTTCAATACAAATTTTCTCCAAGTCCCTTGATTTCTTCATAACTTGCTTCAATATACATGTATATAAAAAGTCTCCAATTTAAAATTTCTATCACAATAACAAATAAAATTCAATGATTATTAGAATAGTACAGACTCTTACGTACCTAGAACTTGTAGATTTCAATTAGGAAATCAGAATCCTAATTCTCAATTCTTCTGAATAATAAACTATAATTAAAATTCCATAATTTATAGATTTCATAATCCATAAATCTGATAAAACCCTTACCTTTCTCCTTGATTTGAAATCACAACTTCAGATCTAGATCCACCTCTGATCCTCAACAACAAATCTTGGATTCCCTTTGAAATAACACATAAACCTAGATTATAATCTAAAGAATATTTCTTCAAAATCATAAGAATTATAAAAACCTTAATAAAAATATTACCTTTTTCTTGAATCAGAGTATTCCAAATCTTTAATCACACTAGGGTTTGCCACAACTCTTGAATCTCCTTCAATCCATAAGATAACTAGCATAAGAAAAGATTTATCAAAAGGATTTGATTGAAAAGATTAGAGGAAGGTTACATACCTAGATTTTTTTTTCCTCTTTGAAAGCTTCTAGGGTTTCGAAAAGAATAGGAGGTTAGATATAAGCTTTTAGGAGAAGTTGAAAAGGTTTGAAGACTAGGGAAATTCGTCTGTCAAATGACAAAAATACCCACTTAATAACATTATATTATATTCATGCCCTTCAATATGAATTATTTATTTGTACCTTACAATATTCATGCCCTTCAATATGAATTATTTATTTGTACCTTACAGGTAGAGAGAGAATCATACCTCTCTACGAACCGTTAATAGATTACTTTCATCAAGACATCTCACTATGAAAAGCTATGTCAATTATATTAAAAGTTATGACCCTTCTTGATAAAAAGTCGCATATCGGGTCACGATTTCTTACAAGATGCACACCATGATAAATGCAGAGGTAATTATCATGTGAATGTGGTACTTAAACTTTATCCATTTTTACAGTTAATTACAACTAACTATATGAATTTTGCCTATTACAATTAACTATCTTATTTAGGTACTATAAATAAATTAAAATTTTTTATAGGTAATAAATTAAATACTTTTAAAGTTTAAGTAATTAATTGTATAAATTGGTAAAATTTAGGTACCAAATATGATATTCACAACACGAGTAATTTTCCATTTTCATCAAAGAAAAGATAAAATCAACAACCCTACCATAAAGAAGAAAAAGCATCTAGGAGGAATTATAAATAGCTCGTCCTAAAATTTGGATCAAGTGTAGTGTAGATATATGCCTAAGCTTCTTTAAAATGTTGTGATTTGTGAATAACCCACTAAATTTTAATAAATTTATAACATAAAGGATATTAGATTTTTTTTCTAGTTTAATGAAAATACACTCAAATTAAAGTTTAGGATTAATATACACTTCACAATTTAAAGGGTTATTACTTGCTAATTTTGAAAAAATTCAACCATTATAACATTTAAAAGTTAAAATGAAATTTAAAGAGGTCTTGCAAAACTTTTAGAGTAATTGTCGCCAATAGTACCTCAATTTGGACAAAATGTGCAATTGAATTTTTGAATTTTGAAATTAATCAATTTAATATTTGAAAGAATTTTTTGTGCATGTCTATAATATTTCTATCAAGTTACCTAACAATGTCATTCTATATGATATTCTTAACAAACAAAAAAAATTTATTTTAAATAGTGAATTGATCTTTTTAAAACTTATATATTAATTTTAAAATTCATCTACCTAATTATATATATATATATTTTTTTTTTTTTTAAATTTGGACACATTTACCACGTTTATCGAAATTTTTTTATCTCCAATTCTGCTAGATGGCAGGGCAACGCCCTTAAGGCAGGCATGGATTGGCAAAGGCCACGCTTTTTACATTCTCTCCATCCATTAAACGGTATATCCGTAGACATGCATAGTACATAGTGAACTAGTGGGCACCAGGCACTCACATAGGACACACACTCCGTATAGTACCGGCTCGATTTCTCTGGACTCTGATCCCAAGCCAACCCCATCCTTTTTTCGCATTTCACTCTTTATGGTTCTCTGCCAAAAGCCATAGGATAGCGATAGAGTAGCAGCAGATAAGACTGAGGAAGATGGCTCAGTCATCGCCGTCCATGACAGCAGCACTTGTATCTCCTTTAGCGCCTCCCAGTGGCAATGCCCTTGGCCTCCGGAGACGCTCCGATCGTTTTGCACTGAAGTCTTCCTTCTTCTCCGTTCGACTTCTTCAGTTTTCCCGTCTCCACACAGCCAGAATCTCCATGCGAGTTGCCACTAAGCAAGCTTACATCTGTCGTGACTGCGGGTAGGCATCTCTGCTTGCTTCGTGTTTTTTTTTTTTTTTTGCCTTTTAATGGTTTCTTTGTCTAACCCCTCCACTTCACATGGGTGGCTTAATTAGGTACATTTACAACGATAGGACTCCTTTCGAGAAGCGCCCTGATAACTACTTTTGTCCGGGTAACTGTAATTCTTTTTCTGCAAGAAGATATGCGTGTCGTGCCGTATTGGTGTCTGTGTTTCTCTCTTTTAATAACATAGGAAAAGGAATTTTGCAGTATGCGGTGCTCCAAAACGAAGATTCAAGCCATATGCACCCGCTGTAACCAAGAATGCTAACGAAACAGACGTCCGCAAAGCAAGGAAAGCTCAAATTCGAAAGGATGAAGCTGTTGGGTATGGATCGACCCAAACTTCTCTCTCTCTCTCTCTCTCTCTGTTTTTCTTTCGAATAGGATTGGGCGGGGTTTGGTTTGGTTTGGTTGGATTTTTTGTCCATCTGATTGTTCAGAAATTCACAATTTGTATAATTTGATGCAGGAGAGCGTTGCCGATAGCTGTCGCAATTGGAGCTGCTGCACTCGTCGGTTTATACTTCTATCTCAACTCTACATATTGAGTCAGAAAGCTTGCAGCATTTCCATTATGTTCTGTGAACATTTCTTTGATTACATGTAATATATTCAAGTAAATGACTTCTTGTAGTCGGATAACGATCTAATTATCTGAAAATCTGAAAAGAGAAATAAAGTTGCCTTTTTCTTACATCTACATTTGATGTTTGTTCTATTATGTTTACAGTATCATAGCATACATTACATATTTCCTTTTTCCTCGTTTCTATATCACCATCGCAATATCTTCAGTCTAGTGATGAAGTAACTGAACATAATAATGCTAATACATGGAGTAGTTCCTTTTTCTCTCAACAGATGTCTCTCAAAAGATGTTCGTGCACATATTTGTGTAGTACTTCTTGGAAAGCTTCTTGTCTCCTTTAAAGGTTAGAATGTTTCATAATGAATTCTTATGGTGCCTGCGAGAAGAGAACATATTGGATCCTATGTATATCAGATGGTTGTCATTGCTCACTTGTGGTTTCATTGTTTAACCAGCAAATATGAACAAGTATAATCATGCGAAATGTATTCAAAATTGATATCTGGGGAATTATCTGGATATGGGTTTACAGGTAGTTCTGTCGAAGAGCATATCCTTCATGCCCGATTAGTTTTTCTCTTCTTCGCTTCCTGCTTGAGAATCAGCTTTGTAACCTCAGGGTTAGAGTTTTTTTGTATTTATAGATAATCAAGGCTACAGGTAGATGCTTTTCAGAATCAATTCAGGACAATTCATTGGGATCCCCCTTTGAGACAGATCAGTCTCTGTTTTGAATAGGTTTACACACTTGGATGGTTTAGGTGGCTGCATGGAAACCATCAGCTCAGCTCATGAAAGCTTTTATCAAGGCCTTGGAATCACAATAGCGATCAAGGATCATCTTCGAGAAAACTAATTCATACCTCTTCTCTGTATCTTGAGTATGTCATTAATCAGCGGAAGTAACAATGTTATCCACTCTTGCATCAGATATACACCGTGTAGGGCCTCCCCTACAAGAAGCTTAAGAGCAGATGGTGGATGAAGAATCCAACAACTTATATCCAACCCTTTAGCAAAGTTTTTAAGCAACCAATCTATATGTCTATCGATCTCAAACCTTACAATTGATTCGACTACCAAATAGGGCGTCCTGTGTGAGTGGGTTGTCAATACTTAGGCATACGGTTTGTAAATATGTTTCCACAACTCAATTCCTCCATACCATACTTCTAGCTAGTTTCACTCCTTCAAGAATAGCCAATTCCTCGAGCCATTTCAACTCCTCCTACAGGGCATTTTGAAGCAAATATCCATACTAGCCTACATCTGAAGTCACAAGCTAATCACCAATGCCAACTTTATCAGGATTTGCCAAATGATCTGTCAATTGATCTTAATGGTTCCTCTACCAGAGGCTTTCCAGTGTTCCACTTGCTGGCTAGAAGGGCAACACTCTCCACAGGTGCCTGGCAACAATGGCACCGGTCTAACTCTGTCAACAACTTCTATACCTAGGTGATAATCTTTTCAGGATTTGAGTTCTCGCTTTCATGTAATGTAGCCTTTTACTTGCAAACACTACCACCTACCGCTCAACAGAATGGGATATTTTGACGCAAACACTGGCATTTACTCGCAAACCTAAGAGCTTCTCTTCATGCCAATCTCTCCAAGATGTTCTGTGGAGAATGTACTGGAAATCACCAAATGTGATTATTTTGGGAAGACCACCTACCTATAATGAACTTTAGAATCCTTGGATGTTTGTGTTATGCAACTGATTATTGCCTTAAAAGGGATAAATCTGATCCAACAGCATGGTATTGTCTTGGTTAAATATTCTTCTGGGTAAAAGGGTATATAGTTTGATAAATGCTGCTAATGATAGAATAAAAAAATGATTGGAAATTAAAAAATGCTGCTAATGGATACTGAAAGCCTCTCTGTGAACCCTACGAACAGCAGGCCCCCTTAAGAGAGAGCAAAGGCTGAATCAATGCTCTAAAAACCAATTATCATATAAATATCCCCTTCTAGGCAATATTCAACGAGCCTAGCAAAAAGCTTTCTTAATAAATGATGATATAATGACTCACGAAGGCGGCATGAATTTGGAAGGAGAAAATAATCAAGTTGAATAGCAGGCCCCTAAAACGGAGATTGTTCGAAGAGAAGTAGGAAAGATTAACTTTATAAAGGAGGAGAGGAAAAAATTTTGTATCCCCTGGGCGAATGCTTACATTGTGAAACTAATTAGCCCTGATATTGGTTATGTTAAAATGAATGAAAAGGCTTTTTTCCTTTGGCAAAACAGAGCAAACTTCAAATTGATAAGTGTAGGTTACGGTTAGTACACTGGCTTTTAAACTAGAAAAGGATTCCTCATTTATCACTAGGGAAGGGCCATGGTTTATAAATGGCTATTTCGTTGCGATTAGCTAGTCGACCCAAAGTTCATAACAACTTCAAAACTTAAGGCTATTGTAGTGTGGGCTAGAATAATGGGGCTACCGGTTGAATACCACTCTCCACAAGAATATGTATCCAGTCAACTTCAATTCTCCACTTTTGCATACAAGAAGTGCTGATGACCTGGAACTAAAAACACAATACGAAGGCTTGCCTACTCTGTGCAACAAAATGTGACTGTACTGGGCACTCCGAGTCAAGTTGTAGTAATGGTCAAAGCCAAAGTATGGATAAGGAAAAACAAGAGCAAACACGGTGTGTGCAAATAGAAAATCTAAATCAAGCAGCGAGAGTTTGTGCAAATACAAAATCTAAATCGAGCAGCCAAAGACACGAGCATTATGGAAAATCCTAATTAGAGTGATTATAGGGATTAGATCAAAGTCCAAAGAAGAAGGAGCAGAAGTCCCACAAAAGCTGCCAGCCAAAATAGCACAGATAGTAAGGAGGAGGTAACCAAAACGTCACAAACTAAAAGATTACCTTCCCAAGGAGAAAGTGTGGGCTCCCTTTTTTGATAGAATGGCGGCCGGAGTAATGAACCAAGATGTGATGATTGATGTCCCCACCTTTAATGCCTTTTAGGCAAAGCAAACACCACTATTCCTTGGCAAAAACCCTCATAAATCTCAAACTACATCTTCCTCTCGGACAAACACAAGGCTATCCAAACTAAAAAACTATGCTAGACAAAATGCCAGTGCACACGCTGGTTATGTGGGTCCAGCTTACACTTGGAGTAACATGAGTGAAAAAATTACAGAACTCATCATGTCTAGGTTAGACAGAGCTTGGGTCAACTCTAATTGGCTAAACTTTTTTCTTGACATCAAGCTCTTCCACCTGAATCTCACTGGGTTCAACCATAGACCTATCCTCCTTAACACTTGTCCTTCTTTTAAAAACCCTGCAAATCGGCTAGACCTTTTTGTTTTCAAAACATGTGACTTGATCATCTCCACTTCATGTCTTGTGCAAGAATTTCTTGGTCCAATAATCCCTACTTGTGCTTTCTCCGTAGATAAGCTCAAAGAAGACTTACATAAGTGGAACAGAGTAGTATATGGTATCATCCATACAAAGAAAGCGAAAATCACAACAACCATAACCAAACTACAAACCGACTTTAGTACTAAGCCCTTGCAATAGCTTCTAAATTGCCTAAAATTTGCTAAAACATGGCTACAAGAAATCCTTAGAAGAGAGTAACTTTTATGGGCATCTCAGGCGAGATCAAAGTGGATTATTGAAGGAGAGAGGAACACTAGTTTCTTCTATCTCCCAACTTTGGCCAGAAGAGCTAAAGCTAGAATTTGAGGCTTGTATAATGATAAGAATCTTGGTTCAAGATGAAAAGGACTTAGAAAAGCACATACATTATTTCGATTAGGAAAGAAATGTGTTTATATAATGAACTAAATTTCCTAAAAGACCTACCCTTTTGTCTATGGAAAAGCTCAGCTTAGAAAAGGCAATTTCTAGAGAGAAGATTTGGCAATCCCTAAAGAGTATCAGTCGAAATAAGTCTCCTAGGATTGATGGCTTTAATTCTACTTTCTTCTAAGATTCTTGGGATATAGTAGGTGACAAAGTATGTGAGAAAGTTTTAAATATTTGGATCAAAGGAGACATGCCATCTCATATGAATCAAACTCTTCTTGTCCTGATACCGAAAAAGCCTAGTGCTAACACCTTAACAGATTTCAGGTCCATCAATCTTTATACCACTATGTACAAGATTGTAACAAAGATCTTTATGAATAGAGTTAAACCGTTTCTAAACTCATTTATAAGCCCTTTCCAATTTAGCTTTGTTTGTGGAAGATGTGCTTCTAATAACTTCATCATCAACCAGGAAGTCATGAGAAAAATGTCTAGGAAAAGGGAAAGTTGGATGGATGGTTTGGAAACTAGATATGGAGAAAACCTTTGACAGATTAGAATAGGATTTCATAATTAAGGCCTTAAAATTCTTTGGTATTCCTAACAAAAGGATTGCAACTATTAGCTCGTGCTTCACCTCCTCATCCTTTTTTCTATTATAAATGGCAAAATAACATCTAGTTTTGTATCTTTGAGAAGAATTAGACAGGGTGACCCAATATCACCTTATCTCTTTATTCTAACTATGAAGATTCTTAGCAGGCGGATTATGTGACTTGTTGATAATAAATGGTGGAAACCTATCAAATTTCATAGTGCAAAAATCCTTCTCTCACATTTTTTGTTTGCAGATGGTATTGCTCTAATGGGTAATAACTCTGTAGAAAATGCAGTTATAATGTGGGAAGCCTTCCAACTCTTCTATAATTGGTCAGGCCATAAAGTGAAAATAAGTAAGTAAAAAATTTGCTTCTCTAAAAATGCCAGTCTTGACATTAGGAAGTAGATCTACCTAATTACAAGCATGGAAGAAACCAATGCCCTAAGAAATTACTTAGGTTCCCTATCACTTCTAATGGAAGCACAAAACATCGTGGCTACCATTTCCTTTTAGATAAGATCAGGATAAAAATAAGTAGCTGGAAATCAAGACCTTTAAACCTTGTTGGTGGACATATTGGTTGGTGGTTGGTATTGTAACCTTTTTAAAACAAAACATGAAGCTAAAATTTTCAAGAATTTATAAAGATTGCTAATAAGTTTTGTTCAACTTCGGTTGCAATCACTAACATAGGCAAGTGTACCTACTAAAGTAGTATAGAAAGTATTAGGTCGTACTCTTTGGGGATCGTTAACATCTACCATACTCACTTGTAATCTATTATCTAGCCAAAAAAAAAAAACTCAAAAGAACATTATGAACAACAAAAAGCTAATCCAAGGTTAAAACTAATTATATACACGTTTTAAGCCAAATTTATAAGACAAGTTTGTAAATGCAAGGGTAAGCTTAGGATTTGTTTCACCTAATCCTTATTATGCGATTTCTTAACAAACTTAACAAGTTATTTATTGGGTATACTTGTATATTGGATTCACTAAGATAAGTTAAAGCCTCTCTCAAGATTAGAAACTCTAAATTTAGATCAGACCATCAGAATCTCTTCACAAGCTATTAGTAATCTAGATCCACATAACGTTTAAAAACACTTTGATTAAAACCCATTTTAATGGATTTTAAATTAAGTGATAGAAAGTTTTACTATCCCTATTTCTAGGTGATTATGAGCAACTACATTAGCAGCCTTGATTTATTCAAAAGAATGATTTCTCAATCTATTCAGTTGAAATCAGACATGAATCTACAAGGTGCACACACATAAACTCACGAATTAGGGTTCGAGCTACTGATCACAAGTACCTTGTCGATTTTCAATTAAAATGCGTTGAAATCGCATGAATCAGGTCTTAGATTTACAAATCCTAAGTTAAATTGATTATTTCTCCATAGATATGAACATTAAGTATGGATTCAAGAGAAATAATATGAATATTACAGATTACGTGTAAAAATCTTGTAAAAACAAACATCAGGTTAAATGTGAATTTACTTAGAAAACCTGAATTTCCTAGGAAAGAGGAATTTCTTTCACTAGAAATTCTCATGCTACTCTATTCTAGGTCAGGAATTTGTTATATATGGTACAATTTGTTACAACGCCTGGTGCACGTTTACTTATAGGTGTCAGGGCACATAAAACGTAAAGATTTTATTTGATGTCGTGGCAGATTCTTTTTAACAGAATTTGTACATATCTTCACATACGTATGCAGGGCAGTATATTTGTGACAACAAAGGCAGGGTCACTTATCGCGCCTTGAATTGCGAACTCAAAGGTTGGTCGCGATATAAGTTGTCTTTTCATTAGAGGCCCTATTTCCATTTAGTTCATACCATAATTAGAACCGTGGTGGCGACTGATTTGCACTTTTGCCTTGTTTTTTGCCCTCATTTCATTCTCTAAAGGCATATTTTATCCAGTCTTCAATTGTTTTAGTTTTTTTGCTCCAAATCTAATTTAAATCACTTTGTTTCTTCTTTTTCTTGATGTTACGAGCTGAAAATCAATATTTTCACAATAGGATAAATTACAATAGAAGGTCGCAACGTTTGGGGGTAAGTTCATTCAAGGTCACAACATTTTAAGTGGTTAAAAAGAGGTCATAATGTTTAGAAAAATGGGTCAGTTAAAGTCACCATTAACATATGTCAACATAAAAAACATTTAAAATTAAAATTCAGAAAATTTGATATGTTATGACATATGTCAACAGTGACCTAAATTGGCACACTTCTTTAAACGTTATGACCTCTTTTTAAACACTCAAAACACTGTGACCTAAGTTGACTCACTTTTCTAAACGTTGTGACCTCTTTTTAACCACTTGAAATGTTATGACCTTAAATGAACTTACCACTCAACCTTGTGACCTTTTGATGTAATTTTTCCCTTTCATACTAATAGCATAGATTTATAAGAATTTATCTAGGAATAAATCAGATAAAGCATGGATTCTTATAAATTGAACAAAGTATAAGAGACTTATCATGTGTTTTACTAAAATCCGTTATTGAGGGAAAGTTAAGTTATTTTATGCAAGCCATATACCTTCTTAGGAACGTTGTGGATAAATTAGAAGAGATGATGTATGATTTTCTTTGGGGCTTTAAGAATGGCTAAATTGGGTTTCATGGAGTAAATGAAGAAATGTTACAAAGCCTAAAAAAAAAAAAAAATTGGCGACTTAGGCATCCGGTACCTAAGATGGAGGAATGATGCTTATGTAATGAAGCTTGCATGCAGGCTAAAGGAAAAGAAAGCGATATGGACAAAGCTTATTCCATCTAACAAGAATAAAACCTCTAAACACAATTCTAGCAAGCGGGTGGCTAAAGTGAGTGAAGCAAAACATTCTTTAGCTGACTTTTGTAAATGGAGGCCAAGAAGTGGGAAATCTGTTCTCTTTTTGTGTGATAACTAGACAAGCAAGGGCTTACTCTACAATATTCTATATGAGCCTTTCCAACTAAAGCACTAAATGTAACTCTTTCACAAGCTTGGATCGACATTTACAAGTGGGATGAAAGATGAAAATATTAATTAGATGCTTGGCATTGTCTTCCTTGACAAGAATTCAAGCCATGAGGATGTCTTTACTTAGGCAAAAGAAGCTAATGGCATGTTTTCTTTGAAATCAATGTACATGGAAATTGTAAAGAAGCACTTGAGCAACAACCCAAATAATGAATGGCTATGGAAGACTCCTATTACGCCCAAGATCCAATTTTTCATGTGGAAAGTTATCAATCATGGTTTACCTACAGGGGAAGTCTTAAAGAAGAGGGGCTTGCTGATACATGGTAATTGTGTTTTTTGCCACCAACTAGAATCTGTCAAGCATTTGTTGCTGAATGCCCATAAATTAATCAAGCCTGGAGGAAACTAGCAATATAGCGAAGGCAAGTGCATGTTAATGAAGAAGACCTCACTAATTGGATAAAGATTAACACGAAGTGTAAAAAGGAGTATAAATATGGAAAACAACATCCTCCACAATGCTTTTTTTTGCTTACACTTTGTGGACTTTACGGCTTGAAAGAAACAAAAGAATCTTCAACCTCAATCAAGCAAACGCTAAATGGACCACTATGGTTAGAACCAAAGCTTCAGAGTTATGGGAAATGGAAAAAAAAAAGATGTTTAGAGAATTCTAATATGGCCATAATTGATACCTAGACAAACCCCCTTGTTCGTTGGATTAAAGTGAACTGTGATGGTACTTTTAAAGATAATGAGCCTTTTGCAGCTGTAGTAATACTAATTAGAAACCATGAAGGTGCTGTCAAGGGAGGTGCTATTCAAAAAGTACACGCAAAAACTCTACTTCAAGTTGAAATATAGGCTATTTATCATAGTTTGATAATGGTAGACTCACTTGCCATTGATAAAGCAATTATAGAAACTGATTGCAAAGAGGCAAGTGATGGGTCCTCAAGCTTGATGTCCAATCTGATCTTGTTCCCTATAGTCTCTTGCTTAAATTCAGTAGAGTTTAGACTTTAGGAAATTGGGCTTGAATTTATGCTCAGCATAGGACCTGTAAGGACAAAAATCCACTTTCAGTGTGACAACTCCGATGCTTAAGTGAAAGATTGTCATATTAAGTCTATAAATTAAGTTAGAATGAATGGTTGAGTGCGACATTACCTCTCCCCTAAAAAGTAAATGAGTATTTAGAGGTGATTGACCTAGCGATTACTGATGTTGTGGGCCAATGAGTGAGTGGGCGATTAACAGTTGGTAGTAGAGGACGTGGGGTAGACTCAATACCCCACTATTCAAGGGCCAGCCTAATCAATTGACTTGTGCAGAGCAGCAAGCAAGCAAAGGCGATGGAGTAAATGCTAGAATTGTTATTAAGGCTGAGCCGCTCATCATGGAGTTCACCGATAGGGCATGGGCTAAATACGTTGGTCCGGCCCATTTGTGTGTTGTGTTTGGCCCTAGTAGATCTATGTTTCAAAATAGACCATCAACAGCCATGTTATAAATATTTGTAGGGATTTAATGCAAAGGCTGTAGCTAAAGTACAGAGCTCGAATTCTAAACTGGGCCACCAAGGTGGCAAATGATGATGCTCACTCCCTTGCGGCTGTCATTTGGAAAACAAATAAAGAAGACATTTTCGGCGCCAGCCCATCTAGTGATACAATTAATGCTTAAAACCTAGCACTCTTACGAACTAAGTTCGGATCTCTAATGTTTCTGTTGACAGTGTAAGCTCTGTTCAAACTTTCTTTTTAAGCAGCCCCCTTATGGCTGCTGGTCTTGTTATTGGCAGCAGAAATGATGCTGCGGCTACTGATTTTGTTTTTGGGACCTCTTGCCTGGATGCAGGATAATTTCCTGCCTCGTTATGTCTTTTGCTTTCATGTTTTGAATAAAGTTTCTTCACCGAAAAAAAATAAAAAAGAAATTATGATTTTAAGCAGAGATGTTGGCCTTTATGAGGAGATTTTTTTCCTTTCTTTTAAACCTTGTCTCACTTCAGTCAAAACCAAAAAGACTATATTTTTCATAATATATATACAGGGAGGCACAGATATATCTTTGACAGAGGAAATTGAAGGCTTTTCAAACCTAGGAAAGGAGTTCCTGAAATATGAAGAGCCCCCTAACCGCCATCCTACGTAAAGTCATATTCACAGAAGAATTATCGACCTTGAATTGCTAACTCAAGGTCAAAAAAGATATATAAATAAATACCATTAAAAAAATGCTTGCTCTAGAAAAGAAAGTCTACTTCCAAAGTTCAATCATCATTAGCCGTATGAAATTAGAGTAACTATTAATTAAGGAAAATCACATTGAAACAACGATACACATTACTTTCGCTGTAAATTCCAAGCTGCATTTCTGAATTTTAGAACGGCTGTAGACATAAGGGGAACTGGGCCTTTTCAACTGAAAATATCGAGAAACTGGTTGGATGGAGTTCGTGGGACTTTCGGCTAGTCTAGAAGAGCTAAGTGACTCTTCTTCCAATACGATTCATTTTGAGGGAAGATTCCACACTATTAAACCGCCATTCCTTAGGCAGCGCATTCTTATAGTGAATTCTAGTTACATCCTTGGATTTTTGGGGGATAATGATGACTAAAGTACTCCACATTTCAAAATGGTCCGTACTATAACATTAGAAGTGTATCTCGCGTCGCTCAGCAAAAAATTTCCCAGTAACTGCTTGGTCTGGAAGCAAAGCAAGCCACACTCCGGTATCAGCTCCTTCCTCGGCAGTGACATTCCCAGCCCAACCCGTCATCGCAGTTTTAACCCAGCCGGGACAATAGCAATTGACATATATCTTCTGGCCTTCTGGTCGGTCAAACAATATCTTTGCCATTAATCTTGTGTAAGCATTAACTGCAAGCTTGGATACTGAATAGTCGGTGAACATCTGTGGCCATCCACCTGTCGTCCACATTCCATCTTCTACTTGTTGGAGGAAATTAGATACTGTTTGGTCAATTAGTTCCTCTGAAAGAGTTTCTAAGTCGTCCAGCTTTTGTCTCAATGTCAGGTCCTCAATTCTCTGGCATGAGTTGATTGTCAGCCAACATGTAATGGAAGCAGTATAGTCTTTGAAATCATAGAGAATACAAAAAGAAGAAAACTTCTTATATAAATTGAAGATGAAACCAAAGTGATCATGAGAAAGGATAATGAGAGTCTTGACCAAAAACTACACTACTGCAAGTTCATAATGAGCACAATTATGGTATTTTTATAGGCTAATTACAGGAATATAAATAAATATATATATCTCTTGAGTTTTCACGATTTTTTCACATACCTATGCCTTTTTTATTATCAATAACTTGAGATCACACTTTTCATTGCATATACCTGTGACACTTTTGTTTTTTCAATAAAATAAGTTTTTGCGCTTTTTTATTTTATTTATGCTGCTATTTCTTTTTCATTTACATAAATGCTAATTAAAATAATTTTTCATTAGATATATTGTGCTTTTCGTGTTTTTTAAGTTCTTTTTTTAATAATGAAGTAATATTTTTGTAATGGAGTCAAGGTTATAAACTGCAAAAAGAAAGTATCACAGGTATATAAAGAGAAAAGGCCTCAGAAGTCAGCTATGGTTTTTAAACAAACCCCAGTTTTATCTTATCCTGCCATCTCAAACTCATTCATGGGGTATGGCTCTTCCAACACAATCAATCCAGATTAAAGACGAGGAAAAGCAAGTTCTCAGCTACAACTTCCTAGGCAAGTGGTGGTAATTCTACTAAATTTCAGGATACAAAGCATTTAGTTCTTATTTATAAGCTTCCTTCTCACAATTCACAAACAAGATTGAAAATCTGTCATCTTTTCGAAACACAAAGGATGGAAAGGAAACTGCCATTGGCCCAAATAGATCTTGATTGATGATCAAGAGACCAGTATGGGCTTTTATAATTTATAATTTAACACTTTATAAAGCATCTAAGCTTCATTTGGCAATTCCAGTGCCCAAGTTTCTATCGCCATCCATGGACCATTACTCTATACTGATAGGTTAGCAGGAGGGAAAGATTATGGATATTTAGAGAAAACTAACAATCAATTGTGACCCCAAGTTAAGGAAACAGGAAAGAAAAAGCACCTTACTTATTATAACTACCAAAAGATCAAGCAGTTAATCATGTCATTCAATCCTTCGGATAAGAAAAGTCCTTTTCGAGAGATGAATATTTTGAGCTTACATTTCTCCTGCCACCAAGTCTTCCTAGCCGGGAGCTCACGTTAACAATGCGAGCGCCAGCAGCAGAAGGTCTCATCAACGGGACCATGGCTTTTATCATATTTTTGGTGCCATAGTAGTTAGTGGCAATCACAGCGTTCGCAGATTCAACAGAATTACTGGATCCGATATTAAAATTTACACCTGCATTGTTCACCTGAAAGATGAAGGGAACGGAATTAATTAGGTTTGCATCCTTGAACCATTCACATTATAAAACCAAAAACAAAGGCAGTCAGAACAGCAGCAGCTATATTTCAATGAAGAAATCATCAGTAAGATATAGGAGATGTTTGCAGAATATATACCAGAATATCAAGGCCACCGTAGTTGAGTTTCAACCAATCAGCAAAGAGGTTAATGGATGCAGGGTCTAGAACATCCAATTGATGAGAGACAACATTCAGCCCCCCTTCCTGAAGGACCCTAGCTGCTTCCCGGCCGACATCGTCATCCCTTGACGTCATTACAACAGTCAATCCGTGGACGGCAAGCTGTCTGGCGATCTCAAATCCAATCCCCCTATTGCTGCCAGTTACCACAGCAACGGTGTCTGCCGACCACCACCTACATTACAGAAAAGATATTGAGGGTGATTGAAATGAAGGAAGATTCGGAATAGGAATAATGTTGTCCTTGTAAAAGAAGAACGGATCTTCTTTCCGGATAAATTCCGAACAACATAATACTCGTGCGATACAAACGTATCCTCGGTTAATCCATTAAAATTTTTATAATAATGATAAATTTTACCTTTGGTGATCTGCATAAGGGATAGTCTTAAGAAGAGAAATCTCTTGAAGCCTCTTCTCTCTTCGCTCCTTTGCCTTCTCTTTCCCTCCCATACCTTATGCCTAGTTTTGGGATTTGGTTTGATTTTGATCCAAAAGAGGGAGGGAGAGGGGGTGTGCGTGTTGTTTGTTGCGCTGCGTAAATTGTTCGAGTCGGAGTCGAACCACCCGATCCAACCAACCCATCCAAACCAACGCAATCCAAACTAACCTAATTTACTTATTTATTTTTTTATGGCTTGTATTAATGGCGAGTGGCACTCGTTAACTGACGTGGAATTTGGGCTTTGAGCTATTCTTTCGGTCTGGCCTGGTGATGATCCGCTTGGCGACCGCCCTGTGCTTCTCCCAGGCCTCTAGATCTGCGTGCTGCTGTAAAGTACACTAATGGTTAGGGTGTTTATTGTTTGGCTTGTTTCGATTGAGGAGTTGAGCCGAATCGAGCCGCATTTGAAACTGTTCAGTTTAAACTCTTAATAAACCGAATCACTTCAAAATCGATTCTGGTTTGGTTCAAACTACTTTTAAAAGATTTAATTATAATAAATAATATTAATAGTTATTTGAGTTCACAAAAAAAAAAATATTTAGATTGAGAAATATCGTACAAAAATTAAAATCACTTATCGTTATATCAAGTTATATATTTAAAAGTTTCAAAAACATATATTATCCTATTTTAAAAACATTTTCAATGCAAATTTAAAATAACATATATTTTTAATAAATCTAGAACACTAACTAAGAAAACCATGTTTTTTGTATTAATTCCACATTTAGTTGTAATATTCTTCATTTATAATGTATTTAAATTTTTATTGTACTAATTAATTTAAAGTTCTAAATTATCTCGGTGTTGTTGGTTGTAGTTGTTGCAACCTAATATAAAACTTGCTCATGTAAATTTATTTCACACAATTGCAAACCAGTGTTGATCGGATGCAAGATGATGTCAAGAGGATTTTTGGAAAGATTAGAAGTGAGAGATAGGATGAGCTAAAGCGGTTCAAACAATAGGAGACATTCTAGTGAAGAATCCGATGGAAATAGTGGAAGAAATAGAAGGTGGGGAGATAGAGATGAAAGACGAAAGGGGATAGAGAATTTAAAATTGAAGATTCCGCCATTCACGAGAAGTAGTAAGCCTGAGGAATTTTTAGATTGGGTGTCGAAGGTTGAGAAAGTGTTTGAATGCTATGAATGGGATGAGCGCACCAAGGTTAAAATGGCATCACTGGCCTTTTCAAATTATGCTAGCTTGTCATGGGACAAGTTATAAACTGAGACAAGAAGGGCAGATGAAGAGAAAGTAGTGAAGAGACTAATGAAACGCGGATTTGTTCCTGAATATTATAAACAGGAATTTAGTAATGTATTTGCAGTCTTTGAGATAAGGAAAGAGGAGTGTTGAAGAGCATGTGAAGGAGTTTGAAACATTGATGGCTAGGTGTGATATTAAGGAATCCACTTTTGAATCTATTGCTAGGTTTATCAATGGGCTGAAGATGGATATAGCTAATGTTGTTGAACTTCAGCAATATCAAACTCTTGAGGATGTCATTAAATTAGCTAGCAAGGTTGAAAGACAACAACACAGGAGGTCTCATAAGTCCCATTATCACAACAAATCTAATGAGAAAGAAAAGAAGGAGGAAGGAAAGGACAAGAACAAGGGAAAAGCAATTGAAGAGAAAGCTTCAGAGCAAAAAAAGAGTAGAGAAATTAAGTGTTTCGGGTGTTTGGGACATGGCCACATTGCTTCTCAATGTCCTCAAGAGAGTTATGGTTTTGAAAGATGATAAAATTGAGAGTGAGGAAGAGAAGCAGGAGAGTAATGAGGAAGGGGAGATTGAAATAGATGTGCCTAAGGGTCCTTTGACTAACTTAATACTAGAGCAGGAGGATGTGATTCAAGAACAACGAGCCAATTTGTTTTATATTCAAAGTTTGGTCAAAGGAAAAACATGCCTAATTGTGGTTGATACAAGCAGCTATGCCAATCTTATTTTCGTAAGAATAGTCTCTAAACTAGGCTTACAATTGGAGCAACATTCGAATCCCTATGCTCTTCATTGGCTAAATCACTAAGGAGTTATTCATGTTCATAAACAGGTCTGTGTTCCTATCTCAATTGGTGATTATTTTGATGAACTTTTATGTAATGTAGTACCCATGGATACTACACATCTAATTCTTAGAGGACCATGGCAATATGACATCCGGGCTTTATATGATGGGTACAAAAATGAGTACATAACTCAACACTAGGGGAAGACATTCAAGCTGATGGCCATGAGTTTTGAAGAGTTGCAGCAGGCCAAGTTGATCCATGTTAAGTAGACCAAGAGTTTGAAAAGTTTGTTTGTTTGGATTAGCAAGATGACCACCCCGAATGTTCAGAAAAAGAAGAATCAAGATTCAAGGATGAATCTTCTTAAATCGGGAGGTAATGATAGGAATCAGGTTGCCTTGAGTCACCAAAAAGGAACACAAAAAGGAAAAGCAATAAGAAGCAAGTTCAAGAAGCGAAATAGGCAGCACATGGGAGATAAGTCGACTCCCAAGCCATCGGCCTACTTGCTAGCCTTCTTTTGATGAGTTTTATTCTATTTTTTCTTATTTCGTGTCTAGGCCGCCCAAGTGTGTTTTTAGGCCGCCAGCTTACTTTTGGACAACTTTTTAATATTTTATGTCTTTAGGGTTTCCTAGGCTTAATATATATGTTCTTTTGGTTTTGGTTAGGGACAGACTTGTTTCCCATCTTTTGAGAGTACATTGTTGTGTGAGAAAACCTATTGTGGTTGTTTGATTATTGGGATACAAATTTACTCTTTAATCATTTGTTCTTATCGAATCTTGTGTTTATAGATTTGTAGCTAACATCATTTTTGAATCTCTTAATTCATTGACACCGTGAGTACTTTGTAGATCCTAGTTCTATCTATCTATAATCCAAACACAAACCAGTTTGTTATTGTTGTTCGTGGAATCCATCATGCAACGATTTCATCCATATCCCTTTAAATCTTCAATTTTACATCAAACTAAAAACCTTAAAAAGAGCAAGATCATATTTTCATTTAAGATCGAGTCAAGATCTAATTTTCATTGAAGAATTGTTTATGAGACCACATCAAGTAGTTTGCAACAATTTAGTTCGTTTGTAACCCTAATAATGGCATATCTGTGTGGTTTAGAGTAAATGTTAGAAAAAGGTATAAACTAGGATGTATATAATTTGGAAAATAAAATTTTAAAGGATTAATTACTTGTATGGTTCTTCCTTACAAATCTAATCCAGCGTTTGACTAGCAAGATAACTATCTGATAAATGTTTAAATATCCTTATTTAGATGTGTTATTTTGTGCTTATTTCGGTCGGTTTGACACATAATCCAGAGAAATTGATACTTTATTTAGTTATATTTTAGTTTTTGGTTTAGAAAATTATACAAAATTAAAAGAAAGTATTTGAAAGAGTTTCATGCAATTTGATTGAAGTTTTATTCAATTTCGGAAAAGTCTAAGCTCATCAAAATCATGTTAGATGGTGTATTGGTTTCGACTTGTTATTTTTAAGGGAGAACATGATGCATTGTTAAATGACTATGTTAAGGAGACAACATGAGAACATAAATGGTCGTGTTGTCAGTGATGTTGGCCTAGAATTTTTATTTGAATTTTAACATAAAAGAGCATGGTAGTAGATGCTATGTTGAACTAATGAAGATTTTGGAAATTATTGCTAAGAGCAACGCGATGAACAGTTCAAAGGTATGTTAAGAAGACTTGTTTTCTTTATTTGAATTTTAAATAGAGTTGACACATCATATCCACAAACATGGCCATGGTAGAAACCGTGTGGACCAGGATAGGAAAATACTATAAATGTTTTTTCAAAATTCAAGAAGAATCATCAATTAAAAGGACTAAAAAGATGTATACAGAGGAAAATGAGGGCGTAGCAAATCGTGGTTGCTATATTTTCATTGAAGGTTGTAAGATCTTCGTTAAAAGGGTTTTATATGTTTGTTGAATTGAATTGTGCTTTTATTGACACATCTACACAAGAATAATTGATTTGAATCCTAAGATATTACGTAATCAAGATTGTTTATTTATAAAGAATTATTATTTTTAATTCAATAATGTGTTCTTGATTGTTTCTTGAATTGATATTACATGCATATTTTTTCAATTTTATATTTCATTCTTATTGGTTGAGAAATTGGTTGTATAAAGAGAAATGACGTGCGTTTTCCTAACTAGATCAAGTTTTAATAAATTTATTTCCTATGATCTAGTTTACACTAGGAAAGTGCACCTATCAATTGTAATATAGGAATGGATTATAGAGTCGTATTCCTTGGGGCCATCGGCAAGTACTACTACTCATCCTCTTAATTATTATCTGGCAGAATAAATTTAGATCAAGATTTAATATTAATTTACTTAAATAATTTTCAACTAAAACTATACTATAACATAAATTTAAATTAACTAATAACAATTCAGACTCGCTTCACCAATTAGATAACATATATTACAAACTCCATAGTTGTTGAATCATTCATAACTGCAGGATTCCTATTTACTAGTTTAATAACTCTCTCGAGTCTATTGAACCCTAATTCTAGTCTTGTTTACTGGAATCTTTTCTTAGTTAACAACCGACTAAAATTGCTTTAGAAATATGATCCCAATGGTAATTATTTAATTATATGCAGAAAATTCCACAACCCTATCTCTAGGCGTCATGAGAAATCTTTCTCTATAATGTAGATCTATTCCACGGGTAGATTTCTCAATCATATCCCATGAAAATCTGATCTAATCTTAAATCGTGCACTACTTAGAATTAGAATAAATTAATACACTAAAGAGATTAAGAATTCATACAACATTTAAATATATAATTCATTGAAATACATGTATCCTATGGCTACACAAATTCTAATAATTACTCATACATGATATAATAAGAAAACAAAACAATAGATATAAAATAGAAAGAAAACATAATAATACTCCCTTATTCACGATACAAATATCTAAACACTTCAACAACTAAATACAATGTATGTATGTATGTATGTATGTTTGTTTGTATGTATGTCTGTATATAGATCTCTATATAAATCTCCATATAGATCTCTCTGTAAATCTATGAATAATGTCTGTCTATCTCTATCTATATTTTGTACCCTCCAATGGATGTCTTCTCCTTCTCTTTTATAATCTCAGATTTTCGTGAAGTATTACAACACTTGGATGAATAGTTGTACCTTTTAGCCAACCAATACAACAATTGGATGAATAGTTGTACCTTTGGGCAAACCAATACAACATTTGGATGAATAGTTGTATCTTTTATCCAACCAATGTGTCACTTAAATGAAAGAAAATCAAAGACATCGTTTGGCAGAAAAATCAATCACGAGCGACCAAAAGGGAGTGATTTGTGTTGTTCTTCATTTTCCTTTGAATCACGGATGACCAAGAGGGCGTTATTCTCGCTGTTCTTCATTTTTGTCCAAATCACCGGCCTTTGCACGGGTGACTAGAGAGGGGGGGGGGGGGGGGGGGGGGGGGGTTGGGATTCTTGCTGTGAGCAAATTTTTTCCTTTATATCTTTATATCACGGGCGACCAAAGGGCCGTGATCCTTGCTGCAGATGATGTTTTGAGTCTATTTTGCTCCAATTTGCTCCAAAGTGTGTTGTTATGATTAAAAGTTACCTAAATTGAAAATATTATTGATTTAAGTATCAATTATTAAATGAAAATATAACTTAAGATCCGAATTTTACTTAAACAATCATTAATATCATGGATAATTCATGTCTATCAAGATACATGATTGAACAGAGTTGCACATAATCTTAGACATAGGATAATCAAAATTTCCGAGATTAAGTAACTTAAATCTTCAAGATAAAGTAACTAAAATTTCTTTGATAAAGGTCAAACATAATATAGGGATTTATAAAACCGAATGTAATTTTAAGGGTCTTAACTAGGAAGAGATTCTAATTAATTGATTTTTGTAAATTGTGATTGGTTTAGTTCCTTAATTAATTGAATTCATTCGATGTTGTTGATTAGATTATAAAGAAAGAGTAATTATTGCTATTTGCAATCTTTGTAGGAAAGATATCTATGCTTAATCATAAGACTATGCAAAAATACCGACCAATCTACACCATAATTATGGGTTTTGTTTTTTTTTTAAATGGTTCTGTAAAGAGTAAATGATTCACGGTTCGGGTTTTACATATCTATTTAAAAAAGAACCTCAAACAATTTTTTATTATTCTATTAAAAATAGATTATTTTTAAACTTTTTATTTAGATATGTACTCTTCATGAGAATAAATTTAGATTGAACATATCATATTTCAATTGTTGTAGTGTGTTTATAAATAAAACAAATTTTTGGTTTTAGTTTCTAGTGTTCTAAACTTTTTTTTTTTGGATAATTGCAAAAATATCTTCTAAACTTTTAGGGTGGTATAGATTAACCCTTATCCCCTCCCACCCAAACTTTCAAAGTGAGGTTTTTGATCCTCTAAAATTTTAAATATTAGCACCGTAAGGACAATTAACTATTGTGGGAGGGGTTAAGTCCGCATATAAATAAAAGTTTAGGAGCAAATTCGCACCCTTTATTGTTTGTTTTAATAGAAAATGTGATGTGTCCTTAACCACACACATAGATGAAAGTTGCAGAGGTTAAAAACATCACCTTACAAGTTTATGGTTAATCTGCACCACCCTAAAAATTTAAAGAGTGCTTTTTGCAATTTTCCCCACCCACCCCCTCTTTTTTTCTTTGTCTTATAGATTAATCCATTTCTATTACTTATTTGTATATGTAATTGGTAATATGTTACTAAAAATATAATGGTTGAAATTTGCACCTCATATTAAGATAATTAGGATAATTCAAGAGAATGAACCTACTATTTTATTATAGTTTTATTATGGATGAAATCTCTATTCGTTATAAGTTTTACATAGTAATATGATTAAATAATTAATGTAAAATATTATTATTTGTATTCACATCAATAATAAGAAATATGTAATTTAGATCTCATGATAGAATGTATTTTTATTACAAGAACAAAAAAAAAAACGATTTGAACTGTAAACCTAATCATACCAAACCTTTTTCTTTCATTCAAAAAAATTATGAACCTAACTGGATAATAAGGTTCAAATTCAAAAAACTACACACCTTTTGTGTATAAAAAAAACCTTTGGTCATACAGCAATATGTTGGAAGATCATGCATCACTAAGCTTGATTACACGCACATATTGCAGAAGCGAAAACTATTAGGTGGGTTTTTAAAGCTAATTTTAAGCTTACTTAACCAATTATTACCTCTTTAATCCTTTTACTCACAATTACAATAATAATAATAATGGGATAAGGGAATGAGAAGATTATACCAGATTTAACATAGCGTTTGACCCACACCCTAGTCTCCACAGTTCACAAATTGCCTCACTCAAGAAGGACTTCACAGAATTCATTCAATCAAAATAATTGCCTCACAAAAAAGACTTCACAACAATGCCTCACCAACAAAGGACTTCATATTGTCTCAACATGAGGATTTCACAAATGCCTCATCAAGAAAACTTCACGAATTGCCTACACACACGTAAGACTTTAAACAAGTGCCTCAACACATGGGGACTTTACTAAAATACTCATACAAAACATGTAAATAATACCTTACAATATTAGCTCACTAATTTCATAAATGGCACTATTCACTCAAAAAATGTAAGCACAAATTGAGAGAGTATTTTCATATAATCTCATTCTATTAAGCTATAGTCTCTTATTAAAAACACCAAAAATCGCTTTATATATAGCAGCTTTAAAAATATAAGCGTTCACCCTCAAAAGAACATCTAATGGTCGAATTTAAAAGTTTACAATGCACTCTAAACTCGTTGTGCCTCAAGTTACCCCTCGACCATGTCTGTGCTTATCAAGCCTTAGATTTAAACTTATGGCGCCCTGGAGTTAAACTTGTCGAGCCCTCGATGTGACCTGTGACTTGTGACAAAGTCTGTGCAACTTGTTTTGTTCTACTCATTACGCCTTGGTGTTACACATGTTGCGCCTTGGATCAAACTTGTCGAGCCCTCGAACTACCCCTCAATCAAGGCCACTAATCAAGCATTGCATCTTATCTTTTTCTACCGGCGAGCTAGTCTATCTTATATCGTGAGCTGGTGCTTTTCCCTGTATGCTCTGTGCGAAAAACACAAAACAAAACAAAGACAAACATATATGCACAAATAAAACTCAAACACATTAAAAAAAGTTTTGGTTATTAAATGTAACTTGACTATGTTGTGGAGCATTTGTAAAATATATATATATTTTCATCAAAACAAGATTGTAACCGACCTTGGTTCATCACAGTATCACATGGTCATTCTTCCTTGGAACCTAATGGAATACTCATCTGGTTTCTTTTTGAAATAACAATGCTTGATTATTAGGAGTTCCCCCTTCATCAACATCACTTTTGATACAATTAGGCCCAAACCACTACCACTTAGATAAAGGGTATGGAAACTACCCTTGTTCCTTGCTTTGACTTTGCTAACTAGATATATATCCCTTGAAACAGCCTCACTAGATGTATAAACATCTTTGATATCCCGTAAAGATGAAAAATAATCCTTAGGGGGATTCCATATCTTTGAACTCTCTTTACAACCTTCTCCAACACTATTGAGGTTATAGCCTTCATCAATGCTTGACAAGAAACTTTCTTAGATGTAACACCGTTAGTGGGATCTAAATAAGTACGAGATGAACTACTGCTGCTCTTACATGCCATTGTATGGAAAAGCTACAAATATATGTACATAGTCAAGGAAGTTCGTTAGTAGAGATGCAGCTGAGTTAGCCATTAATGGGTTTTCAATCCGTCCAACTCGATAAAAACCCTATAGGATCCAACCCCAACCCTACAGGATAATAGGATCGAGTTTGGATATAGGTAAAAAAACCCTATAGGGTATTATGGTTGGGTTTGGATACTACTAAAACCTATTGGATACCTGACCTGTATCATCTGCCCCGTTAGTCATAGTAAAAAAAAAAAAAGTAATATAAATACATTTACTAAATGTAAACATAGTAACAAACTAAATTTAAATAGGTTGGCAAAGATAAGGTGAATCGCTATATTATTAAACTATTATGTTATTGGCTTAAGTATACTAAATCTATTAAAAAAACAATAAGCAAAGCAGGTTCAAGTTGATAATCAGGTGAGTAATCGGGTAGATAGTTGAGAGAGTAATTGGGTATGTGGCGGGTTTTAGAGTAAACCGTGTAAGGTAGGTTTGGATATAAAAGGAAAACCCTACAGGATTATAGGGTCAGGTTTTGTATGTCCTATAGTGTAGCGGGTTTGGGTTTATCTTCATATGACCCACCCGAAAGTCGACCCAGTTGCATCCTTATTCATCAGCTGATGATGCCAAAGAAAAAAATGAATGTGAATGTGAAAGGATTGTCACTGAGAAAACAATTTAAATGAGATTCGATTTCTAGATTGATATGATGGTTAATGTGATATGCAATTGTCACTTATGGGTAGTCGTTGGATACACCCCCTCTCTAATCTAATGTTTGAAAGCCAATATGATAGCATGTCACGATTGTGGCAATGTGCGGACGTGATGGTAAATTTCTTAGCAATCTGACCAAACATAGTTCGATACAACCTTCCATGCCAAAATTCAAAGAGGCATAGCTTCCTCAACATGCTTTGGAATAAAACTTGATATGTTGTTTATGTCTCTTGAGAACACCTTGCAAATGATTTTTTTTTTCTAGGTTGATCATTTGGACACTAATAAGTGTAAATAAACTTTTACTTAGGAAAGTCATTTTGAACTATTTGATATAGTTGATAAATAATTCTAAGAATTTGGTACTTAAATTGCTTAAATTATGCTTTCAGGGCTTTGGAAGATTATTTGACCTAAGAAGAAGACCTAAATCAATTTTGTGGAATTTAGATTAATATTTGATAAAGTTTGAAATGTTTTAAAGTACATAAGCAAGTGCACGAGCTCATGTGCTAGAAGTGGAAGGATATTTGATAGAATGATCGCTTGAATATATGGTGTATTAGAGATTTTAAAGGTCAGCGACCATGTATTATTAGAGTAGATCCAAATCTTTTTAGAAGGGTATGAATTAGCTTGTTCATGACCATGGTGAGCTTATAGAGATATGAGATATACATTTATAGATGAATAGAGCTCTAATAGCAAAAGAAAGGACAGTTTTTGTTAATTCCAAGCTTTTTAGAAGGAGAATCACAAGAGAAAATTAAAGAGCCTTAGATACCAAGAATAGATTGCAAGATTTCAAATTTAAATTGGTTTTTACTTTTAACTATTATGTCCTTCTGCAATAGGGAAGCAATTCAATCAAAATAAATTACAAACTAATTTAGTTGAATGTAGCTAACCAATGCTCAAATACAAGCTAATGCAAATATTTTTGTTTTTTTTCCATTGATTTTTTTGGTACTACACTGTTATGTATTTACATATGTAATACATGATGGAATGATGTTATAACTAATTGCTCCGACCAAATAATTTGTAGAGATACTGCCATGTGATAGCTATGCCACATAAGCTAATTAGTTACATGGATATAAGTTATATTGTTACATATATCTAATTGGAATGGCTCTAGTATTATTAGATATGGGCTCAAAATTATTCTTATTTCTATTTCAAATTGCCCAGGGCAACGTCAGTACCCCTGTTCGACCCATACGAATTACCCAACTCACTATTTCCAAGTCTACCCGAAGGCTCCAAACATAACAAACACTCTTCACTTTTCAACAACTTACTCCCTTCAAACAACTTCATTTTGTTTTCTCTTGATGTTGGATTCCTTTCACAAACCCTAACTCTTTCTTCTCCACTTTAAGAATAGACCTTTACTTAAACTTATAGCATTATCCTCCACTTCAAGTACCTTGGACCATAAGGGATGATTAGGGTATCTTAGCTGCATATCTTGGTAAAATTTTCAAGTATCATTGGATAGAGATCAACCACGCCATGAGATAAATGCAATTATAACCGCTTGATTACCTTGCTTAACCATTTTTCTTCCTATTACAGCTTTGGGTTCTAACTTATCTTTATGTAGAATTACAAGAAGAGTCGAAGAGATGGTAGATCTAGGCCCATGGTATCTTAAGTTGTGAAACATGGAAGATAGGGTGAATTGCTGCCTCTAAAGGAAGATCTAACCAGTAAACTGCTGATCTGATCCTATCCACAACCTTGTAAGGTCCATAGTATTTAGGTAATAGCTTATGAACCCTAAAGTCTTTTAATGAACTTTGTCAATATGTTTGAAACCTTAGTAAAACCAAATATCCAACTCTGAACTCCCTTTCACTTCGTTTCATGTCTTCAACTTGCTTCATCTTATGTTGAGCTCAACTTAAACGAAATTTCAGTATCTTGACCCTGTCTTCTCTATTAGCAAGCAAAGAATCAATAGAAGAATTCCTTGAAAGCCTTGGAACATATGGTAGATGCAATGGTAGAGGGTAACTGTATAAGGCTTCAAATGGGGTAACCTTAGTGCTCGTATGGTAATTAGAGTTGTACCATCATTTAGCTAATGAAAGAAATTGACTCTAGCAAATGGGTTTTTCACTTGACACACACTGTAGATAGGTCTCTAAGCATTTGTTGACCATCTCCGTTTGACCATCGGTTTGGGGGTATTATGCTGTCAAAATGTTAAATTCCACTCCTTGTAACCCAAGGAACTCTCTCTAAAATGAACTTAATAAGATAGGATCACGGTCACAAGTTAAAGTTTAAGGCATATCATGTAATTTATAAACATTATCGATGTATACTTGAGCTACTGTAGTTGCAGTGTAGGGATGTGCCAACGCAATGAAATGTCTATATTTGCCAAGACAATCTATGACTACCATGATGACTACTTTGCCATTAAATTTGGGTAGTCCTTCAATAAAATCCGTACTAACATCTTACAACATTCATTAGGAATCTTTAAGGGTGAAGAAGACCTAGTGTAGCCACATTTTCAAACTTAAATCACTGACAAGTGTCATAATCACACACAAATTGCCTCTCCTCCCTTTCTTGCTTAGGCCAATAGAAAGGCATGGATAATCTCTTGTATGTTGCTTGAGCACCAGAATGACCACTTAATGGACCCTCATGGTATAATTTCAGCAATTTTTCTTTAAGTCTAGGTGTTGGCATAACTATAATCTTTCCCTTCCTCCTCAGTAGCTCTTAGTCAAGTTAGAAATGTCCTATTGATTCTCCGTTTTGTAGTTGATGTATAACTCCATCATACACCCCCAGCTAAGGACCAACTAGCTTTGACCTCTTCTAGAATATCGAGTATAGTAATTTGTACCTACAAATGATTGAAATGGTTAATATCGCGCCCAGAAAGAGAGTTAGCTGCGATATTTGTGTTTCCACTCTTGTACTCAATCTTATAATCGTGTCCAAGTTTTTTGTTCAGCCACTTTTGTTGGCTTAGAGTGACTAAATTTTGCTCAAGTAGATACTTGAGACTTTGGCGATCAATTTTGATCTCAAAGTGTCTTCCAAGTAAGTAGCAACACCATTTTTCAATGGCATACACCAAAACCAATAGCTTCTTCTCATACATTGACATCCCTTTATATTTTTGAGTTAATGTTTTGTTGATGAAAGTAAATGGGTGCTTGTCTTGCATTAGAATAGCAACAATTCCATCCCTGGTCGCATTCGTTTCTATCATAATTACCTTAAAATAATCAGGTAAACTTAGGACCGGTGGATGCACAGGTGCATATTTTAAATTTTCAAAAGCTTCTTGTGCCTCTAATCCTCATTTGAATTGATCTTTCTTCAACAACTAGGTTAGTAGACGAATAATGTCTCTAAACCCCTATATAAAATGCCTATAACACATAGTTAAGCCTAAAAAACCACATAACTTGTGTAAATTTAAGGGAATAGTCTAGGAAGCTATTGCTTCTATCTTCTTAGGTTCAATAGCTACAGCATGTCTAGATATGATGTGACCTAAGTAATTAATTTGCTGGGTACAAAACACACATTTGCTTTGCTTTAAAAATTAATATTCCTTTCTTAAAGTAGTAAAAACCACCTTCAAATGCTCCACATGTTGTTTAATACTAGTACTATAGATTAATATGTCATCAAAAAACACCAACATAAATTTCCTTAAGTAAGGTCTAAAAACACCATTCATAAGCCCTTAAAAATGTTGAAGGAGGATTTTATTAAGCTAAATGGCTAAACAAGAAACTCATAGTGTCCTTCATGGTTACGAAAAGCGGTTAAATACATCTTTTGAGTACATCAAAGCTTGATGATACCCAAATCTTAGGTCTCATTTACTGAAGTAGCTTGCACCATGTAGTTCATCGAATAATTCCTCAATGATTGGAATTGGAAATCAGTCTTCCATCGTTAGTTTATTGAGATCTCTATAGTGCACACACATTCTTTAGCGATTATCCTTCTCTTTAACCAACACGATAAGTGATGTAAAGGGGCTGTGACTCTGCCTTATCACTCCACCAGCAAGCATTTCTTTAACCATCTCTTCAAGTATTGTTTTTTGCATAGCTGAGTACCTATGGTCTTAGATTGACTGGAGTAGCACCTTTAGTCAAATAAATCCTACGATTACATGATTTTTTGGGTGGTAACCCCTTTGGCTTCTCAAACAAATCATTAAATTCTTCTAGTAACTCAGTCACCAAGAAATGTACTATAGGAAGAACATGTTGTTTTTCCTCACCAGCTTTCATAATCACCCAACACTGCACTTCCATAAAGTTGGAAGTGATACTAAGAAGGGTGTTCATATAATTCCCAATTTCTCATTGTCTCCAAAATAGAGTACAACTTTGGCCTTGCCATTCAAAACTCATTGTCAAATACTTGAAATTCCATATGACTATACCCAATGGCACCGGCTAGGGCATTCCAAGAATCAGGTCATAGGCTTTTCAGCGAAATATTGTAAAAATCTACTCGAAAATCTACCCCTTGCCTTTTCCACTTAAATGCATGCACAATGCACGTGCTTTGAAGTTCGGTACCATTTGTTAATAATACTAACATTGGGGTTAAATCTAGCTAATCGAAACCCAATTCCTTACCAATTGTCCATCCATAAATTTAGAATAACTTCTAGTGTCAATAAGAATGTTTAAGGTTCTTTTCATGTGAATTCCTCTCCCTTGCATAGAAATGCTCCATAGAGCCTTCATCTCCATCAATGGAATTTAATTATAACTGTGATAAATCTATTCCTAACTCCTCTATAGAATCCTCAGTATTTTCCTTAGTTCCACCAACATCTTCCTAATCAACCACCAACAAATTCAATCTCTTATTCTTATAACAACGTTCAAGTCCAAATGGTTCATCGCACTAGAAACAAAGTTTCTTACATCTCTTTTCAATATGTTCCTCAGAGGTCGGTCTTTTTGTGGTTTGGTTAATGGATGAAGTTGTAGTATGGTTCGAATTGGGTGAATTGGTATTGGCGGTATGGTGAGTGTTTAGGTTACTATTTAGCTTAATAATATTGCTAGTACTAGGATAGTAGGATGTTTTACATTTGGTGTATTATGTGGAAATTTTGGTTTGATTTTTAAAGGTCTTGAGGTTCTATTTAGAAGAAAAGTTGGATGTTTCTTGTCATTTAGCTAGTGTGCATGCTTAGGTTAGTGTTTTAGGTTGAAACATGCAAATAGGGTATTGAATGTCAGGTTTCAATCCACTAAGATAACAACTAACTAATCGAGATTTGGGTAATTGAACTTAAGTTAACAATTGCGTGAACTCATCATTGTAATCTTGTAAGGACCCAGCTTGTTGCAATTCCTTAAGTTCCGACATAAGATCCTCGAAACCCATTTCATTAAATCTTGCATTTAAGGCCTTTGTAAGTTCTTCTTAAGTTAAAGGATTAGCATAATTCCTAACCTTGAAATAAGCACTATATCACTCATAGGTTTTATCATCTAAATACATAGTTGTAATTTTTACCTTAAGATTTTCAAGAGTCCCATCCAATGTAAAAAATTGTTCAGTGCTAGATATTAAACTCCTAAACCCTTCTCCATTTAAATAGGAATTTCAATCTTTATGTTTCTAGTTGGTACTTGATATGTGGTCGAATTACCAGCTATGTTGATGTTGGAACTCAATGCCGGTGTACTTAAACTGCTGTTATCACCATCCTTAGCAACCAATAATTCAACTATAATAGCTTTACCTTGAATGTGTTGTTTTAATGAGTCAATATTTTGATTTTGCTTATTAATCATTGCTTGTTGATGTTACAGGGCTTATGTAAACATTTTGACCCAATTCTCCTGTCTCAATGATTGTTCCTAAATCAGATTCTCTTGTCTTTCAGTCTGCTCCTTGAGGAAAGAACACATAGCTTCTTCCATGCATTGAAATTCTTGAGTCGCCACTATCATGGTACCTCCGATACTAATGCAACAGGGAAGCAATTCAATGCAAACATATTATAAACTATTGAATAAAAGCTAGAGCAAATATTTTTGTGATTTTCATTGATTTTTTTTTTTTGTATTACACTATTATGTATTTATATGTGTAACACATGATGGAATGATGTTATAACTAATTGCTCCTACTAAATAATCTTTAGAGATACAGTCATGTGACAGCTATGCCACATCCACTAATTAGTTACATTGATATAAGTTATACTATTACATATATCACATTGGAATGGCCAAAACAATTCTTATTTCTTTTTCTAATTGTTCATGGCAATTAGACTTACATCAATACCCATGTTTGACCCATACGAATTGCTTAATTCACTATTTCCAAATCCACCAGAAGGCTCCAGACATGACAAACACTCTTCACTTTTCAACAACTTACTCACTTCAAACAACTTCGTTTTGTTTTCTCTTGATGTTGAATTCCTCTTTGCATACCCTAACTCTTTCTCCGCCTCTCCAAGAACTCCCTTATTTAACCTTATATCACTTTCTCTATTCTTTATGTGTTTATCAATTTATCAGTGGAGGAATAGAGAATTAATTTGGATTTTAAAAACCTTTAAATTGCTACGTAGGTAGGATTGAGTTTATTTAATAGATTATTAATTTCTTAAGTTTAATTATGTGTTCTTTACTCTTTTCTTGAAATGATATGGTCAATGCATTAATTGTTGATAAATTTTATAGTAATTAATTGTAAGATTACTACTATAAATAGATATTGCATAATTAAAGAGATTTAATTACAATCCTAGTATTATGACGACATAAGTCTTTTGTATTAAATTGAACTTAGGTTTTGGTTGATATGTGGATTTGTTGCACATAAATTCAATTTATAGATGGATATTGGTTAAGAAGAAATTTAATTGATAAATGTAGAGAGGTATTATGTAAATATTATATTATTTTACCTTGTAAATATTTTCAAAATCAACAATCTTTAAGGCATTAAAGGAATGCACTTTAATTAAAGAGTTTAGGATGGTAAATGTATGGTTTTAATAGGATAATCCAAATCCATGAAACTCTTGTGTAATGATAAACTGATCTTAAATATATATATATATATATATATTCTTGCAGACTGGTGGTTTCGCTAGGATCAATGGACCTATTGGTCATAACTAACTATCTTTTGTTGACCTCAGTCGATGGCGATTCCTAAAAATAAAAAAAAAAAAATCAAATTTCTTATAATTACTAGTTAAGTGTTCATATCAAATGTGTTAGAGCTTGGTATGAATTGAATTAAAGAATGGTTAATCATAAATAAGTGACTTATGTTTTTGTGCTTTTACAAAAACATGACCTATGTATTTTTTTTTTTTTTATAATTAACTAACTTGTAATACCTTATGTTTTGTTTCGTCATATTTCCCATTAAATAAAACACGTTTCTTGCACGTATGATCCCTTTCTAGTAAAGAATACACACAAGAATTAACCATTCTTCCCCAATACACTTATATAACGCATAAATATTTACCATCCTCTCAATCAAGAACCCTAACCTTAACATCCCCGATCTCAATTTCCTTTTTCCTTTGTACAAACATTCTATCAATAAGTCAACCATTCTTAAAATGTTTCATACAACTGCAATGTCTCTTAATTCCTTAATTGTTGTTTGTATAGGGAGAAGTAAGACACCAACCTAAAGGGTATTCTTAGCTACATCGAGGATAATGTTGTGTCAGTTGACTTTGTTAATGATAGCAGGTGAGTAGGAACATGATGGACATGATATCCTTGAAAAATGCTATGTAAAAATAAAGGCAATACTACTAGAATGGTTAAAATTTGAATCTAGACTAGTATGAAGCTTGGTTTTTGATTTCTCCAATAAAAGGAAGGGTTTTAATCATCCACAAGATTCACGAGTTGGAATCAACAAACAGTTTGGAAGAACAGTTTAATTTATATACTGCTAAAGAAATGATAATGTATATATCAAAAGATCCAGAATTTCATCTTATTATAACCACTAAAGTGAAATTTATCTTTTCAAAACGAAAAGGAGCAATATGGCCAAGATATGAAACAAATCCAAAGATACTTCAAGAAATTCTTAGGATGGAAGATGAACAGGATGAAAATGACAATTCATATGATCCTAACTACAGCGAGGATGAGGATGAAGAAATGAAAGGACAGGAAGATCTGGACAGGTTTTAGGAATAATAATAATAATAATAATAATAATAATAATAATAATAAATATATTCAGGAGAAGGAGATAAGGACCATTTGAAATTTTCAGATGATAAGCAATAGGAGGCAGAATAGGTTTTGACTAAAAGGAAAACAGATACGGAAATATCGAAAAGGAGACAGGAGGAAAAGATTACGGAAGACAAAGAAGAAGACAGACAAGAAAAATTGGAAAAGGAAAACAGGAGTTTTATTGTAGCAACACTGTTTTTGGACATTGTTCATCACTGTAGCACATTATTCAACACTATAGCAAACACTGTTCAATATTGTAGAAACACTGTTTGGCACTATAACACTTTTTACTGTTTTTGCATATAGAAATTTTTCTAGAAAAGGTGGTACGTTCTCAGTTAAAGAGGGGTGAAAGGTAGGAGAGAGAGTATTTATTGTTTTTTTAGTGATATTTATGGGTGTTTAAATTCTACAAGGGTGTCTTTATAATATACCTCTACCATCTTCAATAAAATTTTTGTAAGTTTCTTTTTATCATGCTTGGCTAACTTTTTTTTTAAGGTATAAAGGTAACCATGCTCTAAAACCTTATTAGGCCTTTGTCTCATTCGATAAGGTTTTATAGTATGGGTAAACAAATTAAGGCATTATACTTGGTAATAAAAACTTTGATTTCTTTAGAAATTATATCAAAAGGGTCGGCCTGGATGAGGTTGTTTTAGCTAGAGGTTACCGTGTTTTAGTCTTGTGGAGCAATTAAAACAAAGACAATTAATTAGTGGAGCAATATTTTCTTTAGAAACTACACCTCATACCCACGCCGTAACCCATAAAGCTAAAACATGGCAACTTCTGCCTAAAACAGCCTTATTAAAAGGTTTTCATACCGACCATTTTGGTATAATTTCTAAAGGAATCAAAGATTTTACTACCAAGTATGGTATCTTAATTTGTTTACCTATGCTACAGTGTTGAACAGCGTTCCAACAGCACTGAATAGTGTTGCTACAGTGTTGAACAATATGCTACAGTGCTGAATAGTGTCCAAAAACATTATTGCTACCGTTAAAAAAAATTTTGTTTTTCTTTTCTAATTTTTCTTGTCAGTTTTCTCTTTTGTCTTTCGTAATCTTTTCCCTCTGTCTTCCTTCTGATATTTTCCTATTTGTTTTTCTTTTAGTCAAAACCTATTCTGCCTCCTATTGTCTATTATCTGAAAATTTTAGTTGCTCCACATCTCCTTCTTTTGAATATATATTATATAAATTGATGTAACAATGAAGAATCATGGACATAATTCATATCATTTTATCATGTATGAGACAACAATATGAAATGATTGCTGTCCTTTTATTAGTGTCTCAATTATATCCTACTAATTATAATATGTCACATAAGTAAATTATATAACGTAACATAAATAATACTTATTAAAATTATTATATATTTAATCATAATTGGTCGGAATAATATTTTGAGATCACAAACTTGGGACGATGAATATTTATCCGGATAAAGTCAATGGATGATAACGGGATGCGATAATTTACTTTAAAACTTATTCTTTTCGTACGTGAAAATAAAATATATGTATGGAACGAAGACGAGTCCAAACGCAAAGATTTCATTTCTAGTTATCTACCTGCAGGGGAGTTAGACTGGAACGGCAACCAACTATAGTTTTGACTCACAGTTAGGGCTTGCAATTATAATTTTTCATTTATTAAATGGAAACAAAATAAATGAATAAAGATATAAAAGAAGAAGTGCGAGGCACTTGTTTAACATTAAAGTGATCCTTTCAAAATAATGAAAAACAGAAGTTAATGCAAATACATCCGGAAATTTTTAGAGTCCCTCAAGGACACCTTTAATTTGTAATGTATTAATATAATATTATTTCAGGAATACAATTATAATTGTATTTTTAATTTAAACTGTTAAATAAACAAATAAATTAATCCCACTAAAAAAATACGACAAAATTGAATGGAATTGTAGAATTTTCTGCATATTTTATTTGTATTTGTATGCAACATACTATCTATTTGTGGTAGGAGTAGATTATCTATTATTTATAAGATTAATATAGTAAATAGTATTTGAACTTTGGTAAAATATATCAATAGGAATCTTAAGTTTGAAATTAATTAATTTAATATATAAATTTTGAAATTGATAAATAAAGTATCCGAAAGAACTTTTATGCATGCCAATATCTTATTAAGTTCTTTTTGATACTAAATTGGTTAATTTTAAATTTTTTTAGATATTTAATTGATTAATTTTAAAATTTAGATATTAAATTGATAATTTAAAAAATATATATACTTAATTACATATTTTAGCAAAATTCATATATTATTTATAATATTATTCCATATTTATATTACATGGCAGCGTCGTGAGAAATTGAATGAAGACGCGGAGCAACTAGGATCCCAAATAAATAACTTCTTCACCATATGTTTTTACCGATTTTTCATATTTGCCCCCCATGGCTTTGGTTGACTTTGAATGAGAAAAAGATTTTTAGCATAAAAACAATACATGAGTTAAGAAATGAAGAAGTCTGTTAAGTCACGCTATTTCAATTTGTCGATGGATGTATTTTTTCCCTCTTCTAAAAGACAAATATCTTAAGCTTAGTCGGTGGCAATGGAAAAATTATAAATAATCTCAAATATATTGTTTGTAATTTTCAAGGTTATAAATAAGCTTATGAAAATTTAACAAATCAGAAATATAAGAATATTTATTTCTCAGTTAAAACTAATATTTGCCTAATTTTCTTTTTCTAAGTTGATAAATTTCTACAAAAAGGAAAAAGAAATGAAAAATTAAAACCAACACGGATTAGGTTTTACGGAATTTAATTGGCCACAAAACCAAAAAACAGGTGGGCGGGGAAAGGACAACGAAGATAAATAGGAGGATGGAGAAGATCGGGTAGGGCGAGACGTCACTTAAACTCAATCTTCACCCTCACCGACTTTGCAGTGTGTGTGTGTGTGGGGGTGTGGGCGTGCGTGCAGGTCTCTAATCCTTCATTCTTCTTCTTCTTCTTTATATTGGGTCTTTGGGGTTGTCGTCCATTTCATCCTTCTCTTGTTCAATCCTTTCCGTTTCCTTTGTTAGGTAAATGAAGGAGCTAGCCCTTCCACCTTTTATTCCATATTCATGCTTAGCCTAGGGTTTCCAGTTTTTTTTTCCTTCTCTGCTTTGAGGTTGAGATTGGGGTTGTTTCTGCTTATATAAACAAGCTACAGTTTTTTAACATTTTAGTTTGGCTTATGTATCTGCTTGCTTGAAAATGCTTGTGTAGTTATTGTTCTTGCTATTATCCAGCTTACTACTTTCTGGAATGATTGATCATTTGCATATATGTAATTTTTCTAATTCAGGATTATGTTCAATATAAGTATAATTAAGTGGGTTGATTTCAGAACTTTTCATTCTGCCCGTGAATGATGATTTCGAATTTATTCATTTGTCCTGTCTTAAACCTGTGCTGTTTCAATCTGCAGCCGCCACTGGGTTTTTGGGTTTTAAGGTATGGCTAGGGTTCTTGTTCAATCAGCTAATATATCCGCTGTAGTCGCCCGTCAAAGGTATGAAAGGTCCAATGGATCTGCAAAACCTAGAATTGTAAGCATGACGCGTGCTCTTGCATTACCACCTTTGAGGATTAGAAGCTTTATGGGTCTACGAGGATCCACTTCCACCGCCATCGACTCTTTTGGAAATTCCACCCTCGGTTTTCATTCTAAAGTGAGGAAACTAATATCCCTTCCTAGGGGAAGAGCTACTCGGGGTGTTGTCAGATGTATGTTTGAGCGCTTCACTGAGAAGGCTATTAAAGTTATTATGCTTGCCCAAGAGGAGGCACGCAGACTTGGTCATAATTTTGTTGGTACGGAACAGATTCTCTTAGGTCTTATTGGGGAAGGTACTGGTATTGCTGCTAAAGTTCTTAAGTCTATGGGGATCAATTTGAAAGATGCACGTGTTGAGGTCGAGAAAATAATTGGTAGAGGAAGTGGATTTGTTGCTGTGGAGATTCCCTTTACACCTAGAGCAAAGCGTGTTTTAGAACTCTCTCTTGAAGAAGCTCGTCAACTTGGTATGAATTTTCTTCCTTGCAATGCTTTCGTTAAGCTCTTTAGCATCATAATTCATGCTGTCTGCTTTAATACTTCACTTAGTTATTCATGTTGTTATTGTTACTCAATTTTTGGGTCATGTGCAAAAACAGAAAACAGAGGTAGCAGTGAATGGCTAATAATCGTTGTTTGATTTTAAGGTCATAACTACATTGGGTCGGAACACTTGCTTCTTGGGCTTCTTCGTGAAGGTGAAGGTGTAGCAGCCCGTGTTCTTGAGAATTTGGGTGCTGACCCTAGCAACATTCGCACACAGGTAGGGAGTGCAATCTTATGGCCTTGAAGGAACCTTTTTTTTTTTTTTTTAATATTATATTTATTGACCTTATGTCAGTAGGTTATCAGAATGGTTGGTGAGAGCAATGAGGCTGTTGGTGCTGGTGTTGGAGGAGGAAGCAGTGGTAATAAGATGCCTACCCTTGAGGAGTATGGTACCAATTTGACCAAGCTTGCAGAGGAGGTGTTTTTCTCTTTTAGTTTCTTTACATATTTTTAATGAGCATGCTTGCAGGAGTATGCTTACGTTTCAAGCTGTTCTTCATATGCTTGTAGGGAAAACTGGATCCTGTTGTTGGAAGGCAGGAGCAAATAGAACGAGTGGTCCAAATTTTGGGGCGTAGGACTAAGAATAATCCTTGTCTTATTGGAGAACCTGGTGTTGGTAAGACGGCAATTGCAGAAGGTCTTGCTCAACGCATTGGAAGTGGCGATGTTCCTGAAACAATAGAGGGGAAAAAGGTTATTTATTTTTCCCTTTGGATTTATCAGTGCCATATACTTCTATAAAATGTTTAAGAAGCTGAAGTTATAAAATTTGCCAAATGTAATTTATCCTTTCAACTTGCACATATATTGTTTTGCCTATAGGAAGCTTTTACTTACCCTGAAAGTAAGAAATGAAGGGTTTCTTTTTTGATATACTCATCCTTTTTAAAGAAACGCTTCACTATGATGATACACTGTTTTTAACTGTGATAATAGTAAATGTCATTTCATACTTTAGCTGATCACATTTTTCTTATTGCTTGACTCACCTTACCAATAGGATGCCATTTAGCATTTCTCCAATCGAATGCCATGTCTGATGCAAACAGATTAAATTTCAATATATGTTTACTTTTTTTTTCCCCCTTTTGTCATGGAAGTTAGATTGGTTATTGTATGTTGCTTCAACCTTTCGTATTCTTCCCTATTTCCAGTTGGCTGTTGCTTTAACCTTATTCTCTTGTCCTTTAGGTACTTCCATGTTTTAATGATTTTAATATGATTAGTGTACATGGTTTTTGGATCAATTAATAATCATGTTTCATTCACATAATATAGGTCATTACCCTGGATATGGGGCTCCTAGTGGCTGGCACCAAGTACCGTGGTGAATTTGAGGAAAGATTGAAGAAGCTGATGGAGGAAATCAAACAAAGTGATGAAATAATATTATTTATTGATGAGGTTCACACTTTAATTGGTGCCGGAGCAGCTGAAGGAGCAATTGATGCTGCAAATATCTTGAAACCTGCTCTTGCAAGAGGTGAACTGCAGGTAATCTTGTTTCTGTGATTGGTAAATTATGAAACATCCTAGCAACAATATGCTATTCAGTTTGTTTAGTTTGGGTTGAGGTTGTAGGTGATAGATCACTTTATTTTAAGCTTCTATATTCAGTGTAAGCCTCTAGGCTATATTTCCCCTTAGTAATCTCATGAAAAATTTCTTGATAGTTTAACATACAGTGTTTTACAATTGATGGTGGCCAACTATTATTGACTGTACTTAGCATTTTAAGGGGGGTGAAGAAAAAGATCTGTTACTTGTCAAAAAAGAAACAATAAATAAAATGAAAAGCTTTGAGAACCTGGTTTTGTAGGTTTTGGAACTAAAATGTTTGGTCATCTTTCTCTCAGGCTGGCTAAATGTTCTAGCTTTCTTTTAAGATTTGTCTCTAATTTCATTTTAGCTAAAAATATAAAATTGTTGTAGTGTATTGGGGCCACAACACTGGATGAATACCGGAAACACATAGAGAAAGATCCAGCTTTAGAAAGGCGTTTCCAGCCTGTCAGGGTTCCTGAACCGACAGTGGACGAAACCATACAAATTTTAAAGGGACTACGTGAGAGATATGAAATTCATCATAAGCTCCGCTATACTGATGAAGCATTGGTAGCAGCTGCTCAGTTGTCTTACCAGTACATAAGGTAGGCATTCTTTTCACAGTTCCTGTTGATTCCTGTTGTTCTTGTATTCAAATGGTTATGTTTCTCTATCCGTGAAGTTCATTGTACATATATCTGATAAGTGATGTCAGTAGATATCAGCAATTTACGAATAGTTTAGTTAATTGTAATCTGCTGGGCAATTTGTCATTCCTTGAGGGAAGTGGCATTCATGCCATTCATTGACAGTACAGGTTTTTCCCCTTTTCTTGGGTTCCACAATGTTATGTAATATACCTTCTTTTTCAATCTCGTGTTTTAGTTTAGCATTCCCTCATTAGTAGTTGTTCCATGCTTGCATAGATGCATAAAGTTGGAATCTTTCTTTTTTATGTCTCCAGTGATCGGTTTCTCCCTGACAAAGCAATTGATTTGATTGATGAGGCTGGTTCTCGAGTTCGACTTCGTCACGCACAGGTTTGAGCTTCCCCCACAAAGTTCTGGCAAAAATCGTTTTTCATATTGCAAGTATTCATCTTACCGACTCAAAATGTTTCAGCTCCCAGAGGAGGCGAGAGAGCTTGAGAAAGAGCTCAGACAAATCACCAAGGAGAAGAATGAAGCTGTCCGTGGCCAGGATTTCGAAAAGGTGTGTAATGTATCTTGCTGGTTGTCTCTTAATCTTGCACATTGAAGTTCTCTGTGTCGTTTCTTATTCATAATGGAGCCATGTAGGTATAACATTATTAATGTGAGAACTTACTTTTAGCTTTGCATTATGAATTCACTCAAAAGGAGACACTGCTAGTGTAACCTTCTAGTTGATCTTAGCCACAAGCATGGAAAAAATTTTGATGCACGATATATTGACCAGGCTGGGGAATTACGTGATCGGGAAATGGATCTTAAAGCACAAATTTCAGCTCTTGTAGACAAAGGCAAGGAGATGAGCAAAGCTGAGACTGAGGCAGGGGATGTAGGTCCTACGGTGACTGAGGCCGACATTCAGCATATTGTCTCTTCTTGGACTGGCATTCCTGTTGAGAAAGTGTCCAGTGATGAGTCAGATCGACTGCTTAAGATGGAGGAAACTCTGCACAAGCGAGTCATTGGGCAGGATGAAGCTGTTAAAGCTATTAGTCGTGCTATTCGTCGAGCTCGTGTTGGTCTCAAGAACCCTAATAGACCCATTGCTAGCTTTATCTTTTCTGGTCCAACTGGTGTAGGTAAATCAGAACTTGCCAAAGCACTTGCTGCTTACTATTTTGGCTCAGAAGAAGCTATGATTCGACTTGATATGAGTGAGTTCATGGAGAGACACACTGTTTCCAAGCTCATTGGTTCACCACCTGGTTATGTCGGTTATACTGAAGGTGGCCAACTGACTGAAGCTGTTAGAAGACGGCCTTACACTGTTGTTTTGTTTGATGAAATTGAGAAGGCCCATCCTGATGTCTTTAACATGATGCTTCAAATCCTGGAGGATGGCAGACTGACAGACAGTAAGGGGAGAACTGTTGATTTCAAAAACACACTTTTGATAATGACATCAAATGTGGGGAGCAGTGTAATTGAGAAGGGAGGCCGAAGGATAGGGTTTGATCTTGATTATGATGAGAAGGATAGCAGTTATAATAGGATTAAGAGCTTGGTGACAGAGGAACTGAAGCAGTACTTCCGTCCAGAGTTCTTAAATAGATTGGATGAGATGATCGTTTTCAGGCAGCTCACAAAATTGGAGGTTAAGGAGATCGCTGATATTATGTTGAAGGAAGTATTTGATCGACTGAAAGAGAAGGAGATAGAGCTTCAAGTAACTGAGAGATTTAGAGACAGGGTGGTTGAGGAAGGCTATAATCCAAGCTATGGAGCAAGGCCTCTGAGAAGAGCTATAATGAGACTGTTGGAAGATAGCATGGCAGAGAAAATGCTTGCTCGGGATATCAAAGAAGGTGATTCTGTAATTGTTGATGTGGATTCTGATGGTAATGTTACAGTGCTCAATGGAACCAGTGGTGCTCCTGATTCGTTTCCAGAAGCCATTTCTGTCTGAGCTTTATCTCTTTAGTCTCAATATGAGAAATAGTATGACAGGATGATCATCTTTGCCGAATCTCCACTGGAATTTTATATAGGATGGCTGGCTTTCCCTCATTGCTAGATGACTACATGGTGAAGAATTAGAAGTTAAATAGGAAATTAACAGATGGGAGCCAGACTGTGTTTCTTCATTCTTCTTTCCCTTTTTGGGCTTACAATGGATAATGTGTTGCACTTGTTACACAATGAATAGTTCAAAATAGTTTAGGATGCATATAAATGTTGGCGCTTTTTTGATGATTTGTTTTGGGAATGATTGAATTGAAATTTGAATGAATTGAACTTTTGTTTCCAGATTCAATTACAGCAACAGGTGCGTGACAACTGCTGTGTTTTATCATTTGGTTTTTGCTTTCAAAAGAATGTATCTTTTAAAAATAATTTCCGATTAAATTGTGTTTCAATAAGATAGTTCGAGTAAACACTAGTTGAATAATTCGCACTGAATATTAAACACGCGTGTTAAGTAAAGAGGCTAAGGGGTGCGTAAGTGCTAAGTGCTTTTTGGGTAGGTGTGTTAGGACATTGGAGTTGTCCCTCTTCTATCCCTTCGTAGTGTGAGGTGTTATTTCCCTTTCCTTTTGGTTCCCGTTTTAAATGGATAGACGCTTTTCGAAATCCTTTTGAGTTTTATCATTTGTTTCCCGAAGGTGTATTCAGACTTGTTTGAATTGTTTGCATTTCATTTGTATTTGATTTTTATTTGGTTTATTTGACTTGTCTAAGTAAAAATGTTTACTTTTTATTTGTGTCTATTTTTTTGATAAATAGTTTAAATTGAAATGGTGGCGTGTCGTCGGTATGCCTACGAATCAAATAGTAATATCATGAGGTGAAGCAAATTTTTAATTTTTTTTTAATGAAATCTTATGGCATGGAACCTTTCCCCCATGAATTGGTTATGGTAATCATCCTTTTTTTTTTTTTTTTTTTTTCATATGTTGTTATATAAATGCAGACAGGAATGCTCGAAGGGGAGCTAGCATTTTTTAGACATTCTATTTTTATTTCCCTTTGGTTATCCCTCACCTGCTTCCTTAAATGGTGTCTACTCATCTTAGTACGGCTTGGTGGATACTTTGTATTTAGGGATGAGTGAGGGAAAAAGAATTCCTGTCTTTTCTTGGTATTCTATACAAGATATATACAGAAGATAAAGGATATATGGAAATCATCCCATTTTGATAGAGAGGACCCTCTTAAAGAGGCAACTCTAGAATGCTTGAAGGAACAATTTTTTTTTTTAATCTCTAGTAATCTATATGCTACTAATTCGTTGCAGATTTTCCTTTGGCCTCTAAAGTTTTTTGGAGAAGAGAGGAGAGTGTTTGGAAAATTGGTATGATTTTTTTATTTCTAAGGGCGTTTTGCTCCTTTCATGTATTCTATCCTATTTATACTATCTTCAAATTTACTAATGGATTGGGCATGTTCTGCATTGGATTCTAAATAAAATAAAATACTTATTCTATATAAGAATTTTTGACACCTATGAAAGTTTACAACATTTTTTATTATTTCTGACAAAACTAGTTCTAAGGTGACTAGGAACTTGAAAAAGAATCTATAAAAAGGATGAAACCTTTATTTACATCTGACAAGAATATTAATATTTCCAAAGTGACTGGAGACTTTGTAAACAATTTTTAATGAAAGACAGACACTGATTTCGTTTGACATTTTAGGATGATGATTACAAAGGCTCAAATCTTTCATATCTACTAATGCTTGATAATCTTCATTGTCTGGGGAAGTGATTTCTGCTTCTCCATTTTCAAATTTGTCCTAATGTTTGTCTTGCCTTCATTCTCTTACATACAGGTACAATACTTTTGGTTCTTGGATAAAATCCTTTTATATTGGAGTTTCCCCGGCCAAATTGAATGGAATTCCATGATGAAAGAAAAACTTTTATAATGGATACAACTTCTATTTTTTTAAAACTATCTAATAAATGGTTTGTGCAATATGTATATGGATCTTCATCTTCTACTAGATTAGCCATATTATATGCGCTAATATAAATATGGAGTTTGCTTGGTATGATTCCCAATTGTTAGGGTTCCGATGGTGCTGGTATAAAATCAATATTCATCATTCTTGGTCTTTTTATTATCCTCATATATTAAAAAAGTGTGGTATGCAGCTTCTTGCTTTGTACAACCGTACACTGGCTTTCTTCATTGAGGATTATCCTTTTAATCATCCCATAGCCTATAAACTATTGGATATTATATCCGCTATCTCTTTTGAGATAAGTAGGAGTAATCTTTTCTAAGAAGATAACAACATAAAATGTAAATCGCTATTCCCCATTTGCTCTTCTTATATTTCTCCTTCTTGAAACAACTCATGGAATTTTCTTTCTAAAGTAATATAAATCTTCAAGGAATTTTGGGCTTTCTACATTCTTTGTAAACCCTCGTTTTCTTAGCAAACCTGAGCTTGATTTCAGAAAACTTAAAACTAGGAACCGAAACCCTAAAAGAATACCCTTGGACCAATCGGACCTGGAAACCTTATGTCCGGCAATGCCAAAACTGAAACCCCGAAAGATTAGAATCAAGTTAACTCCAAAGTAAAACCCTAAATTAGAAAGTCAGTCGGAAACCTTAAGTTAACAAAATCTCAGAAAACCCTAGCAGTTTAGATCCGGCAAACTCGTATCCGCAAATTAAGAAGTTGAAATATGAGTGGGAAGTGTAGATTGGCTTGTATTAATATTAGAATGCTCAACAATATCAGATGAGTGAATTTTCGACCTGTTTCGAGCTCGATCGGATACAAATCTTGAAAAACGTGTCCTGGAGCTTGGGATATTAAATATACGATATTAGCACCGTTAGATTCGTAATTTCATAATATTTCTGAATATATCAGTTATATAATTTTTCGAGTTATAAAAGTTACAGTTATAACATTTTTACTGTATTTTCATTACTATCGGTAATTTAAATGACCAATTAACTTTTTGCTTTCTTTCACACTATTCATCAAGTACAACCACTCATACCCTATTCTTACTTCCTTACAACCTATTCTTACAAATTTACATCGCTTCTTTACAAATTTACTTTTCCAATGTATTTTGTACTCAAACTACTTATTAAGTTTGAATTTTATTACACAAAACAAAACCAAAACTCTCTCTCTCTCTCCCTCCACATGGAACCGGTGCCCCTCTCCCCCATTCTCTCTCTCATTTAATTGATTTTTTCTTCAATTGATTATTCATACAAACCCTAATTCTTTTCCCTGTATAATCTCTTTTTCACTTTTCCTTATTTCTTATAAATCAAATTGGAAGTCTTTTTCTCTCCTTTACCTCTACTCTTTGTGTGAGCTTCATTGCCTACACACACATACAAATTTTTTTTTTTCTTTAAGTTTCCCTCTCTAAACACTAAATAGGTAATATATCTTGATCCTACAACTATAAACACATGTAATGACAAGATCATACATGTGTGGTTCCACTAAAAATCCCCATGAGCTTCATGCTAGGGATGTGGAACCACTGGAACATGATATTCTTGCCATCACAATGTGTAGATCTTACTATTAAAGTTGATATACTAGTATTTTGCTATATTATTGTTATATATTGTTCTTATGAAGTTTTTATGGTTATATTTCCATTATTACTCTTTCCTACATATTGTTCATGATGCATTTACATTCATAATCGATTTGTTTAGAATAGTTAAAATAACATAGCTATTTTATTTTCATGCATGAAAGACTTGCAACACGATATTCTTAAGGAAAGTGTTGATCAAAAGCCACGATCCATTTTGTTTCTATCAAAAAGTAATTTTTAAAATTCGGATCTTGAGAAATACCCATTTAGAAAATATATTATCCAACTTCAAAATGAAAGTTTTACATGTAAAATGAAGGGCTTAGGTAATAGATATCCTTAAGTAGTGATTTTTATGAGTTGCTCATGGTTTTACTAAGAGAAATTTTTAAAACAAGAAAATGATTACAAAAGTTAAGTTAGATTTATGTTTCAACACCAACTAAAATGTTCAAATTCGTAACTGGGGTGAAGTGCCAAGAAAACACCTATTTTCCAACCATAAAACAAGAGTTTTATTAAAGAAATGAAAGCCTTAGGGAGTAGGATTGATTAAGACTTAATTTTAGAAAGATTAAATGAGTTTTTCACAAGAAAACATCCCAAAAACAATTTCCCAAAATTCGGATTTAAAAATGAATCCCACTTACACACCTAATTCCAAATGTCAAAATAAGTATTTTAATGGAAAAATGGAAGTCTTAGGGAATAGATATTAGAAAGACTTGATTTTTATAAGAATAAATATGTTTTATCAAAGTAGAAACCTAAAATAAAGGAAAAGTTTTCCAACTAAGATCAAACAATATTTTCCTTTCTAAAAATTGTGCAAAATTCGTCACTAGGCAAAATTCACTTTAAAATATCTATTTTCCAACCTTTAAATGAGGAAATTTATTAAGATAATGAAGGTAATAGGTATATAGGTCATCAAGGCCTTATCATAGTAAAACTATGCATGATTTTCAAAGGAATAAAGCTAATTTTCTTAAACAAGTGTTCATGGCATTATTGCAAAGTGAAAATTTTTTAAAAATTCTTTTTAACAAAAAATCATTAAGGAATTACATGTAGATAGCTCATATCATGATATTTATGATTATAACTTATAGATATTGCATGTATATATAATCTACTTGTTAGAAATAATGCAAATTTCACAAAACAATTTCAGAATTTCAAATTCTAGTTACTGATTAGATCTGATCCAAACATTCCGAGACCTAAAAATTTTTAAAATTTAGTAATAAAATCATAAATAGATAGATCTTTCGAAGTGGATAGAAATCGATAGCTTATTTGTGAAATTCCGAGTTAAAATGACCAAGTTATGGCCGTTTCAAGTTGGAATTTCCAATTATCATGGAAATTACGAATTCAAAGAGTTTTATTTTAAAAGTTTGGAATTAGTTATGATATGAAATACTCATAGGAGTATTTATTTCGTTTAGGTGATTTTGGAATTAGGGGAAATTCGTGTTTCTGGATCACCACCATTAGAAACCGGAGACTATGGTCGAGTGAGTTCATTATCTTTAAATTTTATGCTCGTGATTGTGCTTGTAACGTTAGTGGTATTAGAATTAGGACAAGATAAAAATTTGATTGTGTGTATATGAGTTCTACTTGGGTGAATTCACACTAAGAATATCGAAATGAGCTTGCTGTAAACATTTGAATGTTTTAGTATAGAATTGAAGTGTCTGCAATATCCATAATCGCCCATAAGTTGTTAAATTAATATGCCATGATCTTATAATCAAATTGACCATGCAAGCCATATGTGAGTCACATTGCATAGGTTATTATACCTTTATGGGAAGAAGGCATAATAGCTGGGCAACGAGGGGCCTGTAAACTTGAATGTTGGCGTAATGGCTGGAATTGAAATGGTAGTGGTGTAGACACTTGTATCAACTACAAATTGTGTGTGGTGTGGGCACCTGTATCAACAACAATATAAATGGGAAAAATTGAAATCTATGGTCATATGAGCCTGAAACACCTAACCTCGAATGGAGGGCGTAAATCCATTCAACATAAGACTTTCGGAAAATCTTATGTATTGTATGCTCACGTGCTTGTGCATTTCATATGGTTGTTAACATAACTTGCCTGATATATATATTACTTGTTGAGCATTTAATTTTGGAAGTGGAACTTACTAAGCTAGTGTAGCTTATACCCTCATAGTTTCTTTCTAATGCAGTTCCCGTACATATGGCTGCGTCTTTGGTAAAACTCGATCGTTCTAGGTTCACTACTAAAAACTATACAAAATCAATCGTAAACTTCTAAGGATATAACTCCTAATGCTTTGTAACTGATCCTGAGATATCTGTGGTTTATATTTTTATGCTTATCTTATCAGTTGAACTATCTATCTCCAATTGTTTATGTATTCTATTGTAGAAAGGGAATACCTTGCATACTAATACAAGACTCCTGAATAACTGTGGTAGTGATTTCTAAGATTCGTTTAGCATGCGGTGGACCGTTACGTTTATGGTACCCTTTGGGGCGTGACATTCTCTTATAAAAACTTTGTATGAAAAAATGCCTAATTTTATCTCTAGGTTTTGGTGGAAGTCTTGAAAGAAATTCATTAGATTTAAAGAACTTCCAAATTTTGAAAAATTTCTTTGGTTCTTTCTTTTAGTCCACAAACCTTTCTATAGTATCTTAAACTTTCTTCTAATAATGAGAAATTTTACTGTTATGATGCTATATCTTATTTTCATATTTTTCTTTTTGATCACAATTTGTAATGTTATTGAATTTTCTTTCTAAATTTAGACTTTGTCTAAGTTGTAATGTCATGATTTCTCTTTGTGCATTTTGTATTCTATCATTGAAATTTTGAGATATTCTAACTAATTGTTCATTCATTTCTTCTTTAGCTAAAAGTTGTTCATTTAGGTTTGCTATTGTTTTCATGTTTACTTTGCAATGCTTGCAAAATTGTAATAAGTAGGTGACTTCCCTTTCTAATGCATGTGAGTGTGAAGAGCTTTCTACTTTAATATTTGCTAGAGAATATCCTTATTGCTAAGGAGTTTTTTTTTCCTTACCCAACTATCCTTTCTATTGATGATGAAGCTGATGCAATTCGCCTATGTGCTGTCTAGCAAATCTAAATGCACTTCCTAAAGTTATAAACATAAATCCTTTATATAAGTGATTTGGAAAGTCCTTAGTAATTCTCTAAACCTTGCCCCAAGATTTATATATCCCATTTTTTCTACTATTATATGCTGCATAAAAATTGAATATATTAGGCTTTCCATTTTAGGATAAATAAAACACCAATGCATTAATACTTCTAATCTTATCCTGTGAGTTATTTGCTGCCCATAAGTTATCCACAATTATTCTTTCCACTTATGAGATTTCTCTGCTATTTAGTAATATGAACTTGAGATTTGAGCTTGTTAGGAAGATGTTTAGCTCAACTGGCCCAATTTGAATTTTCTCCAATCCTATTAAAACAAAAAATTAAACAATTAGTCTGCTATACTATTATCATTTCCTTTAATATGTTCACATACTACTTTTATATCTACTATTTATTATGCTATCTAAAAATCCACACCATTTTCTTGTACTACTCTTTTCATAATTCATACTATTATGAAATTTAACAATTGCTTCACAATAAGTTCTAAATAAAAATTTCCTTTTTATTTATAATAAATATTCTAAAACTATTTAATCCATATGTGACTGCCAATGATTCTACATCTATATTACTTATGACATTTTTGTCTTTTAATTGCCACTACTACATCTTCATATTTCTTCAATATCTTTAGTGCATATATATGGGGTTTTGTTGTTAAGATTGCTTCCCATCCTTTTAATTCACACCCATCTCTTTCTACTATTAAATAATCTGTATCAATAGGTAATTTTAAAGGTGGTAGTTTTTCTACTCTTGATTTAATTTCTTTAACTAATTTCTCATCTTTCGAATTAAACTGTTTTTGACATTTTAAACTTGTTTTACTATATAATGGTCTTACTAATTTGCTTAAGTCTTTTATAAATGGCCTAACATAGTTTAATAATCCTAAAAACTATTGCAATTGTTTTGTCTCCTCTAACTTATTAGGGAGTTTTAAATTTTTCTTACTAATATGTCCTTGCAATTTTATTTTTTCATTTCCAATTTCTATACCAAAAAATTTTATGTTTCTTTTAAACATTACAACTTTCTTTTTACTAATTGCAATTCCATTTTTAATAAATTCTAGTAAAACAAGTTTTAAATGGCTTATGTGCTCCTTTTGAGTTTTTGAGTGTACTAATATGTTATCCATATATACATAGACAAAATCGTTATATTTATTAAAAACTAGATCCATCTTTTTTTGGAAAACCAAAGGTGCATTTTTCAAACCAAAAAGCATTACAAGCCATTCAGAATGCCCTAATGGACATGTGAATGCTGCTCATTCTATACTTTCTAATGTTATCCTTACTTGCCAAAATCCACTTTTACAATCAAATTTGCTAAGCCACCTACTTCCTTGTATGTAATTTACTAACCATGTTTTATCTAGTACGTCATATGGGTCATCTTCAATATTATCATTCAACCTTTTATAATTTATTACCATCTTACTCTTTCCTCTTACTATTTTGCTATGTTTTTTGGCTATAAAGTTGGAATCCTATGCCTAGAATTTGACATTCTAATTACCCTCAATTGTTTTAAGTCTTTGATATGCATCTCAAACTCTTTAATCTCATCATTGGTTGCTTTGATTTTCTAACTCTTTATCGTTAAATTTAGTTTTTTAATTTTTAGTTTACATTCTATTTTATTTTGATCCCAATACTTTTGGAGATTTTCTCCTGTTATTTCTTCTTTTTCTACCTTACTTAATAGCCCATCAATGTCTAATTCTCTTATTTCTAACATATTATAAAGTTTTACTGCATCTAAAAATTCTTTAACTATCACTAAAATATCTGATTCTACTATAGAATTAATATTTTCTAAATTATTTGGGCTATTTCTTGAGTTCTTATGTCTTTAAAGCTTGAATTTCATGCCTTTCTTTTCCTTTATTTAGGCTTGCTAAAATTCTACCACACTTCTCTACCAACTCTAATGTGTATGGGATCCTACAATCTTGTAATAATTGGATACCTTCTCTAGTAATCACTAATCCCTTGATGTCTTTCGATAAAAAGGACGATCTTATAATCAATCGTGTGTTAGATAAATTTAGATCTCTTACGTAAGCAAAACTTAAATTATAGTCTTTAGTGTATTCCTGTATGTTCTTTCCAAATTTTATTTTAGCATTTATGATATATTTACTATAACAAAACATCTTTCCATCCATTTATTTTGATCATTAGGGTTCAGTTTCTTCTATAAATTGGCTTAGAATTACCTTATGATCAATAGTTACTTTACTACATCCCATGTCTATTAATGCTACTATTGCTTTAACCAGTTCCTATACTAATCTTAGTTAAAACTCTCATGCTTGTTAAATCTTTACTAAGTAATTCTATCATTGCTAGAACTACATGTACAATTCTATCCATTTTTTCTTCTAAAATTATTGGTTGTTTATGCAATCTTGTTCTATTTTATCTATCCTTGTTTCTATAATTCTTATCCTTGTTTCTATTGACCTTTCTATTTCCTCTTCTTGGTTAGTCTTATTATATTATTTTACTTTTAATGGTGTTCTTGCACTTTTATCCCTACTTTTTGTAAGCAAAATTAACAATATTCTATAAAGAAATAACTACATTGGTATCAAAGACTCATACTAGGATATCAACTACAATATACACATGGCTTATTAAAATTTCCTTTATTATTTTTCCATTTATGTTGGCATCCTAAGTCATTGTCCATATATTTGAAATCTTCTTTTCCTATTTTAAGTCCTACCAATTTATCTATGAATTCATTGACATCTCCATTATCACTATCTGATTGTTCTATGTAACCTTCATAACTTATTATATAATAAATGAATTCAATTTCACTAATATCATTGTCTACTTCTATAACATACTCATTTATACAATCTACCAAAACATAATTTTTGTTATGGAGTGAATTCCTTTTTGTACTACTTCTACACAAATGCCCATTTGATAAAGAAACCTTTTCACATTTACCCTTTCCCCCATGAAAGTTATGTACAATTTAAAAATTATAAAATAATATAAATAAATAAAAAATAAATAACAATACTCCATTTTCATGTTGTGATCACTTTTATTCAAAATCATCATTTGTAGGCTACCTTTAAGGAACTTTTATTTAGAAAAAATTGTGTTGTTTTATTATCGTAGCACCTAAAATTTTTATTTTAGAATAATTTTGATCGTATGTAGTTGAACTTCAAAATTATATAGATGTGTCATTTATCTTTTAACGTTTGTAGAGGGCTAAAGCTAGATTTTGACTCCTTCGGCCAAGTGACTAGGTTTAGAGAGTTAAGTCCATGAAATTGAGATGATTAAGGGAGATTTGATATGATGGGTTTGGAGCAGGGACCGTTGGACCGGATCAACGTGTCTGCTCTTAAACTTTCTAAACGAGTTTATGTACTTAAAGAGTCCTTCCATGCTCCAAAGAGTCCATGGAGAATTCTACCATTATGAGGACTCGTCTCACCCATTGATGGTCAATATGATCCAATAGACGTTCTTAAGAGCCAAGATTTATAAATACACAGAGTTCCTCTTCATTTGAAGGATCCAGAACTTGACAAAAATGTCGTCGTGTTGTTAGAATACTTTCATAAGAGATCAAATAAAGTTTAGAGTGAAGAACACACAGCTTCTCATTTAGAACAGTGGGGTTGATGCTATTTATCTCCCTCACCTGTCACTAGTGCGTTCAAGCTTCTCGAGATTGACCGCTCTTCCTCCCTACTATCTTATTCTTAATCATCCCTTGTATGTGCTTCTATGTCACTCCTCTGGGGCTACGTGTAGCGCAAAACATACGTTGCATGTATGTGACCGCTACAACTGGATCCACCCTACGACATAGTTAGTCAATACAAAAGTGCCTCAAGAGTTTTAAAATTTAGAATTTGCTAAATGTTTAACAACAGTTTAGTTGATATCACATAATTAGATTTTATAGTATTTGTTACATAATTTTACTTTAACATAAACAAATTCTTTATATTATAGAACTTGTGGTAGTAATAAATTATATATATATATATATAATTTATTACTACCACAAGTTCTATAATATAAAGAATAGGAAAAATTAGGGATAATGGCAGGCTAGGTACCTATACTTGCAACATTTGGCAATTTAACATCTTATTTTTAGAGTTTGACAAATTTGTGTTTATATTTTCAAAGTATGTGCAATTTAGTATCTCTGTTAAATAATATTTGAGAAACATTTATTTTGACAATAGGAAAATGGTAGGTCAAGTGTCTGTACGATTGTACTTACAATTTTTGGTAATCTTTTAGTAGTTCAGTATAGTATCTTTGCATTTCGGCAATTTTTGGTCAAGTGTTTGCAATTATTCTGTCATCAAAATGAATGTCTATAAAATATTATTTAACATAGACACTAAATCGCACATACTTTAAAAGTACGAATAGTAATTTGCCAAAATCTAAAGATGAGATACTAAATTGCCAAAATTAAAGTGTAGCATTTAGTTTGCCTTTATTTTGAAAAATTATAAAATAATTATATGTGTTTTAGGGTTTTTATATAAATATGATCAATTTTTCATATTCTGACAAAAAGGTAAACATTGTTCAAATAATAAGTGCTAAGATTAATTAGGAAACACAAATGAGGCTTTGATAAGTCTAGATATTTGCCATACGAAAAAAAGTTAAACACATGGTAGATTAACCAAGTGATTTTATGATAGGAATTAGCCATTGGAACCTATCATCAAAGCCCAAGTCTAAGGAATATAAGGATTAGTTCAAAGAGTCTTTACCTACACAACCAACGAAGATGATACTTGTTTTGTCAATGGATACCAAGAGCACACCAAGATGTCAAACTTGAATTTCATTAATAAGAAACACGCACTCAAGGGATGGACAAAAAGATATGTGGAGTGTCAAGCCCTATAGCTCATGGCATGGGTTGTGGCTATCATGTTGGGGATCTAAGTTCCCCCATAGAGAATTTGTCATCCCTTGATAATTGATATAGCCTGTGGTATGGGTATGGAACTCATCAAAGTCCCTTAAAAGCATACCACACCCCTTGATACAACTCATGGAATAAGGTGTGGCCTTCTCTTACCATGCGCAATTTTTCCTTTTTTTTTTTATGTAATAATTATAGTTTTGCCATCGAAGGGAGTCATGTAAATACTCTCATAATGTAATAGAACAAGGTATACTTGATTCTTCTTCTTCTTCTTTACGTTCCTTAGGAGCAAATCTTAATTCTTATCAATCTATGATTGTGGCGAACAACCTTTAATCCTTAATTATGAGTCATATCAATTGAAAATTAGAGTTACTCGTGCTAAATTAGTGTGTAATATCTTACCTAGTATCTTTCATATCCTTAATCCCTACAAAATCTTTTAAAGCCCAAAATTACTAACCTCTTTACTCTTCAAAAATTAAGATCTTTGCTTGATTATAATTTGGGGTGTATCATCTTTTGGTATTAGAGCTCAAATTGCAACAAGGGCCGAGTATGTGCTAGTGAAGATGCAAAGGAAAGTATGCGACAAGCTTACTTGTTGCTTAATTGGTATTTTGGCTATAAGTAGGAATCATGGAGTCTTGTGTAGTGTGGTTTCTCTGGTTGTAGTAGAGTTTTGATCTTGTTTGTAGTGTGTTACTACAGACTTAGGAGTGTGCCCATAAGGTGCTTAACAAATTGCTTAAACCAGATTTGCAGTTAGTAGTGGTTTAGTTGAGTATTGATTATGATTGTATTGTATTGTTTGCTTATATTGTTGGATCATTGTGTTCTTATTGGAATGTGTAATACCTAGAGTTGCATACAAAGTGAGAGTTACATCAGATACACTAGATGTTCAACGAAATTCCTGTGAAGTGAACAATTAGTGTTTGTTCAGAAGAAGTTATGGCTAGTTAATATCGTCATGGGGATTAATCCTAGAGTAGTAGTAGTAGTGAAGGAGATAGAAATGAACATACCTGCGTTTGGTGGATGTGGATCTCTAGGAGAGTATTTAGATAGGGAATTTCAGGTAACTTGAGCTGTTGAAGAATTCTCATACCTTAGTTGTAGATTGAGACATGCAATTGCTTAAAGGCCTACTGGCTTTACTGGATTATGGTGGTAGAGTGTAGTGCTATAATGGGCAGTAAATGGGTACCATGAGGATGTTACATGGGATCATATGAGGAGACTAATGAGAAGAAAATTTGTTCCACCCTCCTTCCAAGATGAGTAATATGAACAATTGTTGTAGCTGAAGTAGGAATGCATGAGTGTTTAAGAATATTCTCGTGAATATGAGATCCTTTTGAGACGTTGTGAACTAGATGACCCTTGTCTGCACACTATGATTAGATTCGTAAAGAGTATTAATTATGACATTGCCAAAGAAATTGATGTTTTAAATTTCCTGACTTTAAAGGAAGCTATCTAGGTAGATCTAATGGTGGAAATATCTCATATTACTTCTAGTATGATGGAGAAAATTAAGCTACTAAAGGAGGCAATAGCAAAGGATTCCTTAGAGTGCTATCTTGAACAAGTCAATGTGGTTGTAGTGGCAAGCAATGACGTTGTTGAAAATTGTAAGGAGGATGGGTACATAAAAGAGGTGGATGCTCAAGATGGTGTGAAATGCTATGTAGAGGCTAAGCTACTTTCTTTAGTGTGATGAGGGGTACGAGACGAGTCAGGATTGGGATGTCTACACGTATGGTAGGCCCAACCTTGTCTAGATTGAGAAAGATTGTAATTGAGAAAGATTGCCTATCTTGATCATCCAGCCTACAATATGTACCAGACGAGGTTAGGCCTACAATATGTAGGCAATCCATCTCTTATGCATTTTAATTACTTCATATTTTCAATACTAAAAGCAATCTTTCTCATCATTTCAATAGCTTTGGAAAAATTATTTAAGTTATCACAAATATTGATGCAAACCATTGCAAATGAGGTCACATGCAATTTGAAAGGGAGAAGGAATATTAGAAAACAGTAGTATGCATCAAAGTGAATGTACATAGGTGTATATATGCAATGCACTGTGTGTATTTATTGATAAAGGTGTGTTGTATTGACATGCTCCAAATTGTAATCGAGGTAAAGATCTTAATTTCGAAAGAATAAAGGGATTAGTAATTTAACGTTTTGAAAGATTTTGTAGGGATTAAGGATATGAACAGCATTAGGTTGGATATTACGCTCCTATCTAACTTGAGCTACTTTAATTTCCAATTGATATGAGTCACAATTAGGAATTAAAGGTTGTTTGCCACTATCGTAGATTGATAAGAACTATGGTTTGCTCACAAGAAACGTAGAGGATAATAATATTCAAGCATATCATGTTCTATTACATCATGAGAGTATTTGTATGATTCCCCTTAGTGGCAAAACTGTAATTATTACATGAAAAAGGAAAAATTGTGCATGACTAGAGAAGGCCAAATCTTATGCCACATGTCGTATTTATGGGTATGGTATGCTCTAAGGGGATTTTGATGAGTCTCATGCCCCATACCATTAGTTGTATTAGGAGGTATGGTATTCTTTGTAAGGGAACTTAGATCCCTGAGCTAATGGCCATGGCCCATACCATGGGACCTAAGGCTTGACCCTTTACTTATCTTTTTGTCCATCTCTTGAGTGTACTTCTTTCCCTTGTTTACTTGTTGTTCCTCATTAATCAAATTCCAAGTCAACATCTTTGTGTGCTCGTGGTATCCATTGAAAAACGAGTCTCCTCTTCATCAATGGTGTGGGTGAGGACTCTTTGAATTAGTTCTTGTATTCCTTGGACTTGAGTTTTTGTGATAGGTTTCGATGGTTAAATCCTATCATTACCCTATAGGTGTTGAAGATTCACTCTCAAATCTATTAGATAGAAAGTTTCCATGCCATAACCTGCATCCAAAATCATTCTAACAAACTCTAAGTTAGGTGAATGTACCTGCAGAAAATAGAAAGAAGTGATTCTCTCACAATTGTGTTTGATACCTTCGTATGCCTTAGTGTTTCTTTCACTCTTGTATTTAATGTGTTTATCTCTTAGCACTCCATACTTAGCTCTCATGGGTAGTTCTCTCATCCTCTCTAAACTCATGAAGCTCAACATCAACATTAGCTTTTGTTTAATCTCGACTTGTGGACAAGCTATAATCATCTATGCCCCTTTGTCTAGGTTTCCTACGTCAACTCTAACTGGTTTAATATCAACAATCGTGCTCCAATTCCAATTCCCTTTCTTAAATACACTATAGTCTAATTCAAATAGTCCAACCCCTCACCAACCATCAAACTGCATAAGTCCTCCAGTAATTAGGCACATTCCTCCATGCAGAATCAAGGAAATATCCCCATAGGTAGATAACAACATTCCACAACACACAGCTACCAATGGGATCACAATTAAATATAACCAATAAACATCCCATCACCCCATCAAATAAATTACAATTATTAGCTAAAGACTCTTCTAAGATCCCCTTTGCTGCTAATGTAAGATAAAGGCCATACCTGTAAAATACTTTGTAAAGCCCATTATGATTTCATGGAGGTACTGACAATATAATGGCCGTTTGAAAGTCTTTCAGCAATTTAGTATTATTGGACACTAAATCAATAGCCACTAATACCTTCAGATCTTTTCACACGACATGTACCAGGTCAATTGCTCTAGCCTCTAGCCATTAATGGGGAATTAAATTGACATGACATTGGTAGAACTTTGAAGGATCCAGTTGAGTAACATTTGGCAATTTCTCTAGCATAGAATAGTAACATGTTTCAAGATTCACTAGCTCACACCCATCACTATTTCCCTCATGCTTTATCCTAAATTGCATGTTCCTCACAATAGTAGATATGTTCCTCAAACTAAATTGACAACTAAACAGAATTATTGCGCTGACCAATACTTCAACACATCAATCATCAACCCTGTCTACATCCATTTGACTACGATAGTCAAAAGGCACTCTAAAATTTTGCTAAAAGTAAAGTGATGTTCGATAGCTACCACTAGTGCAATGTTTCCCTACATCACCTGCCAATTTGAAGCTCACAATATGCAGTAAGGTATGTATCCCCAATGGTATATCTATAAGTCACTTATCAGGAGCTAATTGAGTAGTTTGTTGCCTATGCACCACCAACTTTTCCAAAACAATACCACACCATATCATTACACTCTTCCAGTATACATAATCATCTATAATATTCCAATGAGTGTCAACAAATATCTTAAAGACCTTCACAAGCATAACATGACTAAGACATCCATAAGTGCCTCTCGATCCCAATAGTGGATCAAAATAACATAAATGGGAAAGTGAAACAAGAATATGATAAGACTTGGAATGATTTGAAGCTCTTGGCACAAGTGGAAGAGGAATTAAGTTAGACACGTAAAAGTTCAATCCTGACTCGTCTAGTACCCCTCTTCACACTAAAGAAAGTGGCCCAACCTCTAAATAGCATTTCATACCATCTTAATCAGCCACCTCTTTTATGTAACCATCCTCCTTACAATTTTCAAGAACTTCATTGCTTGCCTCCATAACCACATCAACTTGTTTAAGATAGCACTCTAGGGAATCCTTTGCTATTGCCTCCTTTAGTAGCTTCATTTTCTCCATCATATTAGAAGTAGTATGAGATATTTCTACCATTAGAGCTACCTGGATAGCTTCCTGAAAAGTCAGGAAATCTATAACATCAATTTCTTTGGCAATGTCATAATTAAGACTCTTTACGAATCTAATCATAGTGTGCACACAAGGGTCATCTAGTTCACAACGTCTTAAAAGGATCTCATATTCATGAGAATATTCTTAAACACTCATGCATTCCTACTTTAGCTGCAACAACTGTTCATACTACTCATCTTGGAAGGGTGGTGGAACAAATTTTCTTCTCATTAGTCTCCTCATATGATCCCATGCAACATCCTCATGGTTCATTTATTGCTTATTGTAGCACTACACTCTACCACCACAATCCAATAAAGTCGATAGGTCTCTGAGCAATTGTATGTCTCAATCTACAACTAAGCTATGAGAATTTTTCAACAGCTCAAGTTACCTGAAATTCCCTATCTAAATACTCTCCTAGATATCCATATCCACCAAACTGAGGTATGTTTATTTCTATCTCCTTTAATACTACTACTTCTCTAGGATTAATCCCCATGACGATATTAACTAGCCATAACTTCTTCTGAGCAAACACCAATTGTTCACTTCACAGGGATTTCGTTCAACATCTGGTGTATTTGATGTAACTCTCACTTTGTATGCAACTCTAGGTATTACACATTTCAATAAGAACACAATGATCCAACAATATAAGCAAACAATACAATACAATCATAATCAATACTCAACTAAACCACTACTAACTGCAAATCTGGTTTAAGCAATTTGTTGAGCACCTTATGGGCACACTCCTAAGTCTGTAGTAACACACTACAAACAAGATCAAAACTCTACTACAACCAGAGAAACCATGCTACACAAGACTATGATTCCTACTTATAGCCAAAATACCAATTAAGCAACAAGTAAGCATGTCGCACACTTACCTTTGCATCTTCACAAGCACACACTCGGCCCTCGTTGCAATTTGAGCTCTAATACCAAAAGACGATACACCCCAAATTGTAGTCAAAGCAAAGATCTTAATTTTAGAAGAGTAAAGAGATTAGTAATTTAGCGTTTAAAAAGATTTTATAGGGATTAAGGATATGAACGATACTAGGTAAGATATTACACATTAATTTGGCATGAGTTATTCTAATTTTCAATTGATATGACTCATAACTAGGGATTAAAGTTGTTCGCCACAATCATAGATTGATAAGAATTAGGATTTGCTCATAAAGAACATAAAGAAGAAGAAGAAGAATCAAGCATATCTTGTTCTATTACATTATGAGAGTATTTATATGACTCCCTTCGATGGCAAAACTATAAATATTACATAAAAAAAAGGAAAAATTGCGCATGGCAAGAGAAGGCTACACCTTATTCAACGAGCTGTATCAAGGGGTGTGGTATGCTTTTAAGGGATACCCATACTGTCATGCCCCGAAGGGTATCCTAAACGTGGTAGTTCGTCTCACATAATATTAAAGTTAATGAATGACAACCTTAGTCAAGCAGGAGCTTTAATATCACGTGCAAGGCGTGCTTCCAAGATAGTAGGAGACTCAAAGAGGTATTACATTTAAGAAGATAATAAAAGCACGAAAGAACTTATAAAGGTAAATATGTAATAATCATTAAGATAAAAGTTTCTTACAACTTCTTAGGGGCAAAAAGCCTTGCTCAAACTAAATCATCTTCAAAACATACATGAATATAACATAAGTCTACTATAGAGATTTCTCCCAGAAGTCTACGTCCAAAACTAAATATAAAAACTTCTTCCAAAAACTCCTAGTAGCTTTGGCTCATACTTGACAAAAGGGGCTCCTTGGTGCCAACCACAAGTAATCAAACTGTAACAAAAAGCTAGAGGGGTATAAGCAAAATTAGCTTAGTGAGATAACTCCCTTCATCAAACCATTTCCATAAAAATATACAAGTATTTTAGATAATCATATGGGAATGCCTCAATTACTTGAGCAAACAAAATACACACGATTAACCGAAAACCATGGGTAGCATAGATTTTACACCCTCCATGTCGAGGGTTGGGTGGTTACCGGCCCATATGACCATCAATAGTTGTGGACTTATCGGCTCTTACTTGCCCTGTAGACTTTTCGGCTCCTACTAGCCCATGTAGACTTTTCGGCTCCTACTAGCCCATGTAGACTTTGCAGCTCCTACTAGCCACCACTACAACTCCTCGTTTTCCCACATGAAGAATAGTAGCGAAAAATAAATGTGACTCACAATATGTTGTGCATGAATCATTTTTAATATTGGTTTATTCAATTATCGTCGAGTTCAAGTTAAAGGTGACCAAAACAATATTCATCATACTATTGCAAGAAAACATAAGTTATTCATCAATTCCTCTTTCGATATACTTAATTTTTATTCAACAACCACATCATTCAATCATGAATCCAAATCACACAACATTTATTCATTTATCTTTTTCCTTACTCTCTAGTGCTACTACTTTCAAGCACAATCAAGAAAACGTAATTAGTAAGGGATTAACTCACTCCACGACAATCGCTCCTAGTCGAAATAATCTTCCGAGAAGGTGATATCGATTCCTTCATCACCTATAGAAGATGAAATACTCAAAATGAGTCTTTCATAGAATTTTTACTTTAAAAATTCTAAGTCTATCTTTAATTCGCAGTAAAATCGGATTGAAGGAAGTTTCAACTTAAAATGGCACTAACTTGCTCATTTTAACTCGGAATTTCGCATATTATATATCGTTTTCTACCTACTTGAAAAGATCTATCTATTTGTAAAGTTACTTTTACTATAAAAGGTCATTTGAGCCTCAGATTAGAAGGGTACAAATCTAATACAAAAATTCCTTTCTTGAAAAACAATATTTTCTAATCTTTCCTTTATTAAGGCTTGTTTAAGTAAAACTCAAATATGTATATTTTTTGAAAAGAATTCCTTATGTATATAAATAGACTCATAATTTATGCATGAAGTTATAGGTGTTGTTTTATTTAATTTATTTCCTTAAAACAACCTTTTCTAGTGTTTTGGAAAATTTGGATTTGTTAGACTTTACTTTATGTGGGTGAAGTAACTTATAAATTTTTGGATGATCAAAATCTAATATACTTATATTTTGATTCTTTAGTTTATTAAAAGTGAGTTGAAAATAAAGTTTGTTCTTTTGAGATTATCCACAAAATTTATTTCTAGGAATTGAAGAAATAGAGTTTCCAAAAGTTTTCTTTAGTAGTATTTGATAAGTTTATTCTTTGAAAATTTATTTTCATTTTCCTTGTAAGTTGATTTTCTTGAAAACTTATTTAGCTCTTAGTTTAGAAAGTTGGTAGAAATAATACCTAAGTTATTATCTATATATCAAGACTTCTTTTGTTATTTGAAAAGGAAATATCTTTAGACTTTGAAGAAACTTCTTTTATTAATAGTTTGAAATTTCAGATGAGTTTACATAAACTTTTAAAAGAGATTTATTTGAAAATATTTTTCTAAATATTTGGAAAAACATTAATCAAATTTTATTCTTTCATAAAAAAAGATTCATTTTTATTTGGACAACAATTTATTAGCCATGCATAAATATGATCATGTAGTTTATAAAAGCTAAAAATATCACAAGATAAGATAATAAAGAATATAAGAAATAAATAAGCATAATAATAATTGTCAAGTATTGGGAGTCTTAGCTTCTTCATGGCTTCCTGGGACTAAAAACAGACTAGTCCCAAAAGAAAAAGAAAATTTTTTTGACTTGATGAGGACAAGTCTAAGATTAGAAAGACTAGTCTTAAAACAACTTCAAAGTAAGTAAATTGTAATAACAAGTGAGCTTATATGTTCTAAAAAATATATATAACTACATAACTATATTTAGTTAGATATATATAGAACTAACATAAAGGAAAATAGATTCATGAACAAGAACAAAGTATGAACATATTGTTGCTTTCCTAACCTCCATGGTTTAGAAAACACACCCTGTGTTCATACTAAGTAAATGAACATAAGGAAAACTTAAACTATTACCTATAGAAGAAAGAGAAACTAGAGAAAATTTGAGAGAGCTTTTGGAGAGATTTTGAGAGAGTAATTGTAGTGTATGAAAGGTGTGAGGGAAATGGAAGGAAGAGGTGGTATTTATAGGAAAAAGTGGAGGATAATTTGTGTTAATTAAATAAATGAAAAATAAAACAAATTTAGGAAAGAAGGGAGGGGGCTGGCACAATTTTGAGAGGGAGAGGGAGAGAATTTTTTTTTTTTTTTTATATATTTTCCTTAATGAAAAGTAAGATGTCAGAGATGCAAGGTTTTATTGGAAATGAAAATTGTAAGAAAATAGGTGTATGGTTGTAAGAGTACGTTGTAAGAAAAAGTAGAGATAGATAAATAGTGTATAATAGTATTGAATATTGTAATGTGAAGTAGATATGATAAATAAAGTACCGGTAGTAAGAAAATACGCATAAAATTGCAATATCTGATATTTTTAGTTACCGAAAAATTATAAAATTGATATTTTCGAAAACCGTATCTCTTTACGAGTCTAATAGTATATCCGAAATATTTTTACTATTTTGAGCCTTGGGACATGCTTTTCGAAAACTGTATCCGACCGGGCTTAAAACGAATCGCGGTTTAACTAATATGATATTTTTAAGCTTTCTCATGTTATTACGAACTATTCTACATACTAATCTTTCACTTACTTACTTAGGGTTATGAACACGTGATTGCGGGACTTGAACGGTTACGACTGACCAGGGTTTTGTTGACTTTAGGATTTCCGGTTGACCTTCTAATTAGGGTTTAAGCTTAATCGATCGTAAAACTTTGGGGGTTTACACATACCACAGGCTATATCAAGGGATCATAGATTCTCTATGGGGGAACTCAGATCCCCAACATGATGGCCACAGCTTGTGCCATGAGCCATGGGGCTTGACCCTCCACCTTTCTCTTTGTCCATCCCTTGATTGTGTTCTTTTCCCTTACCTACTTGTGTTTCTTATTAATGAAATTCATGTTCAACATCTTAGTGTGCTCTTGGTATCCATTGACAAACTAGGTATCCTCTTCATTGGTTATGTAGGTAAGACTCTTTGAACTAATCCTTGTATTCCTTAGATTTGAAAACTTTAGTGTTAGTCATTTTAGTTCAAAAAACATGTTAGGTTTAAGTTTGTGGATAAATCTAATTTATTTCTAATTTATAAGTGCTAAAAAATATATTTTTTAGCCACTTTAATGGAAAATATTATGAAAATAGTACTTAAAATTCTTATAATTTGATTTTAGGTCTTTAAATTGATAATTATCGGAAATTGAAAGATTTGGTTTAGTTTTGTGAAGATTGGAAGTACATTAGGTGAAAAATGATGAATTTTGTGAAACACGTGAGATAGACACTACTGCATCACATGCTGGTGTCATTTGAAATTTAAAAGTTAGCAAAAAAAGGAAAAAAAACTGTAAATTAGCGAGACATGAAGACAACACTATCATGTTCTTGCTCGTGTCATGCCCACGAGAAGAAAATTTAGCCATAAAAAATACACAAAGGGAGATACTATCATGTCTTGCTTGTGAAAATTAGGGAAATAAAGAGCAAAAGGTTACACAAGCTCTGACACAATCATCTTGCCCTTGTGTAACTTTACAGGATTAAAGAATAGAAAGTTACACAAGGAAAGACACCATCATGTCAATTTATTATTGCTCTTAAAAATTAAGGATGCCAAGTTGCACCACCTATGATACTACATTGCTTATATGATTTGTTCTTCATTGTTTCTAATATATTGACGGAATTTCTTGAATTTAATTGTGTTATACTCATTTGTTATCTTGAATTGATAATATGAAATATTGGTTCTAGATTTGATTTCATGTAAATTAATTGAAGAAATTGTTTGTGTGAATCAGTCTCCACAACCGGAAAGAATTGCATGCAACCTTAGAATATAGGATGACATAATTTAGGAGAAATTCTTTTTGCAGGAATTTTACTATGATAATGTGATCTTAGGAGGTTTTAACGAAAAAGATATTTTAGTTAATCATCTAAAGATTAGGATTCAATAATCTTGAGTAAAGCTATTGAATTATTTTAGAAATTCCTCCTGTTAAAGGATATTAATTATTATATTAGGATTACTTTTAGTGAAATCGTACAACACCTAGTGGGGATTTGAAGCCTAGATGCTGTTGCAATTTGAATAACATTTTGAAACCTTTGATTTGTGATTTACACTTAGTATCTATGATATATATTATCTTAACCTATTTTGTCACGCCCCAGAGGGTACCCTAAACGTGGTAGTCCACTGCATATAATATTAAAGCTAATGAATGACAATCCTTAGTCATGCAGGAGCTTCGATATCATATGCAAGGCATGCTTCTAAGATAGTAGGAGACTCATAGGGGTATTACGTTTAAATAGATAGCAAAAGCAAGCATGAACTTAAATAGATAAATATAAGATCTTCATTTAATAACAATTTAGTACATCACCTTAGGGGCATTCCCTCGCCTTAAAGTCTTTGTACAACTATACTAATATCAAAATAAACATAACTACCACATAAGCCTACTATAGAGATTTTTCCTAGAAGTCTATATTCAAAACTAAAAATACATAAACTTATTCCAAAAATTCCTAGTAGCTTACACTCGTACCTGGCATACGGGGCTTCTTGAGGCCAACCATAGATAATCATAGTATAATAGAAAACTATAAGGATATAAGCATGACTAGCTTAGTGAGATAATTCCATCTATAAGACATTTCCATAATTCAAACAAGTATTTAATCAAAACATATGAAAATGCACAAATCATATGAACAAGCAAGATACACATGATTAATTAGAAATCAAGTGTAGCATGGATTTAACGCCCTCCATGACAAGGGTTGGGAGGTTACAGCCCATATGACCATCAATATCTGCAGATTTACTGGCTCATGCTTGCCCTGTAGACTTTTCGGCTCCTACTAGCCACCATGTAGACTTTCCAACTCCTACCAGCCACCACTACCATTTCCTCGTTTCCCCACACGAAGAAAGGTGGCGACACAAATGTGTCCCATGTATATGATATGCATGAATTAATTCCAATATAAATTTAACCAAAAATATTTAGTTCAAGTTAGAGTTGATCAACACAATTCTCATCATATCAATACAAGAATCACAAATTATTTATCAAACCAAAGTCCGATATTCTTAGTTTATATTTAAGTAATCATAATCACAAGTCACATGACAATTGTTCATTTTATCTTTCTCTTAATTTCTAGTGCTTCTATTTACAAGCACAAAACAAGGAAATGTAACTTGATGAGAGGAATAACTCACTCCATATCGGTAGATCTAATCAAAATAGTCCTCCGGATGGACGATCTCGGGTCCCTCGTCACCTAAACAAGATGAAATACCCAAAATGAGTCTTTCATAAAACTTCTATTCTTGAAGATTCCAAACTTTTCTTAACATCGCGGTAAAATCGTATAAGGAGAAATTCTAACTTAAAATGGCCATAACTTGCTCATTTTAACTCGGAATTTCGCGTATAATATACCGTTTTCTACCTACTCGAAAAGATCTATGCATTTCTAAGCTTATTTTCATAAAACTACATCGTTTGGGTTTCGAAAAGACAGCGACCAGATTTGCCACGAATTTGCAAAAACTTGTTTTCCTTCTTGTAAACAAAGCTCATTTGAAAAGATGAATATTTTAAGTATTTTGTAAACTTTTTGAAAGGTATATACATATATGTAATGACTCATAACCAATGTATGAAGTAAATGGAGTTGTCTCAATATATGAAAAAGTAAAGTTTTTAGAAGACTTTGAACTTGAGATTTTGTTGGATATTCATTTTTCTTTTGAAAAGATCTTGAGTTATAGATATTCCTTTTTCTAAATTTAATCTCTTGTAATTGCTTTTAAACTCCTAAGGAGTGGTTTTATTTTCTAAACTTAGATTCCAACAACTTTTTAAAAGTAATAAATGATATTTTTGTTTTTTGTAATGATTCCAAAATAATTTCTAATTCTTGATGAAAGATAAGTTTTCATAAAACCTTTTATTTATTTAAAAAAAAATCATTTCCAAGCATGTTCATGAGTTTTTAAGAAATCCATTTTCCACATTTATTTAAAAAGAACCTTTAGTTTAAGAAAAAACTTCCTCATTTATTTTTGTTGAGACAAAAACATTATGTTCATGCATGAATATGAATCATAAACTATAGAAATATAAAGGAACATAATAACTTGAAAGATTAAGAAAATAAAAAAGTAAATCAAGTATTGGGGCCTTAGCTTCATCAAGGTATCTCGGGACTAAGAAAAGACTAGTCCCGAAAAGAAAAGAAAAAGTTTTGACTTGATGAGGATAAGTCTAAGACTAGAATGACTAGTCTTAAAAATAACTTGAAATAAATAAATTGCAATGAAGAAAATAAATTGCATGAAAGATAAATAAATTGCAAGACAATGAGCTTATATGCTCTAAATAATATATATAGCTATATAGATATTTAGATAGTTATGAACATAAAGGAAACATAAAGGAACATAAAGGAATTGTGATTATGAACAAAAACAAAGTATGAACCTATTGTTGCTTTCTTAACCTTCATGATTTTAGAAAACACACACTAAGTTCATACTAAATAGATGAACATAAGAATTTCTTGAAGGCATATTACCTAAAAGAAAGAAGAAGAGAGGAACTTCTTGTAAGAGACTTCTTGGAGAGAATTCTTGAGAGATTTTGAGAAAGTAACTTTAGTGAAGAAGTGGTGTGAAAGAAGTGAAGGTATGAGGGGGTATTTATAGGAAAATGTGGGGGATAATTTGTGTTTAATAAATGAAAAAAAAAAACAATTTAAGGGAAATTGGGAGGGGGCTAGCGCAAATCCATGCATGGGGAGAGAAAAATTTTAATTTTTGTTATTTTGTTAATTAAAAGTAAGAAATGAAAGATGTGAAATTGTATTGGAAATGAAAATGCGTAAGAAATAGGTGTATGGTTTGTAAGAGTAGGTTATAAGAAAATATAGAGATAGGTGAATAGTGTAGAATAGTAGAAAATAGTGTAATGTAAAAGTAGACATGATAATTTAATGCCGGTAGTAAGAAAATATGCGTATAAAAGCGATATCTGATATTTTTAGCTATCAAAAAATTACAAAATTGATATTTTTGGAAATCTTATATTTTTACGACCCTAACGGTATATTCGGAATAATTTTCCTATTCCGAACTCTCAGGCACGTTTTTCAGGAACTATGTCCAATCGGGTTCAAATGACACTCGAATTCCTCCAATCTGATATTTTTATATAACCTATAGCTATTACGAGCTATTATAGCTAACTTTTCCAACTTCGTTTTCTAGGGCTTGAGAAAACGGTAATGCCGGATTTAAGCGGTTACGGTAAACTAGGGTTTTGTTGACTTTAGAAATCCGGTTGACTTCCGATTAGGGTTTAAGCCTTAATTTGGATCCAAAAATTCGGGGATTTACATATTTGATTTTGCAGGTTGAAAAACGAGGGAATAGTGATTATTAGTATTCATCGATCCTTATGGAAACGATATTCATCCTCAATAGTTATACTACAATAGTGATAAGTTCACTTGCTCGAAATACAATCACAACTAGGATTAAGCTTGAGATTTTTAACTTGTTGCTGATTTTTTAATATCATTGATAGCATATATGTAAACCAAGGTTTTGGCACTGTTGTTGGGGATTCGGTGATATTAAGAAAGTGGCTATCTTGTTGATTTAACCATTCTCTTCTTTTTTATTTGTTATTAACCATTATTTCTTTTTACACCTCTTAGTGGTTGAATTTATCTCTAAATTAGGATTCAAAGATATTTTACGGAGACTATTCATGAAGTACAAATTGTGGAACTATGATAGAAGCTATTGGAATATGCTCGATAGCACGTACAAACCTGTCTCCATGGACTTCGTAAACTTGGTATGTTGGTATAGTGGAAAATCGCATTCATGTAAGTGCATCAATCTTCATTATTTTGATTCACTCCCTTGTATAATATTACCTCCATTATATGCAAATGAGAAACCGTGCAAAAAAGCTATGGGTAAATTGGCCTAAGAATATTGGGATAATTATAAAAGTCTTGATGTAAATACCTTTGTTCCTATCTCAACATCACCTCAAGTATCATGCCACTTCTGCACTTTCGACGAAAAGATGGATCCTAATAGCCATTCAATTGAAGGAAACTTAGATGAGAGTGATGAGGACTTTAGTTCTCAAAATATGCAATTGCTTCATGAAAAAAATTGTGAAATTTTTTCAGTTCCAAGTATGGAGAATGGAGATGTTGACGATCAATTAGATATCCATTATCTAGAGCCTTCTTTAGTTGTTGTTAAGGAGTATGAGATAGAAATAACTTATTTTGTGTTATATTTGCCTTTAGGATTTTAAGGATATATACTTGAATTTGAGCAGACGCATGATTTGTAAATTTCCTTTTGTGTTATATTTGCCTTTAGAAGCTTTGTAAGAGTTTCCATCTAGCTATTCGCCAATAATGAAGTATCTCTTATGTGGTCTAAAGTTGTGGGAGTGGGACACATTCCCGTAGAATCAAGATGGAGAAGTTAAAAACATCGAGTCAATGACAATAAATAAAATCACTACATGAGAGGTAACCCATGCCTAATATTCTTTCTAACCTTACTCTTTATTTTTTCCTTAAAAACATAACCCATCCCAACTAATTGAAGCTTGATTTTTTCAAGAGTTTGGAGCTTGAAAAATTATATTTTGATGTTTGGAGTTGAGCTAGCAACGTAAAATATAATATGCATGCTCAAAATGTGAAGGCAAGTTTTTACTTCTTGTTTATCAAAAACACACGAACAAGACATAATCATGTCCTAAGTTGTGTAACCCTCTATTCTATGTGAAAAACTTGCACTTAAGTAATACACGAGGGAGACATCATCATGTTTTGCCTCATGCAACTCTTTGATTCTTGAAAAATACAATTACATGAGAGAGACATCTCCATGTCTCTCATCGTGTAACTTTATATGAGAACATGATTATGTCACCTGAGCACCACACGAGAGAGACACCACCATGTCTTTGCTCGTGTGACTTTCTAAGGGGATACACTTGAAGTTCTTAGGTACTACATGACAGAGACATCATCATGTGTAACTTCTTGAGACCCCATTCTAACATTACATGAGAAGGACATCACCATGTCTCTTCTTGTGTAACTTTATGTGGCCATGTTTCAAAAATATAAACGAGAACAACATAATCAGGTCAATCTCGTGTAACTTAACTCATATAAAAACGAGCTGCACACTGGTCACGCACACCAAATTTCTCACTCTAAATCACACAAAAACACATACGATGAACTCTTTCTTCACCATCATGCTCAATCCTACTCCAATTCAACTTGATTACTCCACTTAAGTAAGTTTTCGTCCCTTAATCTCTTTTATTTGTATACTTGTTCTTGACTTAAGGCAAAATTCACCAATGGTGGTTAGAGAAGAACACAAATTGATTTGTGCATGTGATTAAGTACTTCTTGATTGATTGAACTTACATTAATTGTCATGTAGTTGCATTGTTATCATATTCTTGCAATTGCGAGTGGATAATCCTGATTTTCTCATACTGTGCTAAAATTATGTAGTGGATTTTGGGGCTTTAAATGAATGAATCTTAATTACTACTATATGATTATTCTAGGACCTAGTTTAGGCGCTAAAAATTGATTGTGTGGCATCAATCAAGGATGAAATGTGCTACCCCCCTTGTTTTGAGTTTGCTATCGAAAAGAAATAAGAAAGACATGATCATGTCTATCTCATGTCAAATTAAATCTCCTTTTTTCCTAACTATTTGGATTGTGTTGCTCTTATATTCTTCATCCATGATCTTAATCATCTTCTTTGCCATATAATGGAAAGAATTTTAATACGGATTGGGTACCTTAATCATCATTCATGCATAAATCCTATAAGACTTCTTTTGTGTTTACTAATGTCACATGTTGTAACATTGCTTTCTCTTATAGGATGCATTTAGAGCAACCAAGGAGGTGGCACAGATTGAGGCAGTTAATGAGGAAGATGAGGAGGAGGAGATTGATGAAGTGCCATGGAGACACCATCAGTACATAAATAGTGTTGATCTATTTGTGCTCCAACTAAGGATGTCCCTGACCCCTATGGGAATTGATTTGTCGGATGACTGTCATTTGAGTGACCTAATGATGGGTTGAATCCTATTGGGCTAATTGGGGGATATGTGTTTTACCTTTTAAACCAACTCTAACTTTCTTTTGTCTTTGTTTTGGTGACTTTTTATAGCTTTATCCCTATTTTGCATATACCCTTGACTTGATAAGTTGCACATGTTATGAACAACTATGGATATCAATCAAGTTGATGCTTTCATTACTTTAGTTGCTGTTCATTCTTTCGTTTGCATGCTTGAAATTAAACCGAGAAAGTGTTTTTTTTCCCTTTTTCTTCTTATTTTTCTCCCTTAATTATATTATAATGTGACATTAAGGACAATGTCAATTTTAAGTATGGGGGAGGATTTAGGAAGAGATGAAGGTTTATCATGATTTTATTACTTGATTAATCCTACTTAAGCATATTTTTGTTTGGATTAAATTGTTAAGGCTACTAATGGAAAACTAATTGTGTTACACTCATGAATTGTATGCGATATCTTACTTACATTCACCAGAAAAGTAACCGGAATTAATGAAATTTAGCCTAAAATTTTCAATTTTGGGAATTAAATTACTCAAGTATCTGTACTATTTATACTTTGCTAGAATTGAATAGTAAAATCCTTGTGAAGTAAAGTTGAGATTTAAACCTGGAATCTAGGGTTGGAATTAAGTCAATGTCATTAATTAGAGGTTAAGTGGTTGTATCTTTAAGATGACTTTTTAGTATACTCATTCCTTGAAAACCTCGAGAGCACTATATTTTCTAATGTATGTTCAAGTGAAGTTGTCTCTTGGTGAATTTCCTAAAACTTAATTAAATTAAGTCGGAATACTAAATTAATATAAATCAATATGGTTGGAAAGGACAGGCCTTGGTCTCTTAAAAGAACGAGGTTTGACCCCTAATGTTGACTAGGCTAAAAAGAAAGAAAAAAAAAAAATTTGTTGATATGGGTGGGCCTTGATCCCTTAGAAGAGCAAGGGTTTGACCCCTCTATCTATGTGATTGAAAAAAATTATAAAAAGCTCGTTTGGTAAGGGCGGGGCTTGGATCATCAAAAGAGCAAGATTTAACCCCATTGCCAATTTAGAGTAATGCTTAAAAAAAAGAAAATTACTCTCATAAAATAAGACAAATCAAAAGTAGGAGAAAACCTAGGGGATGATAAGAAAAATGCATACATTCTAAATTGTGGTGCTTAGATAAGAAAGATGGGGTAGTGTGTACTTCTTAGTCTAGTATACAAAGTACAGCTGAGTTTCACCTAATTGGTTAACTTTGTGCTTGGTTTTTTACTTTGGAATCTTAGTTTAAATTATGAGATTAAACTTTGGTCAACTTGGATTAACTCTTGAATTCTGGTATCTTCAAGTATTTTGATTATAAGTTGGCTATTTACTTGAGTATAAGATAAGTTATTTGAACTGTAATGCTAAATCCAAAGTGAATGCAAGATGGGATTTTGAGCTCAAGTGAACTCCAAATCTGTAATCTAACGGTTGTACTATGTAGTATTATCTCTTAGAGCTTATTTTATCTTATTCTCAATTTGGATTCTTTTTCTTGATTTTATTTGCTTGAAGACAAGCAAACGCTTAAATATGAGGAAATTTGATAAACCTATTTTATTTTTAATTTATAAGTGCTACAATATGCTTTTATTAGCCATTTTAATGGAAAATATTATGAAAATAGTACTTAAAATTTTTATAGTTTGATTTCAGGTATTTAAAGTGATAATTATTAGAAAAGGAAGGATTTTGTCTAGTTTTGTTTGAAGTAAATTGGGTGAAAAATGATGAATTTTGTGAAAGATATAAGACAAACACTATTGTGTCACTTGCTCATGTCATTAAAATTAGTGCCGAAAGGAGAAAAAAGTATAAATTGGCAAGAAATGAGGACACTATCATGTTCTTGCTCATTGCATGCTCACGAGAAGAAAATTTGGCCATAGAAAAATATACGAGGAAAGATGCTATCATGTCTTGCTTGTGTAAATCAAAGAAACAGAGAGCAGAAAGTTACATAAGCTTTGACACAATCATGTTGCCTTCTTGTAACTCTATGGCATTAAAGAACAAAAAGTTACACCTGGACAAGCACCATCATGTTTGTCTGGTATTGCTCTTAAAAATTAAGGAAACCAAGTTATACCAACTGCGACACTGCCATGTCATCCCAGTGTAATTTTGATATGTTCGATATTTTTGGAATTCCTCTATTTTAGGAAAGTATGAGTTATGACTTGAAAAAAAAAAGGTAACTCGTATACTCAATCGAGTTTTAATTGATGAATTCCTATGATTTGTTCCTAAGAATTGGTTAGTGCAAGGTAAGTATACCTATCATATGCAGTATAGGAACAAACTATAGAGTCGTATTCCTCGAGGTTCCCAACTAGTACTATTACTTCCCTTCTTTATTATTATCTAGCAAATTAAAATTGAATTAGGCAAATGTAATAAATAAACTAAATTGGTTAATATCTACAGCTAACGTTGCTAACATAACAATTAAGTTAATATTATTCCAACAAACCATAAACACATTAGACATGCTTCACTGGAGAATTAACATGTACTACAGCATCTAATGATTGTTAAGTCCTTTTAAACTAGGAGATTCCATCAAATAGGTTAATATCTTTCTCAAGACTATTGACCCCTAATCCTAGCCTTTTTAACTAGAACCTCTTCCTAGTTGACAACCAACCAAAATTGCATTAGAAACATAAACCCAATGTAAATTCTATATATATATATATATATATAGAAGGTTTCACGACTCTATCTCTAAGAACATGAGCAACCTCTCTCTATAGCTTAGATCTATTCCAAAGATAGATTTCTCAATTGCATCCTATGGAATTTTTATTTGATTCTAAGTTGTACGCTACCTAGAATTAGAATGCTTTAACACACTACAGAGATTAGTGAAATCAACAACAATTGACAATCAATCCATGTGCATACATGATAATCATGGGTTCATAAGTCCTAACCACTACTCATGCATAGTGTAGAAACAAAATTCAATACAGTAGAAGAAACTATTAGAGGGATGGAACATAGAAACAACCGTTATTGATGAAAAACACTTGATAATCTTGATAGAAAGTTTGATACAATGATCATGAATAGATGAACTGACACTATTGTCTCTCACAGTTGCAATATGCACAAAATACTCTTCTCTAGAATTATAAGGATTAGTGATACAAGTAGTGAATGAATTGGTGAATGATCCTTTGCAATGTTTGGAGAACTATTTATATGCTTCCTCCATTAGGTACATCTGTTTGGTGAAGAAATGTATCAATTGGCCTTTGTCTCCCTTCAAAAAGATACTTGAATCTGAATTGGTGTGAAAATATTTAATAAGTAAGCACCATCACAACCATATCGCGACCCATTATCTTCTTAGATCCCACTATCCAAGGTAGATTACGGTCATGATACAGCCTGTTATCTCCTCGGATTACAAAATCAAGCCACCATAATGCTCGTAATTTGTCTTAATGAAATTCTACAAATTGATGTCCTGTTGGTTATAGCCGTATTAAAGGTCGTTATCTCCTCTACAGCCTTCTTCTCTTCCGCAAATACTGGTCGTATCAAGCTTTTCCTATACAATAAGAGGAGATCACCACTTAGGTAACGGCCATGATATAGGCCGTTATCTCCTCTATGAATTCCTTCTCTTCTCCAAATAATGGTTGTATCAAGTGCACTTACATGGTTAGTAGAGATCGCCACCCATGCCACGACCATATCGAGGGCCATGATCTTCTTTGTGGTCCAATTTCTCTTCTTTTCTCCATTGTCATGCTCGTTATAGCTCCTCTATAATATATCAAAGACGATCACTATCTTCATAACGGGCCTAATTATGTCTGGATGATATTTTCCACTTCAATCGTTGCTCTATTCGATCCAAATGTTGATATTTAGTCTTTTTAAACTCAAAATGAATATATTTTCAAATTAAGTACCAATTCTCCTAAATTAAGCATGATTTAAAATATAATTAACCGTAATATTACCAAAATTAGTATAGTAAATTACCCTTATCAAACTTTCCCACACTTAAGCTTTGCTTGCCCTCAAGAAAACAAGCTGATAAACGAATAAAGAAAAAATCCATCCTAGAGGTATGAAAACTATTAACATGTGATTCGGTCTTTTATGATAACTAATGATGAATGTATCTCTCACTGAGTTTTCAAAGAAATTCTGTTAAGTGACTTTAGAGGTGCTATTGTCTTATCTGACTTGCTATGATATGCTCCTTCCATTAATCTTGCTAGAATTTTAAGGTTAATCCAAATAATCTGGCATTTAACTTCATCATTTAAATAGAGATTTACATATCGAAAAATCATATATAAGATCTCCAAGTAAAAAAGAATTTGCCAATCTCATCTCTTTAACGTGAAAGTATAGAGAACCATCAATCATCCACAAAGCCTAATTTAGTCTAAACCCCAATACCCCCGCTACCCCCCTCTCTTTAATTATATATATATATATACATTCAAATGTTTAGTTTTTAGTGAATCTCGTAACTTATGTATCAAGTTTTAGCCGATAGTCCTAGATTCGTTACCCAAGTTAACATACGTTATTACCCTTACAGGGCATCTTGGGGGCTTAATTGCTTGAGTTACGAGACTCTCTGAACAATAATTCTTTTGTTAAGTATGTTTCCTCAATCGGTCAATCCCAGACCAGATGACCTTAGGTGATTGGGTTTTAAAGGGATCCCATCAAACCTCCACATACTTAACTTCTTCTTCTTTTTTTTTTTTTTTTACCATCTAGAGGGATGATACTTTAATAAGCTCAGTTGAACTTTTTGTCACGAAGATAATGAAGCTTGCAAGATAATTGAATGAAAAATTATACAATAAGTTAAGTTTTAGAGATTGACTAACTAACCCTTGCTTAAAGCATTATGCTAATCTAACACATGAGTTCCTAGTTAAATGACAAATAAGACTACACAATTCAGATTCAACCATGCAATTCTAGCATATTAATGAAAGTACAAAAGCAAGTAACAACTTTGGACAATATTCAAAACTAGCCACTTAGTTACTTGATGTAAGAGATATTAAAATAAAAAAAACTTTTAATAACCCTGCATCATAGGAGTTTTCCTAAAATGTGGAGGAGAAATTTGATAAAAAGGGTATCATAACCACACTCCATATACATATTCCCTTCCCCATACTTCAGATAAAAATTGTCCTTAATGTCTTAAGACAAAAATAACAAGAAAAAGGAATAAAGGGAAAAAAAAACCAAAGAAAGGAAAACTGAAAATGCCCTATTTTTATTGGATACATTCATTTCACAAAATTCCAATTTGAAATTTTAACTGATGCACCAAAGCATGATCCATCCATAACTAACAAAACAACAAAACAACAAACAATAAAACAAAAGATAAAATAATACAATTATGAGTCTTAGAAAGATTTGATAATAGAGCATTGGCTCATTAACAGATATAAAAAAATAAAAGAAATGAAAAAGTTAATTATATGGGTTAAGCTCGCTGTTGCTGTCCTCTTCATCATCACCTGCTTCTTCACCTTCTTTGTTCCCCTCATCTTTTCCTCAGATCCAGAGTCACCACCCTCTACTTCTTTTTCAGTTTAGGCTGGAGGATTCTGTTGTAGAGCTTGCCTAGGAGCTTGAATAGTCTAACTAGTCTCCCTTCTAATTGTGGCTCTATGTTGTAACTACTCTTCCTCTTCATCAAAACTCTCTTCTTTGCCACTGTCACTTTCCTCACCCTCAGCTCGGTGTGTTGGTATGGGAGGCACCTGACATTCTTGAGCTGGGGGGGAGATCCTTTCTTGAGTAATATTAGGGGGCACATGAGGGACAACTTCATTTCTGGTGGGGCTTCTCTTGAAGCAAGAAGGAACTGATATCTTCAGTTGCTCAAATACTACCTGGAAACCCTCCTTAATTAGTTGCTTCAGACCCTTATTTTCTTCTCTTAGTGCAGCAATCTTTGATTTTTGCTGAGCAATCTTACTTGCTTGTTAGGATACTGCTTGCTCCAATCTTGCAAAGTTCTTAGTGGATTAAGTAGAACTGGGAGGTGCACTGTTGGATTGACCTAGTACCTCAATATCAATATTCGGGTTCATCACCTTAGGGATTCCCTATTGGTAAAAAAGGTTTAGAGGAAGAGGTCTTGATGCACCAACCTTATCCTTAGGTTCATACTTTCTTGGCTAGATCTTTAAATTCTTTAAAATCCTAGTACTGAATGGCCCAAAGTAGACATCTATGCCAGAATCAGAGGCCTGATGCCTAAATGCAAACACCAGAATAACCCTAACATTCACTTTATAAGGTCGGATGATGCTGTAAAGGGGGGGAATATCTATCTCCGCTACAACTCCCTGACTTTCTAATCTTGGATTCAATGATCTCATCAGTATATAATGGAGGATTCGATGACTCATGATAGGGGCTATTTACTCTACTCATTTAGGCATATTTATGACTATTTATGCTTAATCTTTGTTAACTTGAAGATAATTGGTACTTAAATAGTAATTATATTCATTTTAAGTACAAAAGGGCAACATCAACATTTGGATCAAGTTTTACAAGGATTTGAAGTGGAAAAATGTCAACCAAGTAAGATTACGGCCATAACTAAGTTGGTGATCTTCTTGGATGACATTTAAATGTCAATTGCGGGCATAATCTACATGGAAGAAAGGAAATTTCACTCAGAGAAGATTACGGCATAACTTACGGCTGCAATCTTGGACGTGATCTCCATAGATTTATCTAATGGATTAACTAAGGCCATAAATTGAAGAGGAAGTAAAACTTATAGAGGATATTACAACTGTAATAATTAGAGGAATGGAAAGAACAACCTTTTTACTAGAAATGCTTACGGGCATAAGAGGCTTAAGAAATTAGATTCAAGGAGATTACGGCCATAATCCTCCTTGACCACCCTATTCCTGGGATATAATGACCCATATTATGGCCATTATGGCAGTTACATATTTTACTTTTTCGCACTAATTCGGAATTGAGGCATCATTTTGAAGAGAAAGGAAGCCCAACTGATGCCTTACTTCATCCATAAGATGTATTGAATGGAGGAAACATATATATATATATATATAGTTTTTTCCAACCATTACAAAGGGGATACCAATCATTATAATAGTTTTTACCATTGAACACACCATTTTTATTTTTTTTTCTCTTGTAACTATCTGTAACACATCTTACTATTTTGTTATTTTACTCGTGTAAGACATTGATTGTATAAGATAGTGAAGTTTGTTTTCAATCATTAAGGGTTGTTTTCTATCTCTTCTTCTTATCTATCTCATTATGTGTTGTTTTGTATACATCATGAGTGAGTAACTGTTAGGACTTGTGTAGCCATGTTTTAGCATGTATATACATGGATTAATTGCTAAATGTTGTAGAATTCACTAATCTCTATAGTGTGTTAAAGCATGCTAATTTTAGATAGTGCACGATTTAGAATTAGACCAGATTTCCATAGGATGCGATTGAGAAATCTACTTATGGAATAGATCTAAGCTATAGGGTGAGGTTGCTCATGATGCCTAGGGATAGGGTTATAAAACCTTCTACATATGTAATTGAGTTTACCATTGGGATCATACTTCTAAAGCAATTCTAGTTGGCTGTTAACTGGGAAGAGATTCCAGTAGACAAGACTAGGATTAGGGTTCAATAGACTTGAGAGAGATATTAAACTAATTGGTGGAATCCCGCAGTTAGGAAGTATATAACAAATAACGAAGATGTATTACATGTTAATTCATTGGTGAAGTAAGACTGATTTGTTGATTGTTTTTGTAAACTAATTTTGTTGATTAATATATTATAATATAGTTTTAGTTGAGAATTATCTAATCATTTAATATTAAATCTTGATCTAAATTAATCTGTTAGATAATAATCAAGAGGGTGAGTAGTAGTACTTGCTGACGACCCCAAGGAATACGACTCTATAATCTATTCCTATGCTACAAGCGATAGGTGCACTTATCTAGTGTTGACCAGATCATAGGAAAAGATAATAGGATATTGATATATTAAAACTCGGTCAAGATAAAAGCGCACACCAACTCAATAGTTTAAAGATGGAATTTCGGGACTTGTAAGGGCGGAACTTTGATTCCATGGATATCTCCCTCTAGAAGGTAGTGTGGGTGACCTCTATAGGCATAATAGTGGCCATCCTATGAAATTCTAGAGGTTTAATCTCAGTGTCTATACATACACCCATGCCTTTGATGAACTCTATTATACTCATGTCATAGTATTTTCCATGAGCAAAGAATAACACATGATTATGAGTACTAGAGTAGGTACTGGAGAATCGGAGTTCAAATATGCCATAAATGCTAAAATTGTCTTCCTGAACATCTCTTCCTTGATATTGAAAAAGGTAAGCTAGGGTCCTTTGGGTAGAAGCCTTTCAAAGGCTTTGAGAATACCATACTCCCCCAACACTTTTTCATCTAAAATAATGTTACCTATCAACTTCTTATCATCAACTAATTGATCAAACCGGTGTTAGTGGTTTTCCTTCATCCCAGCTAGTGGTTTGATTAGACTACTAGAGCTACCCTTGTTGCCCCCAGTTGGTGATCAATCTATGCATGAATGCTTGAGCCCTTTTTGAGCAGTCTCTTTCTTAGGTGCCAAATAAAAGGGAAAAAAATACACCCTATCAATTCAAGACTATGAATGAAATATCACTTATTAACCATCAATACTAGTAGGATGTATATTAGAAATTGCAATCAAGCTGCAAGCCAAAACTAACTAGGTTTACTAATAACACTTTTAGTACAAGATATTATACACTAATATGCCCGAATACTCTTAATATATTACAACTAACAAATATGGTTATCTCTCTCTCTCTCTATATATATATATATGTCTATATCTCAAATTAGCATGAACAAACTTCACATTACATGATATTAATAATTTTAAATACTAAAAGTTAGAAAATCGCTATGTAAAAAATTAGGGTTTCTAACCATTTGAGCCTAAGTCTGCTTAAATATGTTGTAATACAACAAATCCACAAGATTTAGTCTCTAGATCAATAAACTACCATCAATTTCAAAAAGCCCTAGATTTTATCAAGTGGTTGATATTGGTGAAACTAGGGTTCATGATGAAATCTACAAAATCCTAACATGAAATATATAATAAAGGCATGCATATAATTACTTAAACAATTAGAATCAACATATTTAACATTAAAGCACTAATTTACTAGGAATGAAAAAACCCTAAAATCTTCATGAATCTCTAATTTTAATGAATAACTCAAGAATTGCAGTGAGATATCACATACTTTGATGGTTTTAGCCTTGTGAATGTAAAAAAAAAAAAAAAAGAAAATAGTGATTTAGAGTAGATGTACATAAGGATGCTTAGTGTGAGTGACAGAGAAGAAGAAACAAGAGAGCATACGGGCGTTAGGTTTGAAAATGAGGAGCGAGGAACTGAAGTGGTTCTTAAATACTATTAGGTCGTGGTCGAGATCATGACCGATGATCTTCTCGGACTTAAAATTTATTTTAAAGATAGTCCAGATCATGGTCGTTATAGAGCCAGTGATCTCCTCTGAGCAAAAACTAAGATCCAATTATCCTAGATAACAGCCGTAATAGGGTCATTATATATTCTATGCAAAAATTGAAATAACTGCTAACCTTGATCACGGTCGTTACCTAGGTCGTGATCCTCTCGAATTTTAATATTTGATATGAAGCTTAACATGATGATCGTAATCATGGTAGGATTGATTTGGAGCCTCATGAGTACATGTTAAAACCTTCATTATGGCCATTATTGGTCGATATGGCCCCCCATCATGCCGATTGTTGACAGGGGGATCTTCATATTTTGTCACGCTGATGCATTAAGGACGTGACAGGGCGTTATCTCCATTGATTTCAATTTCCTTCATTTTCATACTTAGATCAAAATTTTGCTAAGCTAAACATCATTTCTGTCCTCTAATTGATCATCCTTGCCCTGAACTTGCCTAATAATTGTTAGATATCTGAAAATTAATGGCATTCATTAAATTAGACCACACATAACTTAGAATTATATTACAAAATTATTGGAATTACACATCAAGAGCAAAATTAAATTAAGCTAAACATGAGTTGCCTCGCATAAAGCACTTGTTTAACATCATTAGTTTGATGTAAAAACGTTTAACTGGTTGATGTAGCTTCCAGGAGTTTGAACTCCTTCATTCTTCCCAATCTTCTTGATTTCCATAAAATAGTTTAAGCCGCTTCCCATTGAATTTAAAAATAACCTTATCTGGATGTTCCACTTTACTATTTCATGGGGAATAACTTTCTTTATGATGAACGGTTCCGACCAGCTTGACTTAAGTTTTCTTGAAAACAATCTAAGTCTTGAATCATGCAATAGTACTAGATCTCCTTCCCTGAATTGCTTTAGATGGCGGACTCTAGCATCATGCAACTGTTTAGTCCGTTCCTTGTATACTCTATTATTTTCATAGGTTATTCACCTCCACTCATCCAACTAATTTATCTGAAGAAACCTACACCAACTTGCTGCTTCAAGATCAAGATTTGCAATTTTGATGGCTCAATTTGCCTTATGTTCTAACTCTACTGGCAAGTGACATGATTTTCTATATACCAGTCGATAAGGTGTAGTCCCTAAGTGTATCTTGTAAGCAATCCTATATGTCTAAATATGTCATCCAATTTCTCACTCCAATCTTTCCTACTATTAGACATAATCTTCTCTAATATTCGTTTTAATTCTCCATTAGAAACTTCAACTTGACCACTAGTTTGTGGGTTGTCGAGAGTGACCAACCTATGATGAACTCTATAGTTTTGTAACACCTTTTCTATATGAGATTGCAACGTCTATTGCTTATCATTTGTTGTCAATGCTTGTGTTTCACACACTTAGAGACATAGTTTACAGCCACCCATATGTATCTATTCTTGAATGAACTCGAAAATGGACCCATAAAGTTGATTCCCCTCATGTTAAACACTTTACACTCCAGAATATATCTTTGTGGCATTTAATTGCGCTTGGAAATATTTCTCGTTCTCTAACACCTGTCACAAGACAAAATAAAAAAGTGAGTATGCTTGAAAATACTAGTCCAGTAAAAACCTGCTTCTAAGACTTTTTGAGTAGTCTTGTTTGAGCTATAGTGGCCATCAGTTAGCCCACTATAACAATAGAATAGAATCCATTGTCCTTCGTCATGCGATATACAATACTGTATAATTTGATAAGTGTAAACTCTGAATAGAAAGGGATCTTCCTAAAAGTATTACTTAACTTCTAAAAAGAGCTTCTTCTTCTTGTGATAGTCCATGTCTTGCGGTAAGACTTTTCTCACTAGATAGTTTGCTATGTTAGCAAACCAAGGAATGCCATTGTCCCTTATCACATGTATCGAAAATAGGCTTTCCTTAGGAAACTTGTCATTAATGTCTTCTTCACACAACTCATCCAAATGCGGGTTATCTAACCTTGATAAGTGATCAACAAACAGGCTTGCTGCCCCTTTTTTGTCCTTTATTTCTAAATCAAACTCTTGAAGGAGCTAAATCCATCTAATAAACCTCAGCTTGGCATTCGTTTTAGACAATAGATACTTTAATGCTGAATGGTCAGTGTAGACAATGACTTCTGACAATATCAAGTAGGGTTTGAATTTGTCCAAAGTGAACACCACTACCAACGAGTCTTTCTCTATAGTGGTGAAGTTCTCTTGAGTAGGTGTAAGGGTTTCACTAGCATAGTAGATAGGCTAAAAGTGCTTGTCCCTTCACTGTAGGGTTTTTATATGAATTTTCTTAAAAATTTGTAGCGGAAAATTAAAAACCCTAAAACCTGAATCTACGTGCTTTGATTAAATTTGATAACAAAAGGAATAAATTCTTGATTTACCTTGCAATTTTGTATCCAGAGATTTGAAATCAAACTCTTGCGATCCGAATCTACAAGACACCATGATTTCGTTGTGCCCTCTACGTAGTCCACACGAACAAGCTACCCAAAAGGAATCAATTCTTGCGTGCTAGCGCAATCTAGAACCTTTCTAGATTGATGAGGAAGATTTGAGTTTTTCTCTCTCTTTTAGGGTTACAGAGTTTCTCTGCCGTCTAATGTGACAGTAAAAGTCTTAACCCTAATGAGATACTATCACACCTATTTATATAATGTCAGTATTTTGCACTGACAATAATGCCCCTGATCTTACTAGGGTTGGTAGTGATAATAAATTATTATTCATAATAATAATTCATATATTCTTCCCATTGGATTTTAAAAATAAATCACTAACTGGTGATTGGCCTCTAGTACATGAAATAACAATTCTTAGTAATTGGCCTAGGGCACAATCACTAACAATCTTCCACTTGCACTAGGCCAAATCACACATATATCTAAAATCCATAATCCCTTTTGGCTTATTCTTTTGTGTGTGACCCTATAGGTTCATTTGATATTGGCAGTTAACTTAAAAACCATTTTTCAGTAAACAAAACATAAGTGGCCTCTAGCAAGACATTATGTTTACCCAAATCAAATGAAGATCGGTGATCCGATTTTACCTGTTCTATAACTTATGTCATCATCTTTTTATCTCGCTATATCTAGATCGAATATAAGACATGGACAGTGTCATTCTTATATCATTCAATCTTGTCATTTCTCGATCTCTAAGTGAACCGATAAAACAAATGAAATTGATAACACTTATCAATTCATTTGATCAAGGCCATGCATTTGTCAGTCTCACTTATCAAGGGGCCCAGAGATATCTCTCTCATAACGAGAGGAATAAATCCTATCTTAATCACTCAACTTCCTCTACATGATATACATTATGCCCAAACTTAACCTTTATAATTATCCGGTTAAAGACAACGTTTGATTGAGTTGAAACATAACGTTTCTCATGTTGGAACCTATGGTGATTTCAGGTCTAAGGATACGTTAACATAGTTATTATAAAATCACTTATGACAATATTCCATGTAGTGATCTCATAGTGGGTCAGTTCAGTACAAAGTCATCTAATATGTGCCTATGAGTTTCATTTGTATCACTATACAAATAGACATCCCGTGTTTACCAAATAAAAACTCATACTAGATTTAATTCATTATCATTCCCATAATAATGAGCATCTAGGAACATTTAGAATAATAAATTATTCATGGATTTCCATTATAAAGTAAATATGCAAACAATACAAAAGAAATGCCTCTATTTATATATATAAATATCAAATGACAATATCCAGATTGCGATCTAAAATCATCCTTGTCAGATTGGAAACTTGCATCTGTGTAACCATTTACAACTAGCTTGTCTTCCAATCCTCCATATATCAAGAATACATCTTTAGTTCTTCTGAAGTACTTAAGAATATTCTTGACTGCTGTCCAGTGAGGTTCAACGAGATCTGATTGGTATCTACTGGTTATGCTCAATGCATATGACACATTTGGTCGAGTGCACAGCATGGCTTACATGATTGATCCAATAGCTGAAGCATAAGGAATCTTACTCATGTGATCTCGCTCATCTTTTGTCATAAGACATTGAATGTTGCTGAGATTTATACCATGCGACATTGGCAAGAATCCTTTTTTGAATCTTGCATACTGAATCTATTCAGTACTTTGTCTATATATGCACTCTAACTTAGGCCAACGATTTTTCTAGATCTATCCCTATAGATCTTAATGTCTAAAATATAGGCAGCCTCACCTAAGTCTTTCATTGAGAAACACTTTCCTAACCAAGACTTGACCTTCTGCAAGGTAGGAATGTCATTTCCAATGAGTAATATGTCATCTACATATAGCACTAGAAAGACAATTGTACTCCCACTAATTTTCTTGTAAACACAAGGTTCATCTTTGTTTTTAATGAATCCAAACTCTTTGACTGCTTCATCAAAACGAAGATTCCAACTCCGAGATGCTTGCTTCAATCCATAAATGGATCTTTGAAGCTTGCAAACCTTTCAGGATTTTCAAGATGAACAAAACCCTCAGGTTGTGTCATATACACATCCTCAAGTAGGTTTCCATTAAGAAACGCTGTTTTGACATCCATCAGCCATATCTCGTAATCATAATACGCAGCAATGGCAATGAGAATTCTGATGGATTTGAGCATAGCAATTGGTGAAAAGGTTTCATCATAGTCTATACCATGAGTTTGCTTAAAGCCCTTTGCCACTAATCGTGCTTTAAAGGTATGCATTTTGCCATCCATATCAGTATTCTTTTTGAAAACCCACTTACACCCAATGGTCTTAGTACCTTCAGGTGGATCAATCAAAGTCCATACTTGATTGTCGTGCATGGATTGCAATTTAGATTTCATGGCATCCAACCATTTCTCGGAATTTGGACCCATTATGGCGTCTTGATAGGTAGTTGGCTCATCTTGATCTATGAGCAACACATAATGACTATCTGTTATGAGAAATCCATATCTCTCAGGTTGATGTCGTACCCTATCGGACTTGCGTGGGTCTTGTGTTACTTGTGGAGGGTCAACAGGTAACTGTGTGCCTTGTTGACTTTCCAGTGACGGTATTACACTATTTTGTGGATCTTGAACTTCTTCAAGATTTACTTTACTCCCACTGGTTCTTCCACAGATAAACTCTTTTTCTAAGAAAATACCATTCCAAGCAACAAACGCTTTGTTTTCAAAGGGATTATAAAAGTAGTATCCTTTGGTTTCTTTTGGATATCCCACAAAAAGGCATTTATCTGATTTGGGTCCTAATTTATCTGAGGCTTGATGTCTCACATAAGCCTCACAGCCCCAAATCTTGAGGAAAGATTGACTGGGCCTTTTCCCTGTCCATATCTCATATGGTGTCTTTTCTACCACCTTAGAAGGAACACGATTTAACGTGAATACAGCTGTTTCTAGGGCATGGCCCCAAAAGGATTGAAGAAGATCTGTTTGACTCATCATAGATCGAACTATATCTAGTAAGGTTCTATTTCTCCTTTCTGATACACCATTCTACTGTGGTGTTCCAGGTGGAGTTAATTGTGAAACTATTCCACAATTTCTAAGATGGTCATTAAATTCTTGGCTTAGATATTCGCTACTTCGATCTAATGGAAGTACCTTAATGGTCTTACCAAGCTGATTTTGTATTTATGTTATAGATAGTTTTGTTATTAGGTTTCAGATTTAGAACATAAAGACCGTCATGTAAATCAGCATTTGCATAAAACATGTCTTTATTATAAATAGAACATTTATTATTCTTAATAATAAAAGAGAAACCATCATTGTCTAAATAAGAAATAGAAATGATATTCTTACTCAAAGTAGGAACATAAAAGTAATTGTTCAACACTAACAAAAGCCCACTGGGCAAAATCAATTCATAAGTTCCAACAGTTAGAGCAGCAACTTTTGCTCCATTTCCAACTTGTAGGTCGACTTCGCCCTTCTTTAGATCTCTACTCCTACTGAGACCCTGCACATTTGTACAAATGTGAGATCCACGTCTGGTATCTAATACCCAAGAAGTAGAAATAGATAAATTTATTTCTATAACATAAATACCAGAAGCAGTAGTCTCACTACTCTTCTTCTTCTTCTTCTTCAAATCTTCCAAATAGAGTTTGCAGTTTCTCTTCCAATGACCTAGTTCATTGCAGTGAAAGCAAACTCCTTCCTTAGGAGGCTTTGCCTTTGGTTTAGGCTTGGGCTTAGGCTTTGAACTTTTCTTAGCCTTAACATTGCCTTTACCTTTCTTCTTCATGCCTTTTCCTTTCTGAACCATCAAGACATTGCTGGGTTTCTTCTTTATGATATTGACCTCAGTAGTCTTGAGCATCGAATGCAATTTAGAGATTATTTTTTCCATATTATTCATTGTATAGTTCATGACAAACTGGTCATAACTATTTGTCAGTGAATTTAGGATCAAATCAGTAGCAAATTCCTGACTTATTGGAAAACCAAGCCTATCAAGATGATCAATATAGCCTTTCATCTTTAAGACATGGGCACTCACTAAACCTCCTTCCACCATCTTACAAGAATGTAAGGCTTGGGTAGTCTCATACCTCTCATGCCTAGCTTGCTGCTGGAACATTTCCTTAAGATGAAGGATCATCTCGTAAGCTTCCATGTTTTCCAGACCCTTTTGAAGTTCTAGACTCATGGTTGCAAGCATTAGGCATCCCACTTCCAAAGAGTGATCTGAATGCTTCTTATAAGCATCCTTTTCAGCTCTTGGAGAATTAGTGGGAGGTTCCTCAGGAATGGGCTCATCAAGGACATAAAGTTTCTTTTCGTGCTTGAGAATAATTCTCAAGTTTCTGAACCAATCAAGAAAATTGGTTCCAAGCAGCTTGTCCTTCTCAAGAACAGATCGCAATGATATATTTGATGTGTTGTTTGTAGCCATTATCTACAATTAGATATGCAAAGTTTACTTTAATACATATAATTGAGGCATAAAATTAAAACTCCCACTAAAATCAATAACCCTCTTTATTAATGTACTTCATATTTAATTATTGCATTTTAGTGGGCTAAGATCCATATTTCACTTAACTCTAAGTCAGCTTTGGCATGACACTTAAAATTAAGTTGTTTAGGTAGGTAAGTCTTTACCAATTACATCATATGTAATTCTTAGATTGTTTATGGAATTTTTGACATCATATGTCACTGCATATTTAAATTCCATCTAATGTGTTAGGCTCAAAACCATTTTGATAACCTAATTAAGTTGAACCATATTAAACTTATGAGTAGCACTATTACTCATCCCGCCTTACTATGATAACCTAATGCACTCTACTTTGGCAGACCTACATTATGATGATCGAAGTCTTGACAGGTGTTTAGTTATGGGTGGCATTCAACTTAAAATTATTGAGGGATTTTAATTATTTAATATTCCATTTTATCATAATGTATGATGGATATTAACATCATGCTTATATAAAAGATAATGTGTCATAGCATGGCCCTTTAATCTATATTGATCTTCATAAGCCAATATGAAGATCAATGGTCTAATCCTAAGGTGAAAACCATCTTTTATGGTCATGAGTTGAAAACTTTCTTGTATCTTCGTCTTGATCCTTACTTCTCCATCATCATGGATTAAGGAAGGTCTTCATTACATCTTCATGTATTTTATTACAATAATAAAAATATACAAAAAGTCCAACAACTATTTACAATAAAACAAAAACGACACGCAGGCTGTATATATGAAATCACAACCCATAAAAATAAAGGAATAGAACCTATCAATCACATAGGTCTTAGGGCCATGCTATGCACCATATACATAACATAAGCACATATAATAGTCATTCACATAATACACAACATTTCATAAGTACATATTATGTTAACTATTATTTTATTATGGAAGGTTGTTATACACCTTGCAGGGGTCAAGGAGACAGCGTCCCCTTGTGGGGGTCAAGGGGGCAATGCCCCCTTGCAGGGGTCAAGGGGACAGAGTCATAATTGAATATGGGTAAGGGAAAACCTTTTGAAAAATTAAAATTTCTTTTTCAAAACCCTTAAAAATTGTTTCTAAAACATTCATGAAAATCCTTTCTTAAAACTCATAAACTGTTCAACGATTGAACAATTTTTTTTTTAAATAACCCAGATTTGTTCAACAATTGAACCATATCATATATGTAAAAGACCCCAAGAATAACCGCATTTTTTAAATATTTAAATTAACAATTCGAGATGAGCAGATCCAATATGCAAAATTGAATATAGTCAAGCACAAAGTCAGACACGTTGACCACGTACAGATCCAATTCAGATGCGCTATTCATCCAATTTGTTTTATTGAAAACGAATGCATATAGACGATCAAACAGATCTAAATATGTTCTTCAATCAAAACTGACGCGCCAACAAATACGGACGCAATTCATGACCGCACAACAAGTTGATTGTTCGATTTTTTTTTAATTCTCAAAAAATGGACGTCTAATTTTGTAGGTCTAAGCGCATAGTTTGAATCCAATCCATAATTATAAGACACGCAAACAGACGCTTTTCAATTCTCGTCCGTGAATTACAATGGCATAAACTGACTATTGAATTAAAATCAAACGTCCAACACACGGCCGCTTCGATTCAGATGCGTATAACAGATTCGATCTGTTAGTTTGTTTTTATTAAAAAAAAAATTCATGCATGATCTAGACACCAAATTTCGTGACTGAATTATCCAGAGTGAAACAAAGACGCCTAACTCAGATCGCGTAACAGCAAATCTAATATGCTTTATTTAATAGCAATTTGTATCATATACGAAAACTGCAAAAACACACTTCAAAAAAAAAAAATCCTAAAAATCTATTGTAATCAAATTACGCCAGATCTAATCAATTCCTCAAAGCAAGGTGCTATAATAAAATTGCAAATCCATATATGTATTGATTTAATTCTTCATAAATTCAAATTAATTTCACAATTAACATGTATAAAATCGAATTTCAAAAAATTCAAATTTCATAGCATCACATGTAAATCATAAATCAGATTTCAATCTAATAAAAAACACAAGCGGCTCTGATACCATTGTAGGGTTTTTATACGAATTTTCATAAAAATTTGTAGAGGAAAATTAAAACCCTAAAACCGGAATCCATGTGCTTTGATTAAATTTGATAACAAGAGGAATAAATTCTTGATTTACCTTGCAATTTTGTATCCAGAGATTTGAAATCAAACTCTTGCGATCCGGATCTACAAGACACCACGATTTCGTTGTGCCCTCTACATAATCCACACGAACAAGCCACTCAAAAGGAATCAATTCTTGCGTGCTAGCGCAATCTAGAACCTTTCTAGATTGATGAGGAAGATCTGAGTTTTTCTCTCTCGTTTAGGGTTACAGAGTTTCTCTACCATCTAATGTGATAGTAAAAATCTTAACTCTAATGAGACACTATCACACCTATTTATATAATGTCAGTATTTTGCACTAACAATAATGCCCCTAATCTTACTAGGGTTGGTAGTGATAGTAAATTATTATTCATAATAATAATTTATTTATTCTTCCCATTGGATTTTAAAAATAAATCACTAACTGATGATTGGCTTCTAGTACATGAAATAACAATACTTAGTAATTAGCCTAGGGCACAATCACTAACATTTACTGCCTAAGTGCAGCGCCTACTGTTGAGTTGCTGGCATCACACATCAGCTCAAAGGGTGGGTTCCAATCAAGTACCACCATTATTGGAGCATTTGTTAGTTTTCCTGTCAATAAATTGAATGCTTCCAAGCAACTTTCATAAAATCAAAATGTGCATCCTTCTTTAATAGTCTGGTCAGTGGCCTAGCTATCTTAGAGAAATCTTTAATAAATCTCTGGTAGAAGCTTGCATTTTTCGAGAAGCTTCTTATGGCCTTGACTGATGATGGTGGTAGTAACTTAGTAATAACATCCACCTTAGCCGTGCCTACCTCAATTCCCTTGCTCAATATCTTATATCCTGGAACCACTCCTTGCTGTACCATGAAATGACACTTCTCCTAATTCAGTACTAAGTTTGTGTCTTCACACCTTTGAAGCACATTTTCTAGATTTTTTAAGCAATCATTTATTGAATCCCCTAACATTGAGAAGTCATCCATGAAGACCTCAATGACATTCTCTACCATGTCTTTAAAGATGGCCATCTTGCAACACTAAAAAATTGTAGGGGCATTACATAGGCCAAAAGGCATCCTACGGTATGCAAAAGTACCATAAGGACAGGTGAATGTGATTTTCTCTTGATCCTCGGGTGCTATGGGGATCTAGAAGTATCCCGACATGCCATCTAAGAAATAGTAGTAGGCATGCCTTGCCAGCTTCTCTAACATTTGATCGAAGAATGGCAACGAGAAATGATCTTTCCTAGTGGCATCGTTCAATTTCCTATAATCGATGCACACTCTCCATCCTATGACCATGTGCATTGGGATTAGTTCATTCTTTTCATTTGGCACTATGGTCATTCCCCTTTTCTTAGGAACCACTTACACTGGACTCACCCATGAGCTATCGGATATAGGGTAAATGAGTCTGACATCTAAGAGCTTGACTACTTCTTTCTTAACCACTTCCTTTATATTTGGGTTTAATCTTCGCTGTGGCTACACAAGTAACTTGTACCCGTCTTCCATTAAGATCTTTAGGTGCAAAATGAGGGGCTAATCCCCTTGATATCTGAAATCTTCCATGCCAACGCCATTTTATGTTGTCCAAGCATCGTCAATAATTGTTCTTTTTAACCCTCCTCAAGCTTTGATGATATAATGATCAAAAGCTTAGAATCTTTATCCAAAAACACATACTTTAGATAATTAAACAACTACTTCAACTCTACTTCTAGAGGCTCTTCCACGGATGATTTCTATTTTGCTATGTTACCCCTCATAATCTCCTCGACTACTGTTTCACTCCTTAACTTTGATTGTATTTCCAACTGTGCTACTGTCTCACCCACTTCCTTATTTGAAAGTTCTACTAGAATTGCTTGAGTTAAGCATAACTCCAGGGCATCCTTGCTCAGCAATTCCTGCACAAAATAAAAAATAGTTAGATCAAGTGAGTCAATATTAAAATATGTACATCATTTTGCTTTATCTGCTTGAAGACATCTGCATTTGGATAACCATCTCATTTCTTCCAACTTTGAGTACCAATTTGCCATCCTTGACATCAATCACTGCCTTAGTAGTATCCAAGAATGACCTTCCCAAAATTAGTGGCACATCTATAACTTCATTCATGTCTAAGATGACGAAATCCACTAGAAAAATGAAGTCTTGACCCTTGACTGGCACATCTTCCACTACCCCCTGAGGAAATTTCATGGACTTATTTGCTAATTGCAAACTCATGCAAGTGGGCTTCAGTTCCCCTAAGTTTATCCTTTTAAACATTTTGTAGGGCATGAGATTTATACCTACTCCTAGGTTTACAAATGCTTTCTCTATAGGTAAGCCATTAATTAAACACAGGATAGTGAACTACACAGGTCCTTCATCTTATGTGGTAACTTATTGAGTATGACAATGCATTCTCCACCAATCGTAACTGTGGAGAGTTCTTCCAACTTCTTCTTGTTAGAGAGTAATTCCTTAAGGAACTTTGCATACCGGGGCATTTGAGATAGTGCTTCTACCAGTTGTAGGTTGATATGAAGCTGTTTGAATAATTCTAAAAACTTACCATAATGCTCATCATCCCTAGTCTTCTTTAACCTTGCTGAATAAGGTAATGGAGGTTTGTATTCCTTCACATGTGAATTTAAATCCTGTTCAACTGAATCTTCCATCTGTCTCATTTGACCTTCAATCTCAATTTCGAAATCTTTCTCCTTCTCTTTCAACTTCTTAGGAGTAACGTTCTGAACATGTAATTCCTTTCCACCTGTCACGCCCCGAGGGGTACCGTAAACGTGGCAATCCGCCGTACACAATACTAAAGCCTAGGAATGACTACCTTAGTCATGCAAAGGCTTCCATATTATGTACAAGGCGTACATCACAACCAAGGGGACACATCGGAGTAGCGCAATTTACATTGATAATAAATAAGTAACAAGGCAAAGAGAATACTTAATATAAAACATAAGCATATCACAATTCAATTCTTAAGGCATATTCTTCTATTAGATTCAAATAAATGTACGTCCCTAATCATATAGGTTATCACATGTAAAGAACCTTACAAAATTTCTTCATCGTATGATTTCATATCCTTAATCATCCGTCCATGACTTCCTTAATGTCATGATCCTCAAATTTAATCCACGAATATACCTGTTTCAACAAAATCTACAGGGGTATAAGCTACAACTAGCTCAGCGGGATATTCCTTTTCATTCGCACCATATTTTCAAACAAGTTTATTTATTTAATCACACATATGCTATGCATACAATGCAACAATCACATGATTACGCGAATATATATGGTCATCCGGAAACCATATATAGAACGGATTTAGCCCTCCGTATCAAAGGTTAGGGAATCGGGTTGAAGGTCTTCGACCTTCTACTGCTAGTCCCCAGGTCCTCACCCACAGCGTTCGGTTGGCTTGGCTCCGAACCTAGAGTCGCTTTCCCCGAGCGATTTGGATTCTCCAGGAAGGAACATGGCCCGTGGCACCGCACGATCACAGCCAATCCAACTCTACGCGTAGGAGTAGTAGCCTTCTGAAATAGATGTGACTCGATGGATACTATACGTGAGCGTTTTAGTTTTCTTAAGCCAAACCTTATTAAGGTTTATTAGGGGCGATCAATCAATTTAGCAACAATAAACAATCATACAAGTAAGTAAACAAAATTACAAGCAGTTCGAAGTTGCGATATTCTTATTTTTCATTTCACGCATAACATAGAATCATATATGTAACATAATCTCGAAATCCCCAAATATATTCGTTTTATCTTTTCTTAATATACTAATGCTACTACATTACCACAAGCAAGGTAACGAAATTAGAAGGAATAACTCACTCGTCCATTTCGTTATCTTCTTAGTCGTAGAAATCCTTGGTAGGGTATTCTCGTATCCTTCGTCACCTAGACAAAAGAAATACCTGGGATAAGTCTTTCATGAATTTCTATTCTCGGAGATTCTAAACTTTACTTAAAATCGCGTAAAATCGTATAAGAAGAAATTCCAACTTAAAATGGCTATAACTTGCTCATTTTAACTCGGAATTTTGCTATATATACCGTTTTCTACCTATTCGAAAAGTTCTATCCATTTCTAAACTTATCTTGGTCATAAAGGTCATTTGGGTTCCGAAAACGTCAGGTACAGATTTAAAACGAATATTACCAAACTTTTGCAAATCCTTTTTCTAACCCAACTTTATTTAAGGAAAACTCTTTTGTAACAATATACATACATATATATATATATATGACCATACATATTTGATAAATACTTTGGATATATAGGTAAGCTCACTTTATATGCAAAATTTCTAATGGTAGTGTCTCAACAATTTATTTCATAAAACAATTCTTTTTAAAACTTATTTTGATAAATTCCTTTTCAAGTATTTGGAAGAAACTTTATATTTTTATTATAAATGAGTACATCCTTGTTTTATTTCCTTCATTCCTTTTCCCAAAACAAGCAAATTTTCCTTTAACACTAGTCTTTCATATATCTCATTTCTAGTGATAAAAGATTAATTTAACAAAAGTACATTAAGTTGTCGAAAACCTTTTCATAATTTGTTTATTTAAGATGGTTTTAGAAAATGAGTTTTGTTTTTCTTATATTCCTTTCTAAAATATAAGCTTTTACTTTCCAAAACTTGTTCTTTCATCTCTTTTTAAAAGAATCATCTTTTATTGATAAAACCCATTATTGTTTAATCTATTTATATTCTTTTGAAAATGAGTTCCTTCTTTTTAGAAATTTGAAAATCATTATTTTTCTTAAGTGGGTTTATCACCTTATGAATTTATCTTAACTTTGAAAATTAGTTTGTTTTCTTAGTTTTATTTCGAAGTTTAAAAGAGTTTAAATCTTGAGCTTTTTGTAAAAACTTTTAATATTAATAAATTATATTAAAAGCTTAGGTTAACATAATATACAAAGAAAACATTTATTTCTTATGATTTCTTGGAAATCTATCTTTGTTATTTATGAAAACGTTAAGAAAACTCCATTTCTATGTTGTTGATAATAACTTCATGATTTTGAAAACTTAGCTTTGAGTTCATTTAAAACAAAATTCTATTTTTTGATTAATTGAGACATTAACATTATGTAAATGCAAGTATCATGAGCATATAAAATAATAAACATAAGAAAATACTAAAAATAATTAATAAGCAAGAAAAAAAAATCAAGCATTGGGAACCTTAGCTTCATCAAGGAATCCCGATCAAGTATTGGAGCCTTAGCTTTATCAAGGCATCCCGGACTAAGAATGGACTAGTCCCGAAAGATTAAAGAAAATAAATAAAAAGATTGTTTTGACTTGATATGGACAAGTCTAAGACTAGAAAGACTAGTCTTAATAATTGCATAAAATAAATTGCAAACTTGAAAGTAAATAAATAACAAATGAGCTTATATGCTCTAAATAATATAATATACATATGTATATTTATATATAAGCAAGATCAAAAATATAAACAATAATAAATGACAAAGTATATATATAATATATATATATATGAAAGTAGTTCCATGAACAAGAACCAAACATGATCTTAATGTGGTTTTCTTTAGTTTTTCAACCTAAGAAACAACATCAAAACCATATAAGGTTACTTGACATAAAAAGAATAGAGTATGAGTTCTTCATTACCTAAATGGGTAAGAAGAAAAGAAGGATTGCTTGAAGGCTTTTGGTAGTGGTAAGTAGTGATGCTTTGAAAAGAAACTTTCTTTAGTAATGGAAGAAGAGTGTTTTCTCTTTACAAGAAGAGAGTTCTTGTAAGATTATAGAGAGGAGTTTTTGGAGAGGATTTTGGCATAATTTCTTTGCTTTGGAGTGGTGTGAAGAAATGAGAAGGGGAGATGTGGTATTTATAGAATTTTGTGGAGGAATTAAGAGGTAATTAAATAAAAGAAAAAAAAAAATAGATGTGGAAGAGAGAGGGTGTGCGCCGGTTTGCTTTATTGGGGGGGGGGGGGGGAGGGGTGGGGAATTGATTTATTTTAATTTGTTTTGTGTAATAAAGAATTAATGTGTAAAGTTGTGTTGGAAATGAAAAAAAGTAAGAAAATAGGTATGTAGATGTAAGAAATAGGTGTAAGAAAAAGTAGAGATAGGTGAATAGTAATGAATAGTAGAAAAGTACTATGAATAGTAGACTAGATAATTAAAGTACCGGTAGTAATAAAAATACGCGTAATAATGCGTTATCTGTAATTTTTAGCTATCGAAAAATTCTAAAACTGATATTTCTGGAATCCTTATATGTTTACGAGTCTATTGGTATAAACGGAATATTTTTAATATTTCGAGCTCTGGGACACGCTTTTCGAGAACCGATCCCGTTTGGGTCCGAACGTCACTCAAAATTCGCGAATATGATATTTTTATGTTACCCTACGTTATTACGAACTATTCTAGGCCATTAACTTAATTTCGTTTTCTAGGGTTTGAAAACGCGGGATTACCGGATCTTAAACACTAGGGTTCGTTATAGGCTTGTTGACTTTTAGGGTTCCGTTTTGATTTCCGATTTTGTCGAGATATTTGTAAGATCGTATAATTTTCGAGTTTTGATTGTTTAAAAATTTTAGCTCGAAATTTATGTTTTATTTTATTTGTGATTATTTAATAGTTTTTAGTTCTCGAGATCGTTTAACCGAGTCTAGGGCTATGAGTTGACTCAGTTTGATTTTTGGTAAAAAAATTTGAAATTTGTGATTTCTGAAATTTATCGAAAGTTTTAAGATTTTGCTGTTGATCGTTATTTGGATATATTGTCTTGATTTGCGTGTTAAGAAATGGTTAGGTGATTTAATTGATATACGGACGTTGATTAATTGGACTTTATATTTCGTTTCAAGGGTTCTCGTTTTCTCAAGATTGAGAAAACTCGTTTTTGATCTTTATTTGGAATTAAGTTTTAACTTGGTTCGACTTTTAGGGTTTTGTTTCTGGCGCTTGTCTTGATTTAGAATTTGGTTTTAACTTGAGTCGATTTTTGGGATTTAAATTCTAAACTTTTAGAATTATTTTCTATGAATTATGAAAATTTTTGGGGGTTTACACCACCCCTCAGTGTCATGGCCTTTACATGCTCCATAGGATTGGGTTTAGTGTTACCTGGCAATGACTTTGGAACTATCTCTAAAAGCATTTTGGTGATCTAATCCAATTGGCTGTCTATGTTATGGATAGATGTGCCTTGGTTCCCAAGAGTAGCTTTAGTTGTCTGTTGGTATGTGTCTGACACTTTAATGAATTAAGTGAGGATTTCTTCTATTGATGCCGGTTTATTTCGAGGAGGTGGGGGTTTCTGGAATCCGGGAGGTTGAACATTTGAAGTTTGACTAATTGGGTTACTCCATCTAAAGTTAGGGTGGTTCCTCCACCTCAATTTGTATATGTTACTATATGGATCATTGCGAGGTCGTTTGGAATTCCTATATAATCAGCTTGCTCCAACTGATTAAATTCTTGGCTTCTTATATATACAACATCTACACTAACTAATTGTTTTTCTTATGACATGATCAAATAATCTAGCTTCTTAGATAATGCCTTAACCTTCGCTGCCAAAGATGTAGACCCATCCACCTCATACATCCCTGCTAGTTTCTTCTCTCTTGAACATGAGTATGACCAATGATAGTGGTTTTTAGCCATGTCTTCAAACAACTGGATACACTATTCAGGCAATTTGTGATTGAGGCTCCCCCCAGCAGTTGCATCAATCAATTGCTTCGTACAGTAGTTCAGACCGTTGTAGAAGGTCTGAACTTGATCCCACTCAGGACGTCCATGATGGGAACATCTCCTTAACAATTCCTTCCATTTATCTTAAGACTCATACAAATTCTCTATATCCATCTAGCTGAATGAAGGAATATTGGACCTTGTAGTCCTCGACGGTGGAAATTACTTGCTTGTAAATTGCTTTGCCATCTATTGCCAAATGGTGATGGAATGTCTTGGTAATCCATTTAACCACTTTTTTACATTGTTTCTCAAAGAGAAAAGGAACAAACGCAGGTGGATTGCATCGTTTGAGGCTTTGTTGATTTGAAAGTGTCACATATCTCCAAAAATTGTTGGAGATGTGTGTTAAAATCCTCATCTTAAAACCCATCAAATTGAATGTAATGCTGGACCATGTGAGTTATGTTTGGCTTGATCTCGAAACTTTTAGTAGCTACTCTGGGATGTGCTATGATTTTACTTGCATCGTCCAAGTTTGATTGGTAGTAATCCATCATAATCTTAGGAGCCATAGGCTGATTGGCTCCAACGTCTTGCATATTATTTCCATAAACTCCAACTAGTTATCTTAATTCATTGGCGGTACTCTTTCATATACAATTCTAGGATTCTCAAGCTCTTCCACCCCTTGTAGGTTCACATTTTCATTTCCTGTACTCATTCTTAATGATTCTGGTTTAGTTTCTCTCACTCGGGGAGGTAATTTTGTGAATTTTTTTTGATATTTCATAGATTTTAATGAAGTGTTCTCTTAGGCTTTGATTTAAACTCGACTAAGTTGGCTACACTACATCAGGTCATAAACCTGCAATCAAAGAATAAATCAAAGTTTAATAAAGATAAAAATAACAATTGCGAAATAAAAAGGCTAGATTAATAACAATAAGGTTTTCCTAATATTGCTAAATGGATATCCCCGGCAACGGTGCCAAAAACTTTGTGCACTTATTTTCGATTGAGTTTTAAATGATGAATTCCTAAGAATTAGTTAGTGCTAGGTAAGTATACATATCATATGTAGTATAGGAGCAAACTATAGAGTTGTATTCCTTGAGGTTCCCAATAAGTACTATTACTCCCCTTCTTTATTATTATTTAGCAAAATAAAATTGAATTAGGAAAATGTAATAAATCAACTAAATTGATTAATATTTATAGTTAATGTTGCTAACATTACAATTAAGTTAATATTGTTCTAACAAACAATAAACACATTATACTTGCATCACCGATGAATTAACATGTAATATAACATCAAATGATTGTTGAGTCTTTCCTAATTGCAGGATTCCATCAAATTGGTCAATATCTTTCTTAAGACTATTGGCCTCTAATCCTAGCCTTCATCAACTGGAATCTCTTCTTAGTTAACAACCGACAAAAATTGCATTAGAATATGAACTCAATGTAAATTCCATATATATATATATACAGAACGTTTCATGACCTTATCTCTAGGAACATGAGCAACCTCTCTCTATAGCCTACATCTATTCCACATGTAGATTTCTCAATTGTATCCTATAGAAATCTTATCTGATTCTAAGTCGTGCACTATTTAGAATTAGAATGCTTTAAGACACCACAGAGATTAGTGAAATCAAAAGCAGTTGACAATCAATCCATGTGCATACATGATAATCATAGGATCACAAGTCCTAGCATAGTGCAGAAACATAATTCAATATAGTAGAAGAAACGATTAAAGGAATGGAACATAGAAACAACCCTTATTGATGAAAAAAAACACTTGATAATCTTGATACGAAGTTTGATACAACGATCATGAACAGATGAATTGACACTATTGTCTCTCACAAATGCAGTATACACTCAATACTCTTCTTTGGAATTACAAGGACTAGTGATACAAGTGGTGAATGAATTGGTGAATGATCCTTTGCAATGTTTGGAGAACTATTTATATGCTTCCCCATTGGGTACGTCTGTTTGGTGAAGAAATGTATCAATTGGCCTTTGTCTCCCTTCAAAAAGATTCTTGAATCTAAATTGGCATGAAAATATTCAATAAGTGGTTGCCATCATGGCTCGTTATCTTCTCAGGTCCCACTATCTAAGGTAGATCATGGTCGTGATATAGCCCATTGTCTCCTTGGATTACAAAATCAAGCCACCATAATGTCCGTAATTAGCCTTAATGAAATTATGCAAATTGATGTCCTATTGGTCACAGCCTTATTGAAGGTTGTTAACTCCTCTATAGCCTTCTTCTCTTCCTTAAATATTGGCCATATCAATCTTCTCCTATATAGTCAGAAGAGATCACCACCTAGGTAACGGCCGCAATATAAGCCGTTATCTCCTATGTGAATTCCTTCTCTTCTCCAAATAATAGCCGTATCAAGTGTGCTTGCATGGTTAATGGAGATCACCACCTATATCATGGCCGTATTGAGGGTCATGATCTTCTCTGTGGTCCAATTTCTCTTCTTTTCTCCATTGTCACACCCGTTATAGCTCCTCTGCAATACGTTCGAGATGATCACTATCTTCATAACTATCGTAATTATGTTTAGGTGATATTCTCCACTTCAATCCTTGCTCAATTTGATCCAAATGTTGATGTGTAATCTTTACCTGAAACGAATATATTTTCAAATTAAGTACCAATTCTCCTAAATTAAGCATGATTTAAAGCATAATCAACCATAATTTAACCTAAATTAGTATGATAAATTTCCCTTATTTGTAAATTTGAGATATTTTTTGAAGATTTGAAGACATCCACTTCAATAATTAATGAAGAGCGCCCACTTGCCTAAATTGAAGGCGTACTTTCCTATTTTATGCAAATGCTTGCCAATAAAAAAAAAAAGATCACTTTCCTGATTTTGAGGATTTAACGTTTTAATCTATAAGAGGAAACCCTCCTTTTCAAGACTTAGAGGAGATCTATAAAGAGAGAAGACTTCTAGAGCAGAAACATAGATAGATAGGGAGAGATAAAAAAAAAAAAAAATCAAAGTTAGGGTAGTTTACGGTATTGTTACTTATATTATTACAAATCAAGGTTGTGCTTTAAAATTTAGATTGTAATAGGGAATGTGCTTAGTTTCTATTCCTTTTGTGATTTTGTTTCTTTTGTTGCTTCTCTTATGTAGGAGTAAACTTCTAGTTTGTGTTTTAATGAACCTTAGGTTGCTTGTATAATTTATTCTTCATTGTTTCTAATATATTGGCAGAATTTCTTGACTTCAATTGTGTTATACTCATTTGCTATCTTGAATTAATAGTTAAGAATATGGGTTCTTGATTTGGTTTAATGCAAATTAATTGAAAAAAATTGTTTGGGTGAATAGATCTACACAATGGGAAGAATTATGTGCAACCCTCGAAGATAGGACGATGTAATTCCTCGGGTTTAGGAGAAATCCTTTTTGCAGGAATTTTAGTACGATAATGCAATAATAGGAGGCTTTAACTTGAAAGATATGCTAATTAATCATACAAGGATCATGATTCAATAATCTTGAATAAGGATTGTCGAGCCTGGATTTTCCCACTTATCTGGTTCATTTCTCCTAACCCGATTCACATTAAACCCGAACCCATTTAACATGAATCCTCGACTAGGGGTTAAAAGAAATTTTAATTTTTGAAAAAAAAAATTTTAGAGTCGCCACCCGATATAAATCGAGAAAAAATAAAGCTAGGATTAATGGGTTGGTTGATCCTAACTTAGCTACTAGTCTGCGAAAATTTGATTTAAAAAATCAACTTTTAAAACCAGATATCATGGATTCGGGGGCTAACCTATTAAAACCAAATCGGTTACCACTTTTGGAATTTTAAATTTCTAATCTATCCTTTTCATGCTAAAAACTTAAGTAAAACATTATAGCACAAATATTTCCAAATCAAATCATTCATTTTTATTTTTTTTTTATTTTTTTAATTTTTATTTATTTTTTAAAACATGAATAATCAACAAATTATCTTATATTTACAAAATATTTATTTACAATAATTTTTTTTTATATTTTTTATGTCGCCCCGCAGGTGCCTACGTACTCGCTAATCGAGATCAGACAAAACGTAGTTCTTTTCAAAAAATTTTTAATTTGTTGGTCAATTTTAATTTTTGAACTATTCTCAATTTAAGTTCATTAAATTTTATATTTTTATGAAAATCATTTTTGATGGTCTTATGATCTAATCAATTGATTTTCATTTCATGAAAACATATTTTTCTAAGTCCAAAAATCATTTTTTATTATTTTATTTTTTTTAAAAAAAATTTTGGTTTTGGAAAATCCAATTTTATCGTTTTTATTTATTTTGTTTATTTATAATTATTATTTTTTTATTTTTTATTTTTTAAAAAAATCATCACTTAAATTCACAATATATTCAGAATATTTCACAATATATTAAAATTATTTTTCATGCATTAAATACACATGTCTAAAAGCAATTTATGTATAAATACATACTAAAAATATTCAAAAAATATCAAAAAAATATCAAAAAAATAAATTTATATAAAAAATAATTATTTTGATTTTTTCTGGATTTTTCTGTATTTTTCTGAATTTTTATGAATTTTTATGAATTTTTTACTATTTTTTGCTATTTTCTGAAATTAATTATATAATAAACTATTAATAAAATAATGCGAATTGACCTGGACCGTTGGATGAAGCGAACGAGATCTGGAGCGTCGATCGCGTTGACTGATCCTGACCGTCTGATGGAATTGACAAAATCTGGGGCGTTGATCGAGATGATTAAATCTGGGCCGTCTGATCTGTCTTGATGAAATCTGGGCCGTCTGATCTGCTTGATCAAATCTGGGCCGTCTGATCTGCTTGATCAAATCTGGACCGTCTGATCTGCTTGATTGAATCTGAGCCGCTGATCTTGCTTGATCAAATCTGAGCCGCTGATCTGTTTGATCAAATCTGGACCGTCTGATCTGCTTGATTGAATCTGGGCCGTCTGATCTGTTTGACCGTTGACTGATGACCGTTGATCGATGACCGACCGGGTTGGATTCGGATCTTCGGGTCGGATCTCGGAGCTCCGGCGGGTGAAGAAGACGACTACGCGATCTTTCGTGGCGAATTCCGGCGGCTCCGGTGGTCCTCGGTGGCTGGAAGCTTGTCGGCCCGACTCCTATGGTGGTTGCGCATCCTCTGAAGGTGGTGGTTATCGCCCAGAACCACCGTGGGAGGCGGTTCGCGGAGGTGGTTGCCGGCGGTACAATTCGAAAAATAAAAAAAAATTTTCAGAGAGAAATTCGATCAATTCGAACAAATCTAAGCACACTAAATCATCCAAATCATGTTTCTAACATTCTTACAACACTCAATTTGGATCAAATCTGATCCAAGAACTTGGAATTTAAAAAAATTCGAATTTTAACCCTAAACTTGAAAACTTCGAATTGATCCTATTGTGTATGTGTTTCTTCGAAATTGACTTGTGCCTTTTGATCCTTGGACCCCTTATTTATAGGTTGCAAGCTCAATTTTATGTTTCGTTCAGTTTCAAAAACGAATCGATTTTTGCCTCTTGATTTTTCACGAATTTAATTCGAAAATTCGTGATTAATTTGTTTGAAACTGATGAATTGATGATTGATTTCTCATATCCTTCATCAAATCATTTAATTTGGGTAGATAAATCATCCAATTTTCATTCAATTCTTGTAACTCTTCATTTAAGTGCAATTGAATGCTTTTACAAATTGATTTTTTTCTTAATTTTTTTAGCACGAATTTTGTGAGTTTTGGGTTGTTTTTGTTCATGAATTGTGCACTAATCTTTCATATTCCATAACCACATTGCAATTGCTTCATCAATTTCAACAATTAATGTTGTTTTGTCAGTTAAAAACTGATGCAAAGTAAGGCAAAAAGTCCCTTTGAGAAAGATGAAAAGGCAAAAAATATGAGATGATAAAAAGGCAAAAAATTTGCCTTTGCTAGGGTTTGAACCTGTGTCCTTGAGCTTGGGTATGTGTGTGGGTCAATGTATTTAACCAACAGGCCATTTGGCCTGTGCCTTGATTACTTAGCCAATTTCATCAATACTTAAGGCTTTTGGAAAAATGAGTTTAATTAAATTTAAGCCTTAATTAATTGGGGCAAAAATTGGGTGTCTACAGTTGCCCCTCTTTGTGGTAAAGTTTGAACAAAACTTTTGCCACAAAGACAAAAAGATAACCAATTTTTGCTTAGCTTCTCATTCCAAATTTTATTTTCAACAAGGAGATTTTTATCTTGTGCTAAACTATCTGTCGAGTTTAGACTTTGAGATTTGCTAGTTCAACTGTCGGACCTAGACTTAGAAAACTGATAGACCATCTGTCGGGTCTATATTTTGAAAAATGATAGGCCATCTGTCGGGCGTAGATTTGCTAGGTCAACTGTCGGACCTAGACTTAGAAAACTGATAGACCATCTGTCGGGTCTAGATTTTGAGATTTGCTAGGTCAACTGTCGGACCTAGACTTAAAAAACTGATAGACCATCTGTCGGGTCTAGATTTTGAGATTTGCTAGGTCAACTGTCGGACCTAGACTTAAAAAACTGATAGACCATCTGTCGGGTCTAGATTTTGAGATTTGCTAGGTCAACTGTCGGACCTAGACTTAAAAAACTGATAGACCATCTGTCGGGTCTAGATTTTGAGATTTGCTTGGTCAACTGTCGGACCTAGACTTAAAAACTGATAGACCATCTGTCGGGTCTAGATTTTGAGATTTGCTAGGTCAACTGTCGGACCTAGACTTAAAAACTGATAGACCATCTGTCGGGTCTAGATTTTGAGATTTGCTAGGTCAACTGTCGGACCTAGACTTAAAAAACTGATAGACCATCTGTCGGGTCTAGATTTTGAGATTTGCTAGGTCAACTGTCGGGCCTAGACTCAAAATACTGCTAGGTCATCTGTCGGACCTATGGGCTCTAATTTGGTCATTTGCCGGACCTACGGGCTTTGGTTTGGTCATTTGTCGGACCTATAGGCTTTGGTTTGGTCATTTGGTCTTGGTCACCATCTGGAATGGATGGATTTCTGAATTCTGTCTTGATCACCATCTTTAGTGGATGAATTTCTGAATTCTGTCTTAATCACCATCTTTAGTGGGGGTTTCTGAATTTGGTCTTGATCACTCTTAGATAGATTTCTGAATTCTGTCTTGATCACCTATCTTTGTGGTCTGAATTTCTGATCCCATCTTTAGTGGATGGTTTCTGAATTCTGTCTTGATCACCATCTTAGATAGATTTCTGAATTCTGTCTTGATCACATCTTTAGTGGATGAATTTCTGAATTCTGTCTTGATCACATCTTAGTGGATGAATTTCTGAATTTGTCACCATCTTTAGGATGGATTTTGAATTTGTCACCATCTCAAAGGATGGATTTTGTGTTTGGTCAGTACTAGACTATCTGTGAGTCTAGACTGAGGGGTACTTGTGAATTTTTAGTCCACTGGGAGTTTTTTATGATAATTTTGGTTCCATATCCAAAAAGCATGCTTCAATTTTCTATCAAAATTAGTTATCCTTGCAGTAATATTTTCTTTAAAATAAGAACAATCAACAGACCAAACTGTATAAATGCATTCATTCAGCATTATAAGATGCTCAAACTTCTTTGTCTGATGATTCAAATGGTGTTTGGTTGTAAATTTATTTGGAAGAATTTTGTGGGTTAGGCTTTGATTTGACTTTAAAGAATTTCAGGCTTTGATTTGACTTCAGAGAATTTCAGGTTTGATCCGACTTCAGAGAATTTCAGGGATATCAACTTTGTTTATAATTAATCAAAATAAAATCAATTGACTTGAAATGACAAATTTTATTGATCAAGGATAATACAACTTTACAGCATCTGAGTTCACAGGATCCTTTAAATGGGTCCATCCATTTGGGAAAGGATTAATGCTCCTCCCGACAAGACCTTCTTCACTATATATGGTCCTTCATAATTTGGTGTGAACTTTCCTCTGGAATCTTGCACATTTGGCAGTACTTTTCTCAGAACCAAATCACCTTCTTGGAAATTTCTTGGCTTAACTTTCTTATTAAATGCTCTAGCCATCCTTTGTTGATATAATTGCCCATGACACATGGCAGTCAATCTTTTTTCATCTAAAAGATTTAACTGTTCAATCCTTTGTCTAACCCATTCAGCTTCTTCGAGCTCTGTTTCAGCCAGTACTCGGAGCGAAGGAATCTCAACTTCTACTGGTAAAACGGCTTCAGTTCCATATACCAGGGAATAGGGCGTTGCCCCAGTTGACACTCTTACAGAGGTTCGATACGCCATCAATGCTAATGGGAGCATTTCATGCCAATCTTTGTATGCAATGTCATCTTCTCAATGATTCTCTTGATGTTTTTGTTGGCGGCTTCTACTGCTCCATTCATCTGTGGGCGATATGGAGTGGAATTCCGGTGTTTAATCTTGAATTGCTGACATAAATCAGTCATTGCATTGTTGTTCAGATTTGTACCATTATCGGTAATGATACTTTCTGGAGTTCCATATCGAGCAATGATATCTCTTTTGATGAATCGCACCACAACGGCTTTTGTCACACTGGCGTATGAAGCAGCTTCAACCCACTTGGTGAAGTAATCGATTGCAACTAGTATGAATCGATGACCATTTGAAGCTTTTGGCGAAATTGGCCCAATTACATCTATTCCCCACATTGAGAAGGCCATGGTGTGACATTGACTGTAATTCCTTCGGAGGAGCATTTATCTTGTTTGCGTAAATTTGACATAAATGACAAGATCTCACATGTTTGATACAGTCTGATTCCATGGTTAACCAGAAATATCCTAGCCTCATAATTTTTTAGCTAGCATATATCCGTTCATATGAGGTCCACATACTCCCTCATGAACTTCTTCCATTAATTTTTGAGCTTCTTTTTCATCTACACATCTCAACAGGGTTGTATCGAATGACCTTCTGTATAAGGTATCTCCACTTAACAAGAAATGACTTGCCAGACGCCTCAATGATTTCTGATCCTTTTTTGTAGCACACTCAGGATAGCTACCTGTTTGCAAGAAAATTTTGATATCTTGAAACCATGGTTTTTGATTCAATCACAGCACAGAATGCGGGTTCACTTCTTATTCGGACTTGCAAAGGTTGTATTCTTACTCCTTCAGTGAATTGGATCAAAGAGGCCAGAGTAGCCAATGCATCAGCAAATTGATTCTGAGTTCTCGGCACATAAGTGAAGGAAATTTCTTTGAATCTTCCTGCTAACTCAGCCAAGTGATTATGATAAGGAATCAACTTGGGATCCTTAGTTTTGAACTCGCCTCGAGTTTGGAAAATGATAAGTGATGAATCTCCAAACACTTCGAGCTCCTCGATATTCATTTGAATTGCCATTTCTAATCCCATGATGCATGCCTCGTATTCCGCTACATTATTTGTGTAAGGAAACATTAATCTGGCTGATGCCGGGAACTGTTCTTCTTTTGGTGAGATAAGGACTGCCCTATTCCACACCCGTATACGTTGGCTGCTCCATCGAAATACAACTTCCAACTGTTGCTTTCGACTTCTGTTTCTGCTATCCTGATACCTTCATCTGGAAACTGATCTTGTTCCTTAATTCTTCGTCATCAACGGGCTTTCTGCGAGTTGATCAGCTAAAACTTGTCCTTTGACTGAACTTTGACTTACATAAGTGATATCAAATTCAGAAAGTAGCATCTGCCATTTCGAGATTCGACCAACCAAAGCCGGTTTGCGTGCTAAGTATCGCAATGGATCATGCTTCGTAATCAACTCGATCGAGTAAAGAGCGTATACTGTCTAAGTCTGTGCATAACCCATACTAATGCACAGCAGGTTTTTTCTATCTCTGAATACTTTTGTTCTCCATTTGAGAATTTCTTGCTTAAGTAGTAAACAGCTCTTTCTTTTCCTTCCTCATCTTTTTGCCCGAGCACACACCCATGGATTCAGGAAGAATTGTCAAGTACAAGAACAATGGTTTCCCCGGTTTTGGAGTAACCAGTACTGGTGGATTCGTCAGATATTGCTTTATCCGATTAAAGGCTTTTTCACATTCGTCATTCCATTCAATTAGGGCATTCTTCTTCAGCAGTTTAAACAGCGGTTGGCACTTATCAGTCAACTGTGATATGAATCGAGCAATGTAATTCAATCTTCCCAAGAGGCCTCTGATTTCTTTAATGTTTTTGGTGGAGGCAAATCCTGAATCGCCTTGACTTTATCAGGATCGATTTCTATCCCTTTTTGGCTAACCATGAATCCTAATAATTTTCCAGATGTCACTCCGAAAGTGCATTTTTCTGGATTCAATTTCAACTGAAACTTCCTTAATCTTTCAAAAAGCTTCCTTAACACCACTACATGATCCTCTCCTTCCTTTGTCTTGGCGATCATGTCATCTACATATACTTCCACCTCTTTGTGCATCATATCATGAAGTATAGCAAGCATTGCTCGTTGATAAGTTGCCCCGGCATTCTTGAGACCAAAAGGCATGACTTGTAACAAAAGGTTCCCCAGGCTGTAACGAATGTGGTTTTGACCTTATCTTCTTCGGCCATTAATATCTGATTATACCCTGAAAATCCATCCATGAATGAAAATAGATGATTTCCAGCGGTATTGTCCACTAAAACATCGATGTGAGGCAATGGGAAATTATCTTTCGGGGTTGCTTTGTTTAGATCTCTGAAATCCACACAGATTCTCACTTTCCCGTTTTTCTTAAGTACTGGCACTATATTTGATACCCAATCCGAATAATCAGAAACCTCAATGAATCCTACTTCAAGCAACTTTTTTACTTCATCCTTGATTTGGAGGAGTAAATCGGCCTAAATCGCCTTAATTTTTGCTTTATAGGTTTAAAATCCTCCTTTGTTGGCAATTTGTGAACCACAATGGATGGGTCTAAACCGGGCATATCGCTATACGACCATGCAAAAACATCCAAGTATTCGGCTAGTAACTTGGTTAAATCTTGTGCCGTGCTCTCAGGCAATTTTCCCCCTATCTCAGATTCCTAGGGTTTTCGCTTGTTCCCAAATTAATCACTTCAATGGTTTCGGGAATTTCAATCCTTCCTTGTTCAAAATTTTGCCAAATTTCTTGTGTTCTAAATTGATAATCAATATCATCTTCAACGTCTAACCCAGTAGAGTTAGAGGTGATATTGATATTTTCATTAATTATACGCGCGAGATATCCCTGAACTTCATCACAATTGTCGATCTGGTTGAATATGAATGAGGAATGTATGAGAATATGTGAAAGCACAAACGGAAATAAATTTCATTAAACTGGGACGGTGTTTAAGTACACTTATTTGAGCATCACATAATACTGAAAAACACAAAACACAAATCTAGTCTTAGATAAGTTCTTACTTAAAAGACTTAATACTAGCGCAAGGCACAGAGAACCAATTTCTCAAGATCATTTCTTTGGATGAAGCATCTTCTTTGATATCATCTGGCTGCTGGATATGATGTGGCTTTGGAAAGGAATGGCTGATGTGAGGGATTTTGATGATTGGATCATACTCCTTGTCGAGCTTCCTCCTTCTCATTTGGTTTTTCATTTCTGCCACTTCAGCACAAGTGGGGGAATAACCAGTCCAAAGGTTCCCACCTGAGTTTCTTTCTCATCATTCATCATACAGACTTCGTCAAACATTTGAGCCCGAAGTCTTCTTCTCCTTCTTTTCCAATGTAAGGGACAGCTGTCTCCTTGTAAATGGCATAATCCTGTTCTCCCATAACAGTGATGAGTTGACCATTGGCTATGAACTTAACCTTCTGGTGCAGGCTTGATGGTATTGCCCTGGCAGCATGGATCCATGGTCTTCCCAACAGCAGATTGAATGTTCTGGGGATATCAATCACTTGGAAAGGAATAATGAAAGTTTGAGGCCCGATGGTGACTTCTAACTCCACTTCACCTATTATATCTCTTTTTGACCCATCAAAAGCACGAACCACAGTAGAGCTTGGTTTGATGTCTGACGGTTCAATCCCCAATAGGCTCAAAGTGGCTAAGGGGCACACATTCAAAGAGGATCCATTGTCTACTAATACTCGAGAACGATCTTTCCACAGCTTTTGACTACAATGAAGAGGGCCTTGTTATGTTGATCCCTTCCTCTCCCAGTTCTTCAGATGAGAAATGATTTGCTCATTTGCAAAGATTGAGTTGATTATATGCCCCAAGGCTTCTTCTGACCTTCTGGAACTTTCACTTCTTCTAAGGCTTTGAAAAGAGCCTCACGGTGTACATTAGAGCTAATCAGCAGACTCATGAGCGATATTTGGGCAGGTTTTGGCCAACTGCTCGACAACTTTGTATTCACTTGCTTTCATCAGTTTTGCCAATGCTGACTTCTCTTCATCTTTCTTCCCTTCTTCATTTTGCTGCTGTGGCATATTCACAGTTGCATTCTTCCGGTCGACTCATAAACTCTTCCTGAGCGAGTAAGGCCACCAACCATGGCCATTGAAGCATGATTTACCGCCTTATAATCAAATGGAGCGGCTTTATAATCACTCACAGCAAGGGGTATCTGAAAGGTATAGTTCCTAGGCTTTGATGAAGTTGATCCATCTTCACTACCTTTGCCTATCTCGATTTTGATGGATCTAGGTCCACCTTCAATCATGCACACAAGCTCTTCTGGATCCGGAATCTCAGCGGTAATCATATTGATAACTGGTCCATGGTTTGGCAATGGGTTAGTAGAGACGTTTGGAGCTTCAATGAAATCCAACTGGATGACTTTTGCATCAATAAGATCTTGGATTTTATGCCTAAGCCTCCAGCATCTGTCTGTTGAATGCCCGATTTGCCCCATGTGATATTCACACTTCAGCTCAGGATTGTAATTTTAGGCTGTAGTCTTCCCTAGGAACTTCAAGATTGATCAGATTATCGGCCCTTAGTTTAGCTAATACTTGGCTAAGGGGAACCGGAATTCGAGTGAAGTTCCGCCTGTTGAACCTTGATTGTTGATTTGGGACTGCACTTTGTTGAGTCTGATCCTTATTCTGATTTTGATTCTGATTTGTTGACAACACGAATGACTTAGTAGGGCCAGTTGCATCTGAAGTATTGACCATGCTGACGGTTGAATCTTTCCCTTTGTATGGGACATTTCTCGGTGCAGTATATTTCTTTTCTTGTTGCAATTTTCCTGCTGAAATTGCATTCTCAATCCTGCATCCAGCTATCACCACTTCTGAGAAACTTGCTGATGCATGCCCAATCAGATGGGAAAAGAAAGGTTCCTCTAATGTGTTGATAAAAGTGAAAGTGAGGTCCTTTTCAGGCATCGGGGTGGTGATCCTTGCAGCCAATGCTCTCCAGCGCTGAGCATACTCCTTGAAAGTCTCTTCTTTCTTCTTCTTCAGATTGCTTAAATCCCATACCGAGGGCGCCATCTCAATGTTAAACTTATACTGATTAAAAAATGCCCTAGCCAACTTGTCCCAAGTATCAATTTCTTGATGGTCTAATTGGGCGTACCAGGCCAAAGCAGCACCAGTAAGACTGTCCTGGAAGGTTTGCACCATCAGCTTGTCAAATTTGCATATTGCCCCATTCGTCGTACATACAATCTGGTATGCATATTAGGACAACCTGTCCCGTCATATTTTTCAAATTCCGGTGCCTTAAATTTCTCAGGGAAGGCACCTTCCTCATATTGAGGCAAATTCAGGATCGCGGTTTGATCAAAACCATCGAACGTCTTCATTTTCTCAAGCAGTTTTCTCTCCATTTCTTTAGCCTGAGCTTCCAGTTCTTTCTTCAACTCAGCCGCATTAAACTCATTTGGTGACTCCTCTTGCTGAATAAGCTGTCCTCAATTTCTTTTCCTTTCTGTGCCCTTGAGGATTCTTCAGAAGTTGTGGGGGTCTTAAGTTGTGCAAGACTCTGTGTTAAAGCCTGCATCTGTTCAGCAATTCCAAGGAGGGTTTGTTCCACGGTGTTGAGTCTTTGCTCATTGGTCTGGTCTGTGGGGTTGCTCCCGGTGTTAGACATCTTAGCTCGGGATCTGGTAACAATAGGGCTCCTAACCGGCTTGGACGCTATCTTTCAAGTTTTGACTTAAACTCGAATTTGCTAGACCTGGACATTTATTATTTATTAATATTCTTTAAAGAATAAATGAATTAATATACATATGCAAGAATGTAGATATGCTATCACAGATGCAAATGGGGATATTGACCAATGATTTTAAAAAAAACATTTGTATTAAAAGATAATGTTTGACATAACAAAAACTTCTAATGGTTTAGAAACCTTATTTCCTAGTGACTGAATCAAAACTACTTTCTAATGGTTTCAAAGAACCTTGATTCCTAAGGACTAAACCTAAACCAACTAAACCAGTCTTCTTGTCTTAGTGGGGCAAACAATCTTGTCTTCCAGGGCTAGAATTTTCTTTCGAGCTGCCTTCAACTCAGCCTCTAAGAATGCAATTCTGCTTCCAGCACTTTGCAGGCGATCCACCATTTCCCTCTCTCTTTCTTGGAAATCTCGGTGACATACTTCCAGGCGAGCCGAAACAGCTTCCATGTAAGCAGTTGTTTCAGGGTCAGGTTCCGATGGTGCTGGTTGAAGGATATCGGGAGCTTCATATCGAATATCCTTATTCTTCTTCATTTGGCTAGCCACATACCACCTGGTTGCTCTATACTTCTTGGTTTCCTTACTTTCTGGCTCGACTTCAAAAACCGGCTTCACCTCTCTATTTTCCCATATAGCTCGGATTTGATTCAGCTTGAATTCTTTAGCTGGTAGTATCTTGGTTGGATCCAGATAATCTAGAGTGACTTGCTCCAAATTAGGCTTGACAGTAATATCTTGCAGCATACCATACTGTCTGATAACACTTGAGGGATAATAACCAGTACAGCCGGTGAGTCCAATTAGGGGTACTGCCATGTATTCCTTGCAACTTAGGATGGCTGCAGGGCTTTTGAACCAGCGAGCTTGCCACATCATGTCTTCAGGTGGCATGTCTTCAAGAATGGCAATTATATCCCATAGAGATGATCATCTTCCATGTGGACCCTTTCAGCAAAAGATTGGATGAGATCATATTTCAGACTGATGAGGGATCCATTAGCCAATTCTTTTCCATAGTGCTTAATGTGGCTAGCAAACCAAACCATCAGTAAGTGCATGCTTGCTTTGAACTTGCCTTGTCCTTTAGACTTGATGTGATTCAGACTACGGACTTGTTCGGCTAGAAGAGCGGGAACATAGGATTTGCCAGCTAAATATTGAGAAACCAGCTCTATGACCCGGAAGTGGATGAACAATTGCCATTAGGGAAGAGAATGGTTGCAAAAGCAGCTACTATGAAGGCATTAACCCGGTTTTCTTCCCAAACTTCAAGTGGTATACTGAAAGTGGCTCGGTTGCTTTTAAAGTATTCAGGAGTTCCAAACCAGTCCATCAGTGTGGTTAGCCGGATGCAATATTCATTGCAATCATTGATAGCTTCAATAATTGGTCCCCTCTTGATCCCAAAAATTCTGATATAACACGGACCGGGCTATGCTTGAAGTTCGGAACATAGATTCCTTCAGAGGTAGGAGGTGCTTGGAGTAGTCTAGTATATTCCTCAATGGTCGGGCTAAGTATGCTGACCCAAACGGAAGACAACTTCTTCAGGTTCCCATAGATGAGTGAGGGCTCGGAACATGGTGAATGGAACATGGATCTTTGGTAGGCTGAGGATTGGGCCTAATCTATCCTCAATGAATGACTTTTGGACCGGACTAAAACTGACAAACCATCGGTCCAGTAGGAGCATTGGATCTTTGAAAGGTTCCACTCGATTTTCTCTAATAAGGCGAGCCCATAAGCTATCGCTACTGTCGGTTGAAGACATCATTTTCTGAAAATTTTTTAAAAGGTATAAGCTAATATTTACAAAATTTTTTAATTTTTTGACAGCTTTTATATTTTTTTAGAATTTCTTTTTTTTTTTTTTAAGTATTTACATATGTACATTTATATTTCAACTCCATTTTTTTTTAGAAAAAGTTGGTCATATCCCATGCTAATGAATGCATGATTTGGTAGGTTCTATAGGTTCCCCGATTTAGTGGTACTAAACCGGAGTGGGAGGACATTTCTTGATCTAGAGGGTGGAAAGCCACAGCCCCCGGACCTTACTTCGTCCTCCTCGCTTAGGCTCTTAAGACGGCCCTGGTACGACCGTATCTAGCACAATCATGCTAATGCAAATGCAATGCAAATCAAACAAACTTTTTTTATTTTTTACTTTTTACTTGTAAGGTTATATATTTACAAAACAATTATTCAATATAATATACAAATAATCACATATTCACAAAAATTGAGCAAGGATAAATTCAAAATTTAAAATTCCTAAGTGGCTAGCCCTCTTTTTTTTAAAAAAAAATTATAGTCCCCAGTGGAGTCGCCAAGCTGTCGAGCCTGGATTTTTCCACTATCTGGTTCATTTCTCCTAACCCGATTCACATTAAACCCGAACCCATTTAACATGAATCCTCGACTAGGGGTTAAAAGAAATTTTAATTTTTGAAAAATTTAGAGTCGCCACCCGATATAAATCGGGAAAAAATAAAAGCTAGGATCAATGGGTCGGTTGATCCTAACTTAGCTACTAGTCTGCGAAAATTTGATTTAAAAAATCAAACTTTTAAAACCAGATATCATGGATTCGGGGGCTAACCTATTAAAACCAAATCGGTTACCACTTTTGGAATTTTAAATTTTATATCTATCCTTTTCATGCTCAAAAACTTCAAAACATTATACACAAATATTTACAATCAAATCATTCATTTTTATTTTTTTATTATTTTTATTTTTATTTTTTTTAAACATGAATATCAACAAAATATCTTATATTTACAAAATATTTATTACAAAATTTTTTTTATTTTTTATGTCGCCCCGCAGGTGCCTACGTACTCGCTAATCGAGATCAGACAAAACGTAGTTCTTTTAAAAAAACTTTAATTTGTTGTCAATTTTAATTTTTGAACTATTCTCAATTTAAGTTCATTAAATTTTATTTTTATGAAAATCATTTTTGATGTCCTATGATCTAATCAATTGATTTTCATTTCATGAAAACATATTTTTCTAAGTCCAAAAATCATTTTTTATATTTTATTTTTTTTTTAAAAAAATTTTGGTTTTGGAAAATCCAATTTTATCTTTTTATTTATTTTGTTTATTATATTATTATTTTTTTATTTTTATTTTTATTTTTTTTTTAAAAAAATCATCACATAAATTCACAACATATTCAGAATATTTCACAATATATTAAAATTATTTTTCATGCATTAAATACACATTTCTAAAAGCAATTTATGTATAAATACATATTAAAAATATTCAAAAAATATCAAAAATATAAATTTATATAAAAAATAATTATTTTGATTTTTCTGGATTTTTCTGTATTTTTTTGAATTTGTCTGAATTTTTTATGAATTTTTTACTATTTTTTGCTATTTTTTATTATTTTCTGAAATTAATTATATAATAAACTATTAATAAAATAATGCGAATTGACCTGGACCGTTGGATGAAGCGGACGAGATCTGAAGCGTCGATCGCGTTGACTGATCCTGACCGTCTGATGGAATTGACCAAATCTGGGGGTGATCGAGATGATTAAATCTGGGCCGTCTGATCTGTCTTGATGAAATCTGGGCCGTCTGATCTGCTTGATCAAATCTGGGCCGTCTGATCTGCTTGATCAAATCTGGACCGTCTGATCTGCTTGATTGAATCTGAGCCGCTGATCTTGCTTGATCAAATCTGAGCCGCTGATCTGCTTGATCAAATCTGGACCGTCTGATCTGCTTGATTGAATCTGGGCCGTCTGATCTGTTTGACCATTGACCGATGACCGACCGGGTTGGATTCGGATCTTCGGGTCGGATCTCAGAGCTCCGGCGGGTGAAGAAGACGACTACGCGATCTTTCGGGGCGGATTCCGGCGGCTCCGGTGGTCCTCGGTGGCTGGAAGCTTGTCGGCCCGACTCCTATGGTGGTTGCGCGTCCTCTGAAGGTGGTGGTTCGCGCCTAGAACCACCGTGGGCGACGGTTCGCGGAGGTGGTTGCCGGCGGTACAATTCGAAAAATAAAAAAAAATTTTCAGAGAGAAATCCGATCAATTCGAACAAATCTAAGCACACTAAATCATCTAAATCAAGTTTCTAATACTCTTACAACACTCAATTTGGATCAAATCTGATCCAAGAACTTCGAATTTAAAAAAATTCGAATTTTAACCCTAAATTTGAAAACTTCGAATTGATCCTATTGTGTATGTGTTTCTTCAAAATTGACTTGTGCCTTTTGATCCTTGGACCCCCTATTTATAGGTTGCAAGCTCAATTTTATGTTTCGTTCAGTTTCAAAAACGAATCGATTTTTGCCTCTTGATTTTTCACGAATTTAATTCGAAAATTCGTGATTAATTTGTTTGAAACTGATGAATTGATGATTGATTTCTCATATCCTTCATCAAATCATTTAATTTGGGTAGATAAATCATCCAATTTTCATTCAATTCTTGTAACTCCTCATTTAAGTGCAATTGAATGCTTTTACAAATTGATTTTTTTCCTAATTTTTTTAGCACGAATTTTGTGAGTTTTGGGTTGTTTTTGTTCATGAATTGTGCACTAAACTTTCATATTCCATAACCACTTTGCAATTGCTTCATCAATTTCAACAATTAATGTTGTTTTGTCAGTTAAAAACTGATGCAAAGTAAGGCAAAAAGTCACTTTGAGAAAGATGAAAAGGCAAAAAATATGAGATGATAAAAAGGCAAAAAATTTGCCTTTGCTAGGGTTTGAACCTGTGTCCTTGAGCTTGGGTATGTGTGTGGGTCAATGTATTTAACCAACAGGCCATTTGGCCTGTGCCTTGATTACTTAGCCAATTTCATCAATACTTAAGGCTTTTGGAAAAATGAGTTTAATTAAATTTAAGCCTTAATTAATTGGGGCAAAAATTGGGTGTGTACAAGGATATTTAATTACTTTAGAAGTTCCTCCCATTCAAGAATATCATTCATAGTGTTAAGATTACTTTTAGCAAAATTATACAACATTTAGTAGGGATTTGAAGCCTAAACACTGCAGCAATTTGGATAATCTTTTGAATCTTTTGATTTGTGATTTACACTTAGTATCTATCATATATACTATCTTAACCCATTCGATTTTGTAGGTTAAACAACGAGGGAATTGTGATTATTAGTATTCATCGATCCCTATGGGAACGGTACTCGTGCTCAACACCTATACTATAGTATCGATAGGTTCACTTGCTTGAAATATGATCACAACTAGGATTGGGCTTGAGATTTTTAACTTGTTACTGAATTTTGATTATCATTGATCTTATACACCATTTGTTACCAATTAATTACCTTTTAAAAATTGTATGTTATCTAATTTGAATCCTCGCTTTTGACGTCCTTCTTGTTGGTGTAATTTTTCAAGTGTTATTGTTACTGACCTGCTCTTGTGCTATCGTGGTTGTAGGCTAGTGCTCCAATCGCTGTAGGGCCATATTTGGGCTTCTACTCATCCAAATTCTAACTTGTAATGCTAAAAGCTTGCTTAATTGCTACCATTGAAGATAAGGCAGCCAATACTTGCTTAACAATTCGGGATAGGATTGGAAATGTCTCCATATGATGTTTCCACCTATTGAGAATGTCGAAGTTATAGGCGTTATCTTTGAATTTGCTTTACTCCTATTAACACCATAGTGCATCTTGAATCTTTGGTGTTAGAACATCATTTTAGGCTTCTTGATTATAGTGGTCGATGGTGTAGTAACTTGTGTGCTTGGAATGGTGGATATTTGTCCACCATTTGTATAAATAAATTACACATTCTAATAATACATTACTTGTCTCTTTTATAATAATGATAGTAGATATACAATACATGTTTTATGTGTCTAACATTATATCAACAACTTTGTAGCAATATTTTAACATGTCTCAAAGTCCTTCAATCTTATTATGTAGATTAACAACCACGTAATGTTTTACATAATATAAATTTTTCTATAATCCTTCAACCACTTTTGAGTTATATCATTAAGGTAAGTTTGTAATATAGGATTTTACATTAACTTTTGTAGTGTTTGATGACGTCACATGTTTTTAGAAGAAGGAGATGAACACTCAAGTTATACACTTGAGGGAACATAATTGTGTAGTAAAATAAAATCTCCAAAATTTCCAACAAATTACAACAAACATTTAATTTATTTGGAATTCCATCTATGTTGCACATCTTTTTAAAACTTTTTGGGCCTTTTACCATGCACTCCACACCATTTTCACCACTTCCTAATATGATGAGTGATTTGTGATATAGTCAACTGCTAATTTTATTTGGGAGCTATGAATTTTTAGTGATTTCCTTCCATCTTTTATGCTCAAGTGTATATATAGCATGCACATTTGATATGGAAAAAGGTTGGGTTGGCATAGCAATTGTAGATTGGTAATTGACTGTGTGAATAGAAGTATTGTTAAAGCCTCTTAAAAAAAATTTTTAGCTAAACATATTCATCAAGAATTGTCCTTATTGTAGAATATATTTTATGAAATGCAATTAATTTTTTATGCATTACCCAGTGATGAATTATCTAGTGACATGTTATGCCCATGTAAGAACTTTCTCCCATTTGTCCTCTTAAATGCCTAAACAGATGGAGACACAAGTGTCATATTCATAAAACCTACCTTTTAGTTTTGTCTTACTTTTCTTGTAAAGTTGGAGGCAACATCTTTTCGTTGTTGATGCACTCTACGTGCGGGCTTGTAGTTGAAGGGTTTCTTGATGGTAATAGATTAGATCCACATTTTGGCTTACATTAAAACCCATGGGCAATGCACTTATCATTTGCACGAGTGCGTCTCAATAAGGTTTGTCCTTATACTACCATAACCTCACTTCCTTCTTTAAGCTGGATCGGAGGAGTTGCTATTGTGATAGATCTATACCATATTCATTAAAATATTTGGACTTTGATGCTTAGGCAATTGAGCTTGAAGCCCAATTTAATGCCACAAACTAGTCTTTTGGACTAGTGGTGGGGTTTAGAAGTTCAAGCCCAACTTAAAACAAGGATCGCTGAACTAGTTTATTTTGCTTTATACCTTATTCAATTTTCTTATCCCTAAAAGAAGACTCTAATTTTTTTTACTCTAATTAAAGCATTATTTGTCTAAAATAGGGCTTATAAGGAAAAATATAGACCTTAAACTTTTTATATTAAAAATGAGAAATTAAAAAAAAATGATTCTTTTAAATATTGCAAAAGCCCTTAGGCTCTCCTTAAACCTATTTGCCAGCCTAGCCTAGCATTAAAGAAAAGAAGCCTTCAATATCAGTTGTTAGATCATTACAAAATGATCTAACGATAATCAATCATGCTTGATCTCAAGTGTTCGTCCTAATGCTGCCCAATGACTGGCATCAACCTCTAATATTTATAAATAAGAGGTTTCTCTTCTTATGGACGAACATTTTGCATATAGCTAAAATTGAGAGCAACATGGAAACTGTATTGAAACATCTCCAAAAAAGATCAAATCCTCTATTCAACAAAGGATGAGTCAAGAATGATTGAATCTAATTAATTTGATCTTTTGTCATACTCTTACACTGGAGAAATTTGGTTTGCCTATTCTCCCTCTCATGTCTCTCTCTATGACATTTTTACATGTGTCATCCTTGCAAGATTCCTCTTAGGTTGTTCAACACACTTGTTGTATGTGATTGACTAGCTATAGTAATCCCACTATGCATATGTAAAAAAAAAAAAAAAATAACCATGCAAATGAAGTGCCAAAAAGTTCAAAAATTTTGAGAAATAAGAAAGTAAGTGTATAAGTATTTTGTGAGCAACTCCACAAATTCGTGTTTCATTTTATAAGCAAATGTTCAAATTTGAATGTTTCAAATTCTTTGAAATGTGAAATAGTGAAAGCCCATGAGATTCCTAGCCCTACACAATAAATCCTCCATTTGTGCTTGTCCCAACATTCACAATCTAAGAAACGAAAACAATGAAAGCTGAAAGTCTAAGGCTAAAAGATTCCTGACTTGGTTATAATATTATTCTAGTGCATACATTCTCTTCTCATTGTAATTTTCAAATTTGAATGTGGTTGTGGGTTTATTATGTCCCGCCATCTATGGTATAGTTTCTAGTTTAGGAACTGATGGTGACGGGTTAGTCAGTTACTGGTTCAGAATCGAACATGTGATGATGTCTAGAGTTGATTGTAAAGAGGATATATGTTAATAAGTAAACTTTCATTCCAACCTACTCTACTATTTTGGAACCTTTTAGTAACTTGTATTATATATAGTAAAAGTTTTATGATGTTAGGTATGTTGTAAATTTTTAGTACTATGTAAGCTACCATGTACTTAATTTGTTGTACTTTACAATAGCTATAATTAAATTTTATAAGTAAAGAAAAAAATGTTCAAATTTTCTTTACTTATAACCTATTAACATAATCACCACTAAAAAAGATAATTAAACATGTATCACATCAATAATTTAAACTGGTACTTAGCACAGTTTCTCTTAAAAGAAGAAAACCATGCTACTAGCAAGTAATTCATATCTCATAGAACAATGATCCCACATAGAGGATGAAAACGAAAAATAACAAATACATATACAAGCCACTTATTCTAAAATACCCACTAATAAAATAATATTAATTGACCATCACAATCTTATATCGAATCAAATTCGTAGAAAAGTAGACTTGTAGTGATGGAATTATGACACAAATGATAGATAATGGTGGGAATGATTAATAAAGAAAATGGATTTAAAATTAAAAATAGCAGATCTGAAAATGCTGTTATTAGCGGTGATAGATTTGTGGACCTAGGATAGCAAAGAAAATAATATCGAGGTTGGAAAAACGGTGGACTTAGGGTAGCAAAGAAAATGAAAATGAAATGGTCTTATGTTACGCTTTTTCAAAGGGGATGGGGAATGGGGGAGGGGAAGAGAGAGATAATTCGAGAGCTTATTGCAAATAATAGTTAAAAGCGAAGTTTAGCTACAAGTTTTTTCTAGTACAATTAGCACTTCAACAATATTAATCAAACCAGATCACAATTGAGTACTGAAACATTACACACACACATACACATATATAAAAGTAGAATAGAATTAAGAACTTTAATTTTAAGCAATCAAGTTGCTATAATTTGCAAGTGCTCTTTCTTTACTCTTGAAGATGATGCAATGAGTAAGCAAGCTATAGCATAGGAATGGAAATCGAATAATTCTTCTAGGCTGCATAATTAGAATACAATTTGATAATTAGTTTGTGATGTCAACGATGAACCATGAATATGGATGTGATCAATATCAGAGTTTTGCTGATATTAACGTAAGAGCCATGAGGAGAAAGAAGGAGAAGAAAGAGAGTGCAACGGAAACCATGGCTTTGTTACAAAAACTGTCAAACTCATCACATAAGGCCATCCAACCAGTATGGCTGTTGCCTTGCTTCCCCAACAACCCTATTGCTGTTGCAGCTGCACTGCCCGCCAGCACCAACGACATCATCAACTGTACACATTAGGCCACAAAATAAATAAATAAATAAATAAAATAAAAAATAAACCCCACATTCCCCCTATATAATTTCAGGTATGCACTACATATAGCTAGTCTACACAAATTTTTAATTTGCTCATACCAGATCATGAAAGAACAGAAAGTTATAGTGGCGTGTCTTCTTTCCTGGACGACAACGGTGGGTGATTATGTAATAGAACAAGGACAGGGCACAAAATGCGCAGGCTATAGCATCTGCATATGCAGAGAACCTGCAATGATATAGTGATTTTAATAATACAACGTTAGTATATTTCATCATAATAAAGGTTTACAAAGAATAACTAGCAAATTATGTTTAAGTATAAATATAATTACACGAAAGCGGAGCAATAGGAGTATCGGGCATCCATAGGGATGCCAAAAACCACGGTAGACTGCTTGCTGGTTATCATCACTAGAGTAGCAGCCAGTGTTGTTGCAATGGACAGTATTCTCAAGCAAATTTGGGCAACAAATAAAGTGTTTTGGCTTTTTCTATGCTGGGTCTCTTCTGCTTTTGTTTCAGGTTCAGGTGCAGCCATTCTTGAGCCGCTTTTATATATTGAAGTGAAGATATGACGATACTGTAAAAGAGCGAGGAATTGCTGGGTGTTTTTATAAGTGCGTGGTAATGTCCTATAGGAGGGACTGGGTATAGGGATGTAATCGGGTCGCTCATTAACAAGTTTTTGATCCGTTTAACTCGATAAAACTTCTATAGGGTTCGGACTAGGTCTGAATGATCAATAAATAATAAGTAGCTCAAGAACGAAAAAATATCTATTCTAATAGGTAGTACACATTAATTGTATATATAAGTAATCAATTTGATCTTAAAAATCTTGGTTTCTTATCGTGAGTTTGTTTTTGATAAAAGCGTTTACTTGCATCATTTGCGTGCAACCCAATTATTAGGTATACATCATTTCAACACATTTTAGGGAGGGGGGAAGGAGGCAGGAGTTGGGATCTGCTAAATAATAAGGTAGGTGTAAATTATGTTGTATCTTCAGTAATTGTAGCTTTAATTGAAACACTATAATTGGTTTCAAAATGTGAAGCCAAATAAATTGGTAAGTTTTCTAAATAAATGTAAATTTATCAACCACAATTCTTCTTCTATACATATATATATATATATATATAATATTAGCTGATTAATTGAAAGGACCTTGAAATATGATCATGAAAATTATATAAGATAATATAGTATGACTATTATTATTAAGGATAATGTTACAAATAGTATTTTTATTTTGACAAAATATGCAATTAGATACCTAAACTTTGAAAATAATCAATATAATACCTAAAGTTTAAAATTGATTAGTTTGATACTTGAAAAACTTCGAAATTGATTAATTTATTATATGAAAGAATTTGATGGGGTTCTTGTTAGCGTGCATCAAAAGTTCTTTCTTATATAAATTTATCAATTTCAAAATTTAGGCATTAAATTGATTGATTTCAAACTTCAGCTATCAAATTGTTTATTTTTTTTAAAGTTTAGGCACCATACGTGACATTAGCTCTTATTATTATTAAACTGCGTTTAAATAATAAATATATTTAAGCTAATAAAGTATAATATTAAAGAGTATGCATTTTACTTTAACTACTCATTTTTAATGACTAGTCAAAGAACATACTGGTGGGAATTTCAATCATCTAAAGTTATTTAATTTTAGAAAAGTAATTTTAGCGATCTATTAAAGATTTCACTTTGTGGAAATTTATATAATATGTTAGATGAGATCTAAGTTTGACGAATTGGGAAATTAATTATGGAATAGAATTTCACACTTAGTAAGGATTAGTCTGGGTCGATGGCTGGAAAATTTATGATTCAGTTATTAATTTTAACGGGATCGATCCTATTAACTATTAATGGTTTATACTATATCAAACCATGATCAAACCGCTAAAATAGGTAATATTTTAATTACTATATTATATTAACGATTAAACGGTTAACTGAATGGTCCCATCGACAAGACTGTAGGAGCTTCCGTGGACAGCTAGGTGGGGATATAAATATACATGGGGATAGTTATTGTAAGAGTAGCACGGTAGTTTGTCAAAGTTCACTATGTATCCAGTCCCATATTTCTTGATCAAATTAAAGAATTTTCATGATAACTTCAGCTTATTAAGTTCGTTTGCCTAAAAATAGAAGCAATTGGGCAATCGGAAACGTCTATTAGGATGGTCCTAAGTGCAAGGTGCAAAAGAAAGTACGCTCATTGATGGAAGGCCTAACCCCAAGACGAAAAATGAACACCTTCCCTACTACTGTTCTATTATTATTAACTTAATTAGCTTCATTAGAAAATATTTACATACCAGTTTATATATATAAATGTATATATATAAGTAGAAGCACTGAGATAAATAACTCGCCAAAATGATGCCATAGATCTAAAGCACTACAATTAATTTGACCTTTAATTATTAAATTACTTGCTATCAATATATCATGGTAACTACATATTACTTTTAACTACTAAATTAGTTATTAGTAGCCAATATATTAGGAGATAACTTTAGGAAAGAAGGGAAAATCTTTGGCTACGAAATTGATAAATTGGTGATTGAAGGTGAGACATTTAACTATCAATTCTAAAAGTTGGTGACGAAAAGCCTTTCATTAAAAAATATTAAATTATAAAAAACAAGTTAACAAAATAGAATGGTGTCTAATTTTTTTTCAAATTACTAATTTTATACAACATGTAGTACATAGAATAAACAAAAATAAAATCGTGATTTCGGTTTATGTTTGGAAACAATTTTTGTAACAAAAATAAATTGTGATTGCATTCCGTATCATAAAGAGACAATTATGCAAATAACTAAAATGTTGAACAACTGAAGACCAACAATAATTCTCCAAGTATAATATATAATTTTATTCTTTAACAGCTCGAAATACACACAAAAGAATGAGACCAATAGCAATTCTTTTGTAGTTGTAATATAAAGATAAATAATTTATAAAGAAGGACAACTATATCATTGACTAAATATAAGGGGGTTTTATGGCCAACTCTAATATATGATTATAAGTTTTATTATATGGCAAACACGTGATGGAAGATAGGAAGTCATGGTTGAAAGCCAGCATTATTTAGGCCGCCGGCCTACCTTTCTATGCCGCCAACGTATCATTCTTGCACCGTTGGCGTAGGGCCAACCTTCATGGTGTCATAAGTGATTTTTGTTTTTAGATCGCCAGTTTTCATTTGTCGGCCATTAGCCTTCTTTACGAGCTTACAACATACGGATTATATTGTTCTTTTTAGGGGTTTCTTATGACCTTTATATAGATCTTTAACCTAGCTCTTTTTCACAACATTCCTAAACCTATAAACCTCTCTCAAGTCTCTCTGTTTATGATATTCTACGATCAAATGAACTCAAAAACCTAGATCAAGGTGAGTGGATCTTCATCAATTCCTTAGGATTTAAAGGTAATAATCTTTTTCTTAAGGTTTCTAATTGGATTTGAAGGAGAAATTGAAGAAGAATCCTAATTGGTTTGGAGAATTGGATTTTGGTGATCAAGGATGATTGAGAATCAATTTTAGGTAAGTTTATATGTTCTTAACCTTTGTGATTAAAAAAGGATGATTTTCATTGGTTTTGGTTTAATTTGTATGGAATGGATTCTAGGGTTTGGAGGAATTGTGCAGGAAAAATTTTATTTTTTAGAAATTTTGTGATTCCACAAACAAGGAAAATGGGTGAGATTGATTCTTTTAACCCTTTAGATGATCTAAAAAATATAATTTTTTGTTAATGTATTTGTATTGGTTGATAGGAATCAAAGTTCTTGGAGATTTGGAAGAAAATCCTAAATTATGGTGTTTGAGGATTTTGTCGCTTTACAATTCATAGAAGAAAGGTGTTTTGGTGAATTAGGGTTCTATTCTTAAAGCAAAATCAGGTACGACCATTCCATGCTTGTTGTTTGTGTTTGTAGGATTACAAAATAAATTGATTAAATCTTATCTGGCATGAAATTGAATTTGTGCTACTTGTGCTTAGCTTTGGTTAGTAAAAACCATGTAGAGTACGATACTAATGAGGCATATTGATGATCTATGTGTGAGGTTATCCTGAGCGGGCTCATGCATAGAGATGATTCCAATAGATTAGGTTTTTGCAGTATGGCCCTCGGGTGTGTGGGAGATTCCTAGCACCATATAAGTATATAATTACCTATTTTCTATATTGTTTGTTTTTAGGGAGTCATGAAATGCTCTAGGTTTGAGACTAGAATACTATAATTCTGTACTATGTTGGTTATTTGGCGAATTTGAAGATAATAATTTGTATTTGTTGCATTAGTTTCTAAGTCGTATGTGATATTGCTTATTGCTTGTTCATGTGCATGTGTTTTTGGTTTGGCATACTAGGCATTTTTCGCTCATTCCTTTATTTTTTAGGAATAGGTGAAGATTAGGTAATGTTTGTTTTGTCTAGATATGACATCTATGTTGATGATAGGGAGGATGCTAGTGGACTAAATTATCTTGCTGACTCCTAGACATACTAAGGATTTCGGATAGCTTATGGAATATTATATTAAGTTATATATATTTTTTATATAAATCTTAGGAACTGTTAAATTTTGATTTATGATGTTTCAAATTATAAGATATGTTGGTTTTGGCTTATGCTAACAAAACTTTTAAGAAGTTTTATTACAAGATAATTATAATAGGTTTTTTTTTTTTTAATATGTGAGAACTTGAGACTTTTGATTGAATATTTCATAATTAGTAGATTTATAGCCTTAGCATGTTCTTATGAAGAGAGGACATGTGGAGGGTTGTAATGCCTTTAAGTTAGGGCGTTACAATAGTAATGTTATAAATATATATGTATGCATGTTATGTAAAACATGTCATGTTGTTACATGTGCATGCTATAATATGTATGTTACGTATAACTAACATATACAAGATACACATATAACAACTCAGCTGGCTTGATAGATTATATATGTATTATGTATGCGTTATATATATATATATATATATATATGGATGGTATATTGGTTGTGTGTGTGTGTATATATATATATATATATATAAACAGATATGGAAACATGAAGAAAGAGAAGAAATAGATAAGAACAAATAAGGAAATAGACAAAAAATTAAAAGGATAGAGAGGGAGACAGAAAGGAAGAATGCATTTTACGGGTTGAAAAAGACTAGAAGTAACTCAGGATCCCAACAAGAAGAAAATCATGGAAGTTACTATAGCAGTAGGTTACTATAGCACTTTACTATTTTGTAAATTTCTATGAAAGGCGAAGAGATTTTAAGTTTTGCATATCAAAAGTTTTAGGGAGAGAAATACTAGTAATATCCGAGTGTATATTTCCTCAACTATTGTAACATACCTCTATCATCTTTAATAAAGTTTTGTAAGTTTTCCTGCACCATGTCTGGCTAGTTACTTTTTTAACATATAAAGGTAATCATACTTTAAAATCTTATTAGTATTTTGTATCATGCGATAATGTTTATAGCATAGATAAATAGATTAAGGCATCATACTTGGTAGTAAAGCTCTAATTTCCTCAAAGATTATACCAAAGGGGCCAGCTTAAGAACCCTTTGGTAAGACTATTTAAGGTAGAGGTTGCCGTGCTTTAATTTTGTGGGTTATAGCTGGGCATAAGGTATATTTTTTAAAGAAAACATTGCTCCATTGGTTAATTATCTTCGCTTTAATTGCTTACCCCTGTCATGAAGTTTTTTTCCTGTGGTACAAAGATTCTCTTTGTCAAGCATTTATTAGTATTATTACATGTGTGTGATGTAGATACACACACAACATTTATAACAAATAGGTTATATATATTAACATAAATTACATATCTATAAATAACATCTATTATCTTTATTATATGCATGTATCACATATGTTATTGCTTTGTATTTATTATATTTAGTGTGTATATATATATATATATATCATATGAATATTAGTCGTGCGTTGCAATAATAGTATATATAAATTGTATATGTGTTACGTATATGCTATGCATATACATATTATATTAGTCATATATAATATGTATAATATATTCTATTAATGCGGTGGCAGGGTGTTTTGGTATCTTTTTCATCATACTAGAATTGCCCATTATATGTTTTTTACATTTCATGTTTTAACCATATGAAATTTACAATATTGATTATTTTACCAAGGTTATAAATGATAATTTTCTTAATAACTCTTTGCGGTTATTTTCAATTTCAACAGAATTCTATTACTATCAGTCAACCTGGCATCTCTCTCTCTCTCTACTCTTTTTATAAGAAACCCTTTTAGTTGATTATCTACATGTGGTAGTTGTCATACAGTGTGTAGTTCTTAAAAGTATCGTTCCATTAGATGATATGTGGTTTATTTATTATAGATTTAATAGTTTTTTGTGACTACATAATATATTGTTGAATAAGAGATATCATGTTATTTTATTCCTTTATTTCATTATGGATTATTAAAAAATAAAGCCAAATAATCAAGACAGGTTGGTTGTGGATTTTTATGAACGTTGTTGAATTTAGAGAATGGATAGAAATTAGATTTTGATTGAATCTTTATAAATTCTAACAATTGGTCATTATAAGCTATACTGCTTTTAGTTATATCATAAGAATAGGGGATCATGACAAAGAAGATTTAGAGAAGCTAGTACATTCACTAATTGAAGTTCCCACCAAACCCAAGGTAGTTCCATAGGAAAGCTGTCATCGCATTAGGTGGGTGCATGGAAGCGTTGATCATGTCATTACGTCAATGGCTTTGAAGAAGTATGATAAGCAAATTAACCATTTGATATGGGCAAAAAGTGACAACCTTAATGATAAATTTAATGTATTATATATATATATTTTCTTTTTATAATACATACAAAGATTATATAATGTTTCAATGGGATTGAAGGCATAAAAAGAGAAATTGTGTGTACAATGTAAACCCCCAAAAATTTTCTTAATTCATAGAAAATACTAAAAGTTTAATTGAAATCCCAAAAATCGACTCAAGTTAAAACCAAATTCTAAATCAAGACAAACACCAGAAACGAAACCTTAAAACGCAAACCAAGTTAAAACCTAATTCTAAATAAAGATAAAAAATGAGATTTCTTAATTTGAGAAATAGGGAACCCTAAAAAACAAAATAGAAAAATCCAACTATCGGTTGAAACAACATTCGTACATCAATCAAATCACCTAACCGTTTCCTAACATGCAAATAAAGACAATATATCCAAGTAACGATCAACAACAAAATCTTAAAACCCTCGATAAATTTCAGAATCAGAAATTTTAATTTTCGCCAAAAGTCAAACTGAGTCAACTCATAACCTTAGACTCGGTTAAACGATCCCGAAAACTAAAAAACTATTAAATAATCTAAAAAAAAGAAGAGAGAAACCACAGATATTGAGCAAAAAATATAAACGACCAAAACTCGAAAATTATACGATCTCACGAATATCTCAACGAAATCAGAAGTCAAACCGGAACCCTAAAGTCAACAAAGCCTATAACGAACCCTAGTGTTTAAGATTCGGCAATCCCGCGTTCTCAAACCCTAGAAAACGAAATTAAGCCAATAGCTTAAAATAGTTCGTAATAATATAAGGTAATATAAAAATATCATATTCGCGAATTTCGAGAGTCCTTCGGACTCAAACGGGATGGGTTCTCGAAAATCGTGTCCCGGAGCTCGGAATATTAAAAATATTCCATTTATACCAATAGACTCGTAAAAATACAAGGATTCCAAAAATATCAGTTTTAGAATTTTTCGGTAGCTAAAAATTACAGATATAGCTCGATTACGCGTATTTTTATTACTACCGGTACTTTAATTGTCTAGTCTACTATTCATAGTACTTTTCTACTATTCATTACTATTTCACTATCTCTACTTTTTTTTACACCTACATATCTATTTTCTTATTTTTATATTTTCAATACACCTTTTATCAAATCATACCTTACATATTAATTATTTTCTTACAAATTTCACTCAAAAATCAACTCACTCCCCCTCTATTACATCAAGGCCAGCGCCCCCCTCTCTTCCAACAATTTATTTTTTTTTCTTTTTTCTTTTTTCTTTTTCAATTTATTTTATTACATCCAAAATTCACTCCAAAAATTCTATAAATACCCCCTTCCTCTTTCACTCTTTCACACAATTCATTATACTACCAAAACTCTCTCAAATTCATTACACAAACTCTCTCCATAAACTTTTCCTCTACCAAAACTCTCTTTTACCAAATACTCACAAGAATTTACCTTTATACAATATAACTACCATTTCTCCATAACCACATAACCATATAACCATACATTCACTACCATCTTTACACCACAAAAATACCTTAGGTAAAAATTTCTTTCAACCATTTAATTATCCATGTCATGTAACTTAGCATGACTATGGTGTTGTTTTGAAACTCATATGAGTAGTAAAAGCAACAACATGTTTATGTTTTGTTCTTGCACATAAGCTTTCTATTTTATTATGTTGTTATTATTATTGTTATTATTTGCTTCTAATATAACTTATATATATAGTATTATGTATATTATATATATTTATTTAGAGCATATAAGCTCATTTGTTATTTATTTACTTCAAGTTATGCAATTTATTTGTTTCATGTTGTTATTAAGATTAGTCTTTCTAGTCTTAGACTTGTCCATATCAAGTCAAAACAATCTTTTGTTTATTTTCTTTAATCTTTCGGGACTAGTCCATTCTTAGTCCCGGGATGCCTTGATGAAGCTAAGGCTCCAATACTTGATCGGGATTCCTTGATGAAGCTAAGGTTCCCAATGCTTGATATTTTATTTTCTTGCTTATTATTTGTTTCTAGTATTTTCTTATGTTCTTATTATTTTATATGCTCATGATACATGCATCTACATAATGTTAATGTCTCAACTAATTCAAAAGTAGAATTTTATTAAAAGAACTTAAAGCTAAATTTTCTATTATGTGACTTGTCACAAAATAATGAAGTTATTATCAAACAACATAGAAATAGATTAATACAAGTTTTCTCAAAGTTTTCTTAAGTATCAAAGATAGTTTTACCAAGGAAACGTAAGAAATAAATATTTTCATTTTACATTATGGGAACCTAAGTTCTAGTAAATTAATTGGTTAGTTTTCAAAGTCCTTACAAAAAGCTTAAAGATTAAACTCTTTTGAACTCCATGACTAAAACCAAGAAACAACTAGTTTTCAAAGTTAAGATAAAATCAACTCATAAAGTTATGTACCCACTTAGGAAAATAATGATTTTCAAGTTCCTAAAGAAGAGACTTGTTTTCAAATAATATAAGCAAGATAAGATTAGAAACAAATGATTTTTAGCAATAAAGAGAATTCTTTTCAAAGGAAATAAAAGAACAAGTTTAGAAAACAAAAACTTATATTTCAAAATAATAAATATAAGAAGACAAGACTCATTTTCTAAAACCATCTTAAAAACAAAATTATAAAAAGGATTTCAACAACCTAAATATACTTTTTGATAAAATTGACCTTTTATCACTAAAAGTGAAATTTATGAAAGACCAAGGTTAAAGGAAAATTTACTTGTTTTGGAAAAAGGAATGAAGGAAATAAAATAAGAATATACTCATTTATAATGAAAATATAAAGTTTCTTCCAAATACTTAAAAAGGAATTTATCAAGATAAGTTTTAACACTTTAAAAAGAATTGTTTTATGAAATAAATTGTTGAGACACTACCATTAGAAATTTTGCATATAAAGTGAGCTTATCTATATACCCAAAGTATTTATCAAATATATGATTCATAATTATATATATTGTTACAAAAGGATTTTTTTTCTTTAAATAAAGTTGAATTAGAAAACGGATTTGCAAAAGTTTAGAAAAATTCGTTTTAAATATGTACCCAATGTTTTTGGAACCTAAATGACCTTTTATGACAAAGAAAGTTTAGAAATGGATAGATCCTTTCGAATAGGTAGAAAACGGTATATTATATGCGAAATTCCGAGTTAAAATGAATAAGTTATGGCCATTTTAAGTTGGAATTTCCTCCTATACGATTTTACCGCGATTTTAAGAAAAGTTTAGAAAATCCAAGAATAGAAATTTCATGAAAGACTTATCTCGGGTATTTCTTTTGTCTAGGTGACGAAAGATACGAGATTACCCTACCCGAGGATTACTACGACTAAGAAGATCGCAAAATCGACGAGTGAGTTATTCCTCCTAATTCGTTACCTTGCTTGTGCTTGTAAAGTAGTAGCATTAGTATACTAAGAAAAGATAAAAATGGATATATATTTGGGGGATTCAGGATTATGTGTATATACGTGATTCTATGTTTATGCATGAAATAAGAATTAAGAATATCGTAACTTTGAATTGTTTGTTTAAATAATTTAGTTTACTTGTATGCCTGTTTATTGTTTGCTAAATTGATTGATCGCCCCTCATAAACCTTAATAATGTTTGGCTTAAGAAAAATAAAACGCTCATGCATAGCATTCATCGAGTCACATCTATTTCGGAAGGCTGTTACTCCTTCGCGTAGAGTTGGATTGGTTGTGATAGTGCAGTGCCACGAGCCATGTTCCTTCCTGGAGAATCCAAATCGATCGGGGAAAGCAACTCTAGGTTCAGAACTGAGCCAACTGAATGCTGTGGGTGAGGACATGGGGACTAGCAGTAGAAGGTCGAGGACCTTCAACCCCGATTCCTTAACTTTTGATACGGAGGGGTAAATCCGTTCTATATATGGTTTCCGAATAACTATATATATTTGCGTAATCATGTGATTGTTGCATTGTTTGCATAGCATATACGTGAAAATTTAAATGAACTTGTTTGAATATATGGTGCGAATAAAAAGGAATATCTCACTAAGCTCATTGTAGCTTATACCTCTATAGATTTTGTTGAAACAGGTATACCCGTGGCTTAAATTGAGGATCATGACATTAAGGAAGTCATGGATAGATGATTAAGCTTCTATGAAGGAAATGGAATCATAAGATGAAGTAATTTTGTAAGGTTCTTTATATGTAATGACCTATATGATTAGTGATATATATTTATTTGAAGATAATAGAGGGATATGCCCCTAAGAATTGAAATGTAATATGTATGTTTTATGATAAGTATTCTCTTTACCTTGTTACTTATTTATTATCAATATAAATTGCATTACTCCGATGGGTTCCCTTGGTTGTGATGTATGCCTTGTACATGATATGAAAGCCTTTGCATGACTAAGGTAGTCATTCCTAGGCTTTAGTATCGTGTACGGTGGACTGCCACGTTTAGGGTACCCCTCGGGGCGTGACATACAACCTATTATTTTAAGACTCTTGATACATTATTTTTTAATATACAAATTGTTTGTTAGATAAATTGGTAGACCTTTATGTTGTGTTGGAAAAGATACGGAGCATTATTAGGAATGTTTTGTTAGCATCCTACAATCTGTAAATCCAAGAAAACTGCATGTTTCTAGTATTATGGATATTGATGGAAGAACTCCTTATGTGAATTTGTTTGGGTACTTTAACAAGTTGATTTTCCATGATTTTCCCCCTATACCATGTAGGAAAGCTATAGCGGAGATCTTGTGTCATAATGGGTGGAAGCTTAGCTTATGGGATAACGTAATGGCATATAGTGTAGAGATATAGCATTAATTGTTGGAATTTGGCTTTACTCATCACTTAGTGCTAAACGAGACATTGGTAACGTATCTAATTAAGTCATGCAATGATATACTTTCATTGAAGCTTTCAGATTCTCTATTAGTGATTGAAATCTATTGTAGTGTAGTATACTATAAGAGTTTTACGCAACTTTATAGTGGTTTTGTAGAGCAGGTAGAGGTATATAAGTGGTTTGCTTACGAGTTAAATATTATTACAATACTTGTTCACATACCGCAATGGGGAAGTCATCTATCTCAATTTCACATTATTAGCCATTAGTGTTGGGTTATTTTGTTGCTGGAATACTAAGCTATAACTTTGTTGATGGTTTGATGTGTGAGCATACTTCTTTATTGGAGATATTAGTTGTTGAACTATTCATTAGATCTTTAATGTCAATGAGGAGGTATGGTTTTGTTGGATTGATTGATGGGATTTTCATGGTTGAAGGCAAGGTGTTTGATGTCGGATAGACTGGATATGCAATGACTAAAATGGCTTGCAATATTGCATGGGAAAGACTTGAGTTCTATTATGTCCTTATTCTTGGAAGATTAATTAGAATTAATTTAAGCGATAGTGGCAAGTGCAGAGCATTGAGAGATAAAAACTTAAAGCAAAATCGAGACAAAAATACGGGGGCAATGAGAGATTTTAAATACCTTTGTGAGATAATTGTTTTTCCATATAATTTTGAACCTTCTTTATAGGAATTCCTCACCACATGTGGATGTTGAAGTTTTTTGTTATTGATGCAGCCTATGTATAAAAGATTTTCTACCTAATCAATTTGAGGGCATCATCAACAACTCTGGGAAGATGAAACAGAAAATAGAATCTATCATTAGGATGTTTATGAATGATTCCAAGACAAAGATAAAGATTTTTTATTTTAAGCATTGATGATGAATTTCAAGTGTTTTAGAGCTTCTACAAAGTGTTAACATAAGATGTGTTGAAAGTTGTGATGAGAATAAAATTGGAGAAGTAGATAAAATAAGCTTTTGTGTACAGCACAATCCAACGTGTTAGAGGTTGTGTTGAAGGTCTAATTGCGAATCTTTACACAATTTCTAGCGCACACAACCCAACATGTGTAGGAGGTTGTGTTGAACTTAGAATGCATATTTTGTGTTATCTCGTTAGTGTTTTAATTAAGGGTTTCAATTAAGAGTATTGTAGTAATTTTATTAGTTAACGTAACTCCTTTAAATATTCCTATTTCTATCATTGAATCATTAGTTCTCCTTTGACACTAATAATATCTTTTTTTGGAGTTTTACTTTGAAACCTTACTCTTATCAATTGTAAGATTGTGGCAAGTGCAAACATGAGTGTTCTTGGAATCTTTTCTTTTTAGTGCATAATATTTTCTAAGAAAAGATTTCTTTTCTTATTAACCTTAAGAAGTCATTTCTTCTCAAAATCGGGGCATTTGTTTACCAGAGAAATTAGGGCTTTTTCAGTTGATTTTTTAATTATTCAATTTATGGTCTAGTGATCATCCTCTTTAGGCACATTAGATGGTCTAATGAAATAATCCTCTTGGGTACATCAAGAACCCTAACTTCTTTTAAAGTTTTCGATGATGGCATTTCTAAAATGGATTTTATTTTTTCAGGGTCTACTTTAATTCCTTTTTGACTTACTACAAACCTAAGGAGTTCTCTTGATGATGCCCTAAAGTTGTATTTCTCTAGATTTAGTTTGAGTTGAAGCAAACTAAGTTTATTAAATAACTTTCTTAAAACATCAATGTGATTCTCTTTAGCTCGAGGTTTGGCTATGTCATCTACATAGACTTCAACTTCCTTATGCATCAGGTTATGCAACTAGGTCATCATAGCTCTCTAATATGCTGGCTCGACATTTTTGAGTCCAAAGGGCATTACTTTTATAGCAAAGCATTTCCCACTTACTGAAAAAGTTGTCTTAGTTTTATCTTCTTGTACCATGCAAATCTAATTATATCTAAAGAAACCATCCATGAAGGAAGAAAGATGGTTTCCAGTTGTGCTATTGACTAAGACATTGATATGAAGGAGGGGATGTTACGCCCCGAGGGATACCCTAAACGTGGCAGTCTACCGTACACAATACTAAAACCTAGGAATGACTACCTTAGTCACACAAAGACTTCCATATCATGTACAAGGCGTGCATCACAATCAAGGGAACACATCGGAGTAGCGCAATTTATATTGATAATAAATAAGTAACAAGGCAAAGAGAATACTTATCATAAAACATACATATTACATTTCAATTCTTAGGGGCATATCCCTCTATTATCTTCAAATAAATATACATCACTAATCATATAGGTCATTACATATAAAGAACCTTACAAAATTACTTTATCCTAGGATTCCATTTCCTTCATAGAAGCTTAACATCCTTCCATGACCTTCTTAATGTCATAATCCTCATTTTAAGCCACGGGTATACCTATTTCAACAAAAACTATAGGGGTATGAGCTACAACTAGCTTAGTGAGATATTCCTTATTATTCGCACCATATTTTCAAACAAGTTTATTTAGATTTTCACGCATATACTATGCAAACAATGCAACAATCACATGATTACGCAAATATATATAGTTATCCAGAAACCATATATAGAACAGATTTACCCTTCCATATCAAAGGTTAGGGAATCGGGGTTGAAGGTCCTCGACCTTCTACTGCTAGTCCCCAGGTCCTCACCCACAACGTTCGGTTGGCTCGGCTCCGAACCTAGAGTCGCTTTTCCCGAGCGATTTAGATTCTCCAGGAAGGAACATGGCCCATGGCACTGCACGATCACAGCCAATTCAACTCTACGCGTAGGAGTAGCAGCCTTCCAAAAAAGATGTGACTCGATGGATGCTATGCGTGAACGTTTTATTTTTCTTAAGCCAAACCTTATTAAGGTTTATTAGGGGCGATCAATCAATTTAGCAAACAATAAACAGTCATACAAGTAAGTAAACAAAATTATTTGAACAAGCAGTTCGAAGTTGCGATATTCTTAATTCTCATTTCATGCATAAACATAGAATCACATATATACACATAATCCCGAATTCCCCAAATATATATATCTATTTTTATCTTTTCTTAGTATACTAATGCTACTATTTTACAAGCACAAGCAAGGTAACGAAATTAGGATGAATAACTCACTCGTCCATTTTGAGATCTTTTTAGTCGTAGTAATCCTCGGGTAGGGTAATCTCGTATCTTTCGTCACCTAGACAAAAGAAATACCCGGGATAAGTCTTTCATGAATTTTCTATTCTTGGAGATTCTAAACTTTTCTTAAAATCGCGGTAAAATCATATAAGAGGAAATTCCAACTTAAAATAGCCATAACTTGCTCATTTTAACTCGAAATTTCACATATAATATACCGTTTTCTATCTATTCGAAAAGATCTATCCATTTCTAAGGTTATCTTTATCAAATAAGGTCATTTGGGTTCCGAAAACGTTGGGTACAGATTTAAGACAAATATTTCTAAACTTTTGCAAATCCATTTCTAACTCAACTTCATTTTAAAGAAAATCCTTTTGTATAAATAAATATTTTTAATAAATACTTTGAGTATATAGGTAAGCTCACTTTATATGCAAAAATTCTAATGGTAGTGTCTCAACAATTTATTTCATAAAACAATTCATTTTGAGTTTAAAAGTTTAACTTTGATAATTTCTTTTCAAGTTATTTGAAGAAACTTTATATTTTCCTAGTTTGCTATAAATGAGTATATTCTTACTTTATTTTCTTCATTCTTTTTCCAAAACAACTAAATTTTTCCTTTAACCTTAGCCTTTCATAAATTTTACTTAAAATCAATTTTATCAAAAGTATATTAAGTTGTTGAAAAACTTCTTTATGAATTTGTATGTTAAAATGGTTCTTGAGTCTTATCTCTATTATTATTTAAAAATATAAGTTTTTGTTTTCTAAAACTTGTGCTTTTATTTTTTTCGAAAAGAATCATCTTTATTGGTAAAATCATTTATTTCTAATCTTCTTGTTTATATTATTTTGAAAATAAGTCTTTTCTTTAGGGACTTGAAAATCATTATTTTCCTAAGTGGATTTGTAACTTTATGGGTAGATTTTATTTTTGAAAACTAGTTGTTTCTTGGTTTTGTCATGGAGTTTTAAAAGAGTTTAAATCTTAAGCTTTTTGTAAAAACTTTTGATATTAACAACTTATTCTACTAAAACTTAGGTTACCATTATATATAAAGAAAATATTTATTTCTTATGTTTCCTTGGTAATCTATCTTTGTAATTTAAGAAAACTTTGAGAAAACTTGTATTACTCTATTTTTATGTTGTTGATGATAGCTTCATGATTTTGTGATAAATCACATAATTGAAAATCTAGTTTTGAGTTCTTTTAATAAAATGAAATTCTACTTTTAGATTAGTTGAGACATTAACATTATGTAGATGCAAGTATCATGAGCATAAAAAAATAAGAACATAAGCAAGAAAATAAAATATCAAGTATTAGGAATCTTAGCTTCATCAAGGCATCCCGGGACTAAGAATAGACTAATCCCGAAAGATTAAAAAAAAATAAACAAAATATTGTTTTGACTTGATATGGACAAGTCTAAAACTAGAAAGACTAGTCTTAATAATAACATAAAATAAATTGCATAACTTGAAAGTAAATAAATAACAATGAGCTTATATGCTCTAAATAAATATATATACATAATATACATAATACTTTATATAAGTTAGATTAGAAGCAAATAACAAAAATAATAACAACATAATATTAACATAAAGAAAAGAGTAGAAACATGAACAAAAACAAAACATGAATAAATTGTTGCTTCTTTAACTCTCATGAGTCTAAGAAACATACACGAAACTCATGTTAAGTTATATGAACATAATAAGTGAATATGAAAATTTTTACCTAAGGTTTATGTGATATGAAGATAGTAGATGAAAGGGGTATTATGTGAGTAGTGATATGTGGTAGATAGTTTATGTATAAGGGATGATTTTTGTGAGAAGTTGGTTTAAGAGAGTTTTTGTAAAGAGAATTCTTAAAGAGAAGATTTGTGGAGAGATTTGGTAGTGAAATGAATTATGTGAAAGAATGAAGAAGGAAGGGGGTATTTATAGAATTTTTGGAGTGAATTTTGGACGTAATAAAATAAATTGAAAAAGAAAAATAAATTGTTGGGGGGGGGGGGGGGGGGGGGGGGGGTGCCGGCCATGATGTAATTAGAGGGGAGTGAGTTGATTTTTGAGTGAATTTTGTAAAAAATAATTAATTTGTAAGGTATGATTTGATATAAGGTGTATTGAAAATATAAAAAGTAAGAAATAGGTTTGTAGGTAGTAAGAAGTAGGTGTAAGAAAAAATAGAGATAGTGAAATATTAATGAATAGTAGAAAAGTACTATGAATAGTAGACTAGACAATTAAAGTACCGATAGTAATAAAAATACGCGTAATAATGCGATATCTGTAATTTTTAGCTACCGAAAAATTCCAAAACTGATATTTTTGGAATCCTTGTATTTTTATGAGTCTATTGGTATAAATGAAATATTTTTAATATTCCGAGCTCCGGAACATGATTTTCGAGAACTGATCCCGTTTGAGTTCAAAGGACACTCTGAATTCGCGAATATTATATTTTTATGTTACCCTATTTATTACGAACCATTTTAGGCCATTAACTTAATTTCGTTTTCTAGGGTTTGAGAATGCGGGGTTGCCGGATCTTAAGCATTATGGTTTGTTATAGGCTTTGTTGACTTTTAGGGTTCCGGTTTGACTTCTGGTTTTGTTAAGTTATTCGTAAGATCATATAATTTTTTAGTTTTGACCATTTTATATTTTTAGCTCGATATCTATGGTTTATCTTATTTTATTTGTGATTATTTAATAGTTTTCAGTTCTCGAAAATGTTTAACCGAGTCTTAAGGTTATGAGTTGACTCATTTTGACTTTTGGAGAAAATTTGAAATTTGTAATTTTTGAAATTTATCGAAGGATTTAAGGTCTTATCATTTTGTTGATATGTCATTTTGATTTGCGTTTTAGGAATCGGGTAGATGATTTGATTAGCGTACGGACGTTGATTAAACCGGTAGTTGGACTTTATATTTTGTTTCAAGGGTTCTCGTTTTCTCAAGATTGAGAAAACTCGTTTTTGATCTTATTTGGAATTAAGTTTTAACTTGATTCGATTTTTTTAGGGTTTCGTTTCTGGTGTTTTGACTCGGTCTAGAATTTGGTTTTTTATCTTGAGTCGATTTTCGGCATTTAAATTTTTGATATTAGACTTCTAGGATTATTTTTAAGAATTATGAAATTTTCGGGGGTTTACAGGGGATAGTCATCCTTAGGGGTAGTTTTCATGGACGTGACAAACCAATCGTTCAACTATAAGGCTAAAGTTTTTTTTGGAGTGCTAATGTAGCAAAAGTGGTCAATCATATCATTAGCCTTTGATTGGGGATACAATCTGCGAGCAAGTGTTAAGAATATCTAAATGATGTGAGGATATGGCATCAGAGTATCGAGCAACTTATCTCCTCCCTAACCTAGAATTTTGTCTTTCATTTCAAGGATTTCATGGCTGGTGGGTCCATATCCAAGCCTAAATGTGCCATTTGGTTCTTTCTTCATTGATCGAGAATTTAAGCTAATCACATCTACCCTTAAATAATTAGAGGCCAAAGTCTTCCACTTCTTCAGTTTCAATGTAAGAAATGGCAAGTTCGCAATAGATGGAATAATCATGCTTACCTATTATAGTCACTACTTGACTAGTAGTTATAAACGTGACCTTCTAACGTAAGGAAGATGTTATTGCCCTTGTAACATGAATCCATGTATTAAATGATTTAAGGATATCAAATACGTAAGAAAATGATGTTGGATATCTTTGGTCTAATTTCAACTTTAAGCTTGACTTCTCCTTTGATACTTCTCTTGAACTTATAAAATGCTCTTACAGTCAATGAACTTGGCTTGATTTCTGAGCTATTCACCCCATGTAGCTCTAAATTCGATAGTGAACACACATTTAGAGATGATTCATTGTCTATTAAAACTCAATACTATCATACCTCTACATTTCACCACTATGTATAAGGCTTTGAAGTGTTGATTACTTTCCTCTGCCAAATCCTTTAGGGAGAGTGTAACATGGTCCAATGTGAGTATTAAGTGGATTATAGGGTCTATTTCCTTAACCGGTATGTTTTCAAGGACTTCAAAACCTTCATCAGAGTGTTCCAATGTGAATTAGGTGAAAGTAGTAGTCCTATTAGTGATATTTGAGTAGGGGTTTTAGCAAGTTGATCCATGATCTTGCATTCACTGGCCTTAACAATCTTCAGGATCGAGTCAACATCTTTCTTTTAAGGTTCCTCTACCTGAGTAGTCACATTATGGCTATTAGTGTTACCCATTTTCTTTTGAGTTTCCTCATTAATATCATACACATACTTAGATCTAGTTAACTCATACATTGCATAATTGGCATTGGAGTTCTGATACTTAAAGGGCATAGCCTTATAATTTATCAATTAGACTAGGATATTTAATACTATCCTCTTTGGTGATTGCAATACATTTTCTCTTTGTCTTCTTGATTCTTATAATAATGGATCATAATTGACTTTGGTCCTTCTTCCTTTAGTTGATTAACCTCTTCTTTAAATTTAGGCCCTTAGCCTGCATGCAACACATCTTCCAAAGAGGTAAAGGTACCTAGCTAGGAATAGTTAATTATATATACATTGGCTAACGGTTTCACCTAGAGTATCTAAAGAAGGATCTGTTGCAAGCCTCTTTGCTTTTAACTCTTTGTAAGTGCTTTCTTTGTGCTCTACATTTAGAGAGATCATTTATATGGTAACTCTTTAATTGATTACACCTTCTCATAGAATCTTGTTCATTTCAGCTTTTACTTTAAAACAATCATCAAGATTCACATCTTTCATATGCCTCATTTGCCTTAGATTTTAAGTAAGCTAAGATAAGAGATATGATATCTTGTTTAAGTCTAATGAAGATTCTCCATGGTTAGGAGTAGACAAAGGGTTGTTGTTAATGTTTGGCTCTAGGGCTTGAATAAATTCTAATTGTATAAGCTTTGTATCGATCATATCCTAGATGCGGTGTTTCAAATGTAAGACCCGAAAAATTTCAATAAATAATTCCAAAATAAACATCAAAGATAAACTCTAAAAATGACTTCAAATTAAAATCAAACTTTGACTAGTCCTAAATCACGAACGAATCTAGAAATTTCTTAATCTTAAGAAAATGAGAATCCTTAAAAATAAAATAAGAACTCAACAGTCTTTAAATCCAAAACCACTACGTATGAAAAATTATATACTTAACTCTGACTTGTAAAATTGAGTAATATAGAACCCAAAAACAATTTATTAAAAAGTAAATAACGATAAACCTTTAGAAATAAAACCCAATTCAAGAATTCAAAAAACGTGAAGAGATATTAAATACTTACAAAAATAAAATTTAAAATAAATTTCTCAAACTAAATGTGTTGTATAAACATAAACCCTTAGTTTCCAAATTGGCAAAGATCTAAACCGGAAAGTCACCCGAGAACCCTAAGTGGAGTATAGTAGTTTAAGTCCAGCAATCTCGTACTCTTAGCCCTAGAGGCCGAGGTGTGGTTTAAGTGTGCAAAGTAACTCATATTACTATAAGGTCGCTTAAAAATATCAGATTGGTAAATTTTTTACTTATTTCGAATCCGTTCGGATACAGACTTTGAAAAGCGTGTCCCAGGACTCGAGGTATAAAAAATAAACCATTAATACCATTAGACTCATATTTTCATAAGGATTTCAAAAATATCATTTTTATAATTTTTCGATAACTAGATATATCTGATTTTATGATTATATTTGTATTTCTTTACTACCGGTAATTAACTAGTCTTTTACACTATTCACTACTATTTGTTACACAATTTTACACTACTCTTGTAAATCCTTATATTTTTTTGATAAATATTTTATAAATCATAGAAAATTTTGTTTTTCTAAAATTTAGTTCGTTTTAGGTTTTTACGTAATCAATTTCTATTTAAGAACCGATACAAAAAAATAAAATAAATTAATTTAATAATTGAAACATATTTTTATTTTCATAAAATAATATTTTAGAATTTTTTGGGTCATAAAAATATCAATTATAGCTCATATTCGTGTATTTTGATCATATCGGTAACTTATTTGACAATTCACTAAAATAAATAAATTAAATATCTTATTATAATTATGAAAATTCTGCTACAAAAATTTGGAATGAATTTTTCTTTTTTTTTTTAATTTATAAAAAAGTACTCTTACAAACCCATACCTATAGTACACTATTCACACATGACCTTTTTTTCATTTTACTCTTTCTATACTTCATGTATCACTTTATGGAAGATTTTTAGAGCTTTCTTGCTGCCCTTTTGTCCTTTGAAACACTTCAAATTTGATTAAAATAAAGCTATTTCAATCCTTCTTTAATAAGTAACACATACACTTGGTTACACATTACAACTTCAAGTCAAAAGCCAACTAAATTTCCCTCCCTCTCTCTTCGAAGATTCACGCCAACTATAAGTATGTATAAGCTACCATTTCTTTTTTTTTTTTATTTCATTTTGTCTTTAACTCCTCCTATCTCTCTATATATTCCCTCTCTCATTCACACCTTTAACCCTTTACCATTCTTTGCAATTTTCCTATCTATTTCCTCTCTTCCTCTCTTCATTTGCTCTTGTTCTTGCAAGAGGAACTTGTTGCCCCTATCCTATATGTGAGATCCCACACATATTTCTTCAAGATCCTTAGGTAAAACTCTTATTCAAAGCTTCCATAGTTGATATAGATGGAGTATAGTGAGAGTTTCATGCATCAAATGACCTTCCATAAGCTTAAAAACTAAGGATGATGATGCCAAGAAAATAAAAATAAAAATGAATCACTTATCTTATTCATAATTATTCTCTTGTGATCTTATTATTTTCTTGCTAGAAATGATTATATTTTGTAGATATAATTTTATGTAACTTTGATTATGTTTATGTTTAGATCTATGAGTCTATAGCTTACTACCATGGGTTTCTCTTATATTTATGTTCATAGTAGGTGTAGATCTTGGTTTTAAACTTAAACAAAAATGGTAATTTTCGTATCTAGGCGAGACCCGTATTTAAAAACCACTTTCCAAGTGTCAAAATGGAAGTTTTACTTGAAATAATATAGGCTTAGTGGGTATATATAATCAAGACTTTATTTTATATGATTCAAAGGTGATTTTCAAAGATTATTTTTCAAAAGAAAAATTCTATTTTCGGATCTAGACCAAGGAGTAATTTAAAAACATGTTTTCCAACTCAAAAATAAAGATTTTATTCAAGATATGGAAGGCTCTTAAGATAGGATATATAAAGGATGAATTTTCATAAGTTTAGATAGATTTTATCAAAAGATATGTCTAAAAACAAATTTTTAAAATTCGGATCTAAACCAAGACCAATTTTGGAAACCTATTTTTCAACACCAAAATGAAGGATTTGTTTAAAATATGAAAGGCTTATGGAATAGGTATCAATAGGAGATGCTTTTTATAAGTAAATAGTAGATCTACTAATAAAGATTCTCAAAATAGGAAGAGATTACAAAATATAAAATTTGAGTTTCATCCTAACCTTGTGAAATTCGTATCTACGAAATGATGATATGAAAACCCTATTTTTCAAACTCAAAATGAAAGTTTTACTAAAGGAATGAAGTCCTTAGTGGCTAGGTATGACTAAGCCTTAAGTTTCTAAGTATCAAATGAGTTTGCTTAAAGGAATTATCACAAGAATAATTTTTACAAAATTCGGATTTTGGGATGAACCATATTTAAAAACATTTTTACAAAGTGTAAAATGAAAATTTTTATTGAAGAATAAAGGTCTTAAGGAATATACATAATGAGGACTTAATTTTAACAAGAATAAATAAATTTTATCAAGGAATTTTTCTAAAAACAAGTGGAAATTGTCAAGAAAACAAGATTAGCCTTTCTAAGTTGATTTTTCATCAAGAACATGTACATATGTATCTCATGACATATCATTTATGATAGTAACTTATTCATATTGCATCTATACTTGCCTTGGATAGTAGAAACTTCATAAACTTTCACAAAATCAATTTTCCAATTTGGTTTTCACTACTAATCTAAACTGAACTAATCAGATCTTTTTAAAGCTTAAAAGTTTTCAAAACTTAAATATGATATTAAAATTAGATAGATCTTTCGAAGTAGATAGAAATCGATATCTAATTTTCTAAATTCCGAGTTGAAATGACCAAGTTGTGGCCTTTCCAAGTTGGAATTCCCACATAGGACGAGAATTACAAACTTGATAGTTTGTATGAGATAGAATGGATTAGTTTTGAGTTGAAATACTCATTTGGATATTTCTTTCATTAGGTAACTTTTCTTTTGAGGATTCATTACCACCGGATTACTATTACTAAGAGACCGGCGACCCATGGCTGAGTGAGTATTACTTCATAATTTCATTATTGCTTGTGATTGTAACAAATAGTTGCACTAGATCATAAGGTAAAAGATAAAAATGGAATTGCATGATGGGAATTATGGGGGATTATGTATGTTTATTGTTGTGTTGAGAATTGGTATTAAGAATATTGGAATCGGGTGATTAACTCATGCTTGTTTAGATTATTGTAAGAGTGATTGTCTGCAAATTTGTTGATCACCTAAGAAATTGGTATTAATAACTATTCGGTTTGACAAATTAATATGGACATAATCACTTCACGATAGGGATGGAGGATTAACAATTGTTGGTTACCTATAATCCGTAAACAGCTAAAAGTTGGTTGATCGTGATCCATGAACGACATAAATGAGTTGGTTGATTGTGATCCATAAACGACATAAGTTGGTTATCCGTGATCCATAAATGACTTATTAATTCAACAATAGTATTGCAATATTCGTTAATCTGCTAACCCCGAATGGAGGCCTTAAATTCATTCATATATGATTTCCAGCTATCATATGATTGATTGTTCATATGGTTGATGCATTCCATACGATTGAATAATTAACTTGATTGATTGATTTGTTATAAATGTCTTTATGGAAGTACTCACTCACTGAGCTAGTGTAGCTTATACCCCAATAGATGTTTGAATGAATAGGTTGACTTAAGAATGCTACCTGGGGACCGAGATGTCTAGAGCTGAGTATGACCTCGAGTATCCAGTAGGAAGTAAGAATACTTGAAGATATTAACTAGGATTTGTGAATTGCCTTGTAATAGTTTTATGTAGTGAAATCTTTTGATGAATTGTAATTGAAGTATAGTGAATTGTATTTCCTTTACATTGTTACTCAAGTAGTATCAATATAAAATGTATCACTCCGATGTGTCTCCTTCATGTGTTCGACGCCTTGTACATAATATGGACTGAGGTGGTCATTCTTAGGCTTTAATATTGTGAACAACAGACTGCCACGTTTAGGGTACCCTTTGAGGCGTGACATCCATCTCCAACAATTTTCAATGGAATGCCCCTCTTGGTCCATATGGTATTTACATTTCAATGCTAGATCATATCCCCTTGGTTTGTATTCGGGAATCAGAGGCTCAAATGTCAACATTTTCTCTTCTTAGTGCTTGTGTAGCACTCGAGATAGAGGCATTGGGAACTTGGTGAATCATCACATTAGGCGATTTCTCCTTCTAAGCTCTTTGTCATATTCTCAATTTGGCTGACTAGGCCTTACAACATGGAATTGGGGCTCTACTGATCGAAAAAGATCCAGTGTTTACCACACTAACGATTGATTCTTTCTCTTTGCCAACTGCTCAGAATGGTTTGTTGTTGTGTGGCTTAACTAATTTTTCAAGCATAACAACATTTTTAGTTCCACTTCCTACTACCACCATATTAGCAAAACTTACAGCTATATGCCCCACTAAATAACCTTAATATGACTAACCTAGTGTATTGATATACATGATAGTTAGCTCTTTTTTGGAATTATGGTAGTGACCATAGCAGCTTTAGTCTTCCATCTCTAAGCTATTCCTTAAAGATCTCGTTGTTTCTCTTAATCATCTTGCTAAGGTTAGCCATTGAAAGAGCTACTTCTACATTGAATTCATATTGATTATATACGGCTTGAGCTAACTTCTCTCATGTATTGATTTCACTCATGTTTAGCTGAGCATACCATAGTGGTGCTGGCTTTGTAAGAGTGTCCTAAAACATCTGCACCATTAGTGAGTTCGAATGTATAGGTGGGCATGTTAGGTAACCCATCGCATTGTGTTTCTCAAACTGTAGGACTTTGAATTTCTTAAGATATTCCTCTAACAATCAATGAGATGTTTAAACAGTTTCAGCTACTCGTTCATTTTTCTTATTAGCTTCTTTTCTAAGTCCATCTCTTTTTCTTCCTAGACTTGTGTCTTCTGACTAAGGACATTAGATTCCCTTTCTGGTAACTTAGACTCATTCTCATTATGTGTCTTAGCATAGGTGTCTGTTGGATCTGACACTTTTAATGCTTTATCTATATGTCCCTAAACTAAAGTTTGTAGTTTTTTTGTGTATTTGTTAAGTGTTGATTCTATGGTAGCCATCCTTTGTTCCATATGTTCATTGTTAATCCCACACATTTTAGATCTTGATCTTATGATTATTAACTAACAAGCTCTAGCACCTATTCTGAGCCTAATCTTATTAGAACCTATGACATTCAAAATAAATTATGTTAGTGGAATGGTTTAGAAGTTTTTTAGATTTTTAAAATTTTTGAAAAATTTCTAACTCTTGTAAATATTTAGGTAATGAAAGATCGATCATCTTGCTTTTGGAAAACTAGAATTGTATTATGAGTAATTAGTCTATACATATAAAAACTTGCCTCTAAGGGGTCTTTTGTATGCATATTTGATTACTTAATTGACTTGATAACCTGATAAGAGACTAGATAATTGATTCACTCCCTTGTTATACTTGGTTTTATTTCATGGTATTCATACACCATTTTTCCTAAGAGGGCTCCTCAATAGCATCCTAGCTTAACTGTAGGTTAACTAAGTTGGTTTCTTCAATAATGTTGTTCAGCTAGAGGCTATTCTTATGATTCTCTATGACTAACTACAAAAAAGAAACAACAAAATACAATTTTTTATAGATTTATTTACAAATTATAAATTGTATTTACATGAAGTAATTGGATCGATTTATAACAATTTCTATTAGTTCATTATATAATGCATGATTTTTTTATGATAAAATGAAAAATAAATAAATAGCAAAGGACATCAACATAGGTTCTAGGGACACCTCCTTTAATAATCCTACTACCCTAAATAGGAGCATTTCATTGATTATATTGAAAAAAGGCTAGAGGACCTTCATCATGATGGGTGGCAAGACCATATTAACTTGTATGTGTATGCTACACAATGGCCATCCTTTAGAGTTCTTAATGGGCAAGGACTTAGCTTATTCAATACACATACACAAAACTATATATTCAAAATTCCCACATATCCCCTCAAAATGCTTAACACCATCAATCTTCGATTATTCAATTTACATGTTCTTGCAAAACATAATGGAAAAAAAAAAACGCTAAAAAAGGAAATCGAGTGGGAATATTTAAAAGGATAAGTTTAAAGGCCCTTATTTCAAAAAGCCCATTAGGCTTAGATGAGCCCTCTAAGTGTCCCTAATGGAGTCATCAATCTGTTGCGGATGAATTTTACCCTTATCTTCCTAAAGATTTTGAATCATATTAAAGTTAACTCGTTTAATAATGAATACTCAACCAAGAATCAGTAGGGTTTCTATAAAATGTCCGATTTTTTAAAATAGGTTTTTGATTGGAGTCATCATCAACCTGAGTAAAAAAATAAAGGCTACTGGACCTAAAAAATAAAAAAGCCCAAAGATTATTGGATTTAGGGTTGTAATTTTAAAACTATCAAGAGTTATCTAAACATTTTTATTGGTTTTATGAATTTTGGATAATATGGACCAAACTAATAAATTGATAAAAGAAGATGGCTTTTTTAGTTTTGGTTTTTCAAATTTTCATTTTTGTATTTATGAAAATGTCTAAGGAAACATATATATATATTATATATTAGTAAAATTACTGAAAAAGGGGGGAAAATATGTTTTTTGTGTGTGTGTGTTTATTTTTTTATATATAAAGAATGTCCTAAATATATATTTTTATTTTTGTGACTGTGCTGTATGTCCTTATATATTTTCTAGCCAGAACTAAGTATTTGTAGTTCATTTTAATTTTATAAAATATTTAGTATGTTGATTTATTTTAATTTGTGAAAACTGTTAAGTTTAATTTGTTTATTCATTTTGATTTTTATTTTCTAAAAACTCTTAAATCAATCCTATTCTAGAATGCCTTTTTTTTTTTTTTCTAATTGAGCCTGTGTGTGCTATTTGTCTATATCTTCCATAATAATTACAAGTATCATGAGTTGCTTTTACAAAATAACTCTTACATGATCCATCCTTACTTTTATCATTATATCTAATTCCTTATTTATCTAAATTTAGTCCATGTTTTCCTAATATAATGTTAAGATTCTTTTCCCATTCAATGAACTTAGCTATTTTTTCTTTTGATTTATTTAAGGTAGATTTCAAGATATCATTTTCAATTGTAAGCTCCTCTAGTCCTTACATGCATTCATCATTTCTATCCATATAATCATGCTTCATTTCATTCTTTTTTAATTCCCTTTTTATTCTATTTACTTCTATGCTCAATATTTTATGTCCCTTACATAATTTCTCATTCTCATCCCTTAAGTTATGCTTTTCATATCTCAAATAATCATTATTTTACTAGAGTTGCCATTTATGTCCTTAAATTTATCATATTCATGTTTAAACTCATCAATATCATTTCCAATATTTATCATCATTTCTTTTAAAGAATCCTTCTTCTTTTGCACTTTTATCATTTTCCTTGCACAGTTTGTTATATATGTCACTCAATTCAACATATGATATATTGGAAGAGAAAGAACATACCTCATTGTGTAATGCCATGAAGTATACATCTCATTAGAGTCGATGGAGACATCATCTCTCGATGTTGCTCTTGCTCTCAAGGCTTCCTTCTTGCTTCTTCTTGAGGCCTTATTGAGCATTGGACAATATTATTGAATGTGATTAAGTTTATGGCTTTTATAGCATGTGATAAGTCGTCACTCTTTTTCCAACTTCTTATTTCGTGAATTTCTTGAATGTTTTACCTATCAAAGCCATGTCCTAATCATCTTGCTCATCATTACTTTCATCATCACTAATGTTGTCATTAGTTGCTTTAAGAGATATGGATTTCTTCCTCGGTTTCTCTCTCTACTTCTTGATCATTGCATGTGTTAAGAGTTCTCTTTTGCTAATTGTATTTAGATCATACGCCTTTTAAATGGTGGTTCTTTTGGCTTCCCAATCCTTTAGTAATGACCTAAGTAATTTGGAATTAATTTACACATTAGTAAAGTTCTTCCCAAGTACTCTCTAAGGATTTATAATACTAATGAACCTATTATGCATTTTGTAACACTTTAATCTGAAGACATTACAACCCGCTACACGTCTTTCTCTTCATAAGAACATGCCAAGGCTATGAAACTCTAATCTACAGATATATATATCATCTAACTCCAAAAGAATAAGTCATAAAGGTTACTTTGAAAGAATAATATTATAACATCATCTTAACAACTGAGTTGGCAAAGCAAAAGCCAACATAGATTAAATCTTTACATCAAACAAAAGTTTCTTAAAACAAATAAAGATCCTAAGTCATATAGAAATTTGTAAAGTCTTCAATTTTAGTCTATATTCAAAAACATCATAACTAAACATCTGCAAGTAAGTCTCATCTACTATTGTCCTCCCCGTAATCCACAAAGACATCATAATCGGAAAGATCATAAATCACCTAAGCTTCTCCTGTACCTCAAAAACTGAAAGGAATAAGCAAAAAGCCTAGTATGCCAAACCATATATAAATGCATATGCACACATAGCATATATATTCACATGCAACTATTTCTAATGAAATGAACACAAATTGTTATTTGTGATTAGCCAACAAACAATACAATTCAGAACCATATGCATCTAATCTCAAATCTAGAGTAACTCATGACTCCATAAAAAAAATATATATATATAGAAAATAGATAATATATACATATATTGGTGTTAGGAATTTCCCACATACTCGCAGTCACACTACCAAAACCTAATATACCAAAAGTATCACACTCTGTGTGGTCTTTACTAATCGCAGCCAATCACAAGCAACAAAACAATTTAATAAGCCAAATAAAATTAGGTTAATTTGGAATTCTAACCCTACATCATATACATCAAGCAAATCTAAACCTACAAGCACATACAACAAACAAGATAAGGTCGTACTTGAATCAAAACTGAGGAACATAACTGAAAATCACCAAATCTCCTTTAGAACAGAACCTTAATTCACTAAAACCTAATAATATGAACATAACCACTTCAATAACATACACCATCATATAAACCTAATCTCATATATCATCTAAACCCTAATCTCAAAAGGAAACATAAACCTGCATCTTCTTCCTCCCTTTCAATCCAACAAAATCTCCAAAAGAATAGATTTCCTAAAAAATTTCCAAACCCTATAATCCTCCTTCAATAAAAAAAGACTAAAGAAAAATCAACAAGAAATCGTATATACATAAATCTAAGGATTGAGATTATATAAACTTACCTACTATTGATCCTTAATCCTTTTAAATCACCAAAAATTAGATCTCCAACTCAATTAGGGTTTCTCTTCAAAAGTTCCTTCAATACCATAAACAAAACCTTAAGGAAAAGATTGTTCCCTATAGATCTTAAGAAATCTGAGAGGATCCACTTACCTTAATCCAATTCTTGATCTTCCTTTGATGCTAAACTCAAGAATCAGAGGAATATTGCATTTTGGAGAAGAAGAAACATGTATAGAAAGAAACAAACCTGAAAATCCTTCAAATGCGTTGTATATAAGTGAATTTAACATACACACGCAGTTTTTAATCCTATGCCGGTTATGTATAAATGAAGGCTGACAGTGTAGATGTTAACGTTGGTAGCTTATCTGTTTTCCATTCATCTTGGGTCATTTTTCTTCATGTGTACGCCGGTAATGTACACCTCAAAGTTGGTGGCGTACACAACTTTGATCACAATTCTTCCTTTTCAACATGGGCTTAACACTGGTGGAGCCACAAACACGTATGCCGATGGTGCACGATCCTATACCGGCTACATTGAAGCCGGTGTATAGTCTGTCAACTTCCATTTTCTATCATGTCTCTACCATGTGATCACAATACCAATATATTTAGTTTTTGAATTCAAAACTTTCTTATTTTGTACCAATTGACATTTTTATCCTTATTTATAACTTATTTGTTTGTATATTACATCTCTCCCCTTTTAAAAAAACTTTCGTCCTTGAAAGTTACCTCGATTGTTGAAAAGCTCTTAGTATTTTGTCTTCATTTCATCTTCTAATTCCGAAGTAGCTTCTTGTTCTGACTGATTTGTCCACTGCACCTTTACATACTTGATCACTTTTCTTCTCAAAATCTTTTCTATGGTGTCTACAATCTTCACTGGCTTTTCGACTATAGATAGATATGGCTATACTTCCAATGGTTCCAAAGCTACTATCTTTTTAGGATTTTTAACATACTTTCTTAGCATAGGTACATGGAACACATTATGCACCCTGTCCAGATTAGGCAGTACAACTAATTTGTAGCCCCCATCACCTGTTTTTTCTAGGATTTCATAAGGTCCCACATATCTAGGATTTAATTTGCCTCTCAAGCCAAATCTGACAATGGCCTTGATTGGTGAGATTTTCAACCGAAGATGCTCTCCCACTTGAAATTCTAAGGATCTTCTTTGCTTGTCAGCATAGCTTTTCTGACGGCTTTGGGTATCTTGTAATCTTTGTTTGATCAACTTGACTTTATCAACAACATCCTAGATTATTCTAGTCCCAAAACCTATCTATCACCAACTTCATCCCAATGGATTGGTGATCTACACTTCCTACAATATAGAGCCTCATATGAAGGCATCCCAATTGATGCTTGATAGCTGCTATTATAAGCAAACTCCACCAATGACAAGTGCTCATCCTAACTACTTTTGAAATCCAAAACACATACTCTCAACATGTCTTCCAGAATCTGCATGGTCCTCTTAGATTATCCATCTATCTAAGGATGATAGGTTGTATTGAGAACAACTTTGGTGCCTAAAGCTTGATGCAGACTTTTTGAGAATCTTCCAACAAATCTGGAATCCGTGTTTGACACAATGGTTAAAGGTATTCTATGTAACCTTACTATCTCCTTGATGTATGGCTTTGCTAATCTTTCCATGGTATACTTAGTTTTGATCGGTATAAAGTGAGCTATTTTGGTAAGCTTGTCAATAATCACCCATATCGAATCTAATCTTTCTTTAGTTCTAGATAGAGTAGAAACAAAGTCCATAGTTATGTGCTCCTATTTCCATTGAGATATTAACAAAGGCTTCAATTCAACTGCCAGTCTCCTGTGCTCAATATTGATCAACTGACCTATATATCACTTAAAAACATATTCCACTATCTCTTTCTTCGTATTATTCTACCAATATAGCTTCGTTAAATCCTGATACATCTTGTTCCCTTCAGGATGTATGGAATAACTAGAGTAGTGCACCTCTTTCAATAATTCCTTCTTCAGTTCTCCTTGTGCTGGCACACAAAATCTTCCCTTGAATCTCATAACACCTTCTTCATTAACATGAAATTCAACTGCTCTGCCAATTTCCATTCTCTTCTTTATTTTTTGTATACTTGAATCATCTACTTGTGCTGCTTTAATCTTTTCAATCATAGTAGGTTAAATTTGTAGGTTTGCCAATCTTTCACCCACTTGTCTAGTTACGATCTCCAACTCTAGTTTCCTTATATCATTCATCAAGTTTCTTTCAGAAGCAATCAAAGCTGCAAGATTCTCAACTCTCTTCCTACTGAAGGCATCTGCTACAATATTTGCCTTCCCAGGATGATAATGAATATCTACATCATAGTCTTTGATAAGTTCCAACCATCTCCTCTGCCTCACATTCAGTTCCCTCTAAGTAAAGATGTATTTCAAACTTTTATGATCTATATACATTTTACATCTTTGTCTGTATAAATAATGTCTCCACAGGTTCAAAGCATGCACAACTACTGCCAACTCCAATTCATGAGTAGGATAATTCTTCTCATAGGACTTCAAGTGTCTAGAAGCATATGATATCACCCTGCCTCCTTGTATCATCACACAACCCAAATCTTGTATAGAGGCATCGCTATAAATAGCATATTCCTCACCACTCATAGGTAAGGCTAATACTAGAGCAGACACAAACTTGTTTTTCAACTGCTAGAAATTGACATCACAGTCTTTGTTCCATACATACTTCACTCCTTTCTGTGTTAGTCTAGTCAATGGGTTTGTAATCTTGGAAATATCTTCCACAAATCTTCTATAGTATCTTGCCATTCCCAGAAAATTTTTTTATTTTTGACACATTCTTAGGTCTTGACCATTCTATAACTGCTTTTACTTTTTCAAGATCAACTGAAATTGCATTATCATCAATAACATGTCCCTAGAAAGCCATTTTAACAATAACTCACATTTTGAAAACTTGGCATACAATCTCTTTTCTTGTAGTCTGGTCAGAACCAACCTTAGATGTTCTTCATGTTCCTCTTTTGACTTGGAGAACACCAACACATCATCAATAAACACTACTACGAACAATTTCAGATATTCTTTGAAGACTTTATTCATCAAATCCATAAAAACTGCTGGTGCATTCATAAAACCAAACGACCTCACTACAAACTCATAATGCTCATATCTTGTCTTGAAAACTGTCTTTTGTATGTCCTCTACTCTAACTCTCAGTTAGTGATATCCTCATCTCAGATCAATCTTACAAAACACTGTTGCTTCTACCATTTGAGATAATCTATTCTTGGTATATGGTACTTGTTCTTGATTGTCATTTGATTCAGCTCTCTGTAGTCTATGCATAATCTTATGCTTCCATCTTTCTTCTTTATAAATAGAACTGGAGCTCCCCAAGGAGAAACACTAGGTCTGATAAACTTTTTCTTTAGTAGATCATCCAACTGTACTTTAAGCTCTAAAAGTTTTGTAGGAGCCATGCGATAAGGTGTTTTGGAAATAGGTATAGTACCCGCCACCAAGTCGATACAGAACTTTACTTCTCTTTCTGGTGGTAACCCTGGTAAGTCTTCTGAAAAAACTCCTAGGTACTCACACAAAACTGGTATTTGAGAAGGATCTATCTTCTGTTTATCTTCTCACATCATAGCTGTTAGAGCTGATTTTCCCTATAACTCATATGTAAGCATCACTAACGATCTTTGTACACCAAGCTTATGTACAAAATGATCCCCATCTTGTAGGTTAAAATCTACTACGAGGTTGTGACAATCAATTTTGGCATGACACTTAGCTAACCAATCTACTCCCAATATCAAAATCTACCATATCTAAGACTATTTGATTAGCAGGTAGATGTCTTCCTTCAATTTCTATATGCACACCTCTACAGACTCTATTCAACATAGCATTATTCTCCAGTGATGTGTTTACAGACAAACAGCCAGACAAACAATCAACATTCATACCACAAACAAATACAAAGGAATCAGCTATGCATGAAAAACTTGTACCGGTGTCAAAAAGAACATATGCACTATGCAAGAGTATAGGGAGCGTACCTATAATAGGTCTATGCTAGAGGTTTCTCTGTGTTGGAGAGCATTTTTAGCTGGTACTCTTTGTCCCTGACCACCTTGAGTTCTACCAATATGAACTCTTAGAACTATCTACCTCCTAGGCTCTTTGCAATCAACAACTTTATGTGATCTCTGGCTCCATTTGAAGCAATAAACTTGTGGAAGGACTCTCTTTGTGAAGACCTTGTGGCAATGTCCTACCTTACTACATGAGAAACAAGTATTCTCTGGCCATTTGCAATCTTTTACTTCATGTGGTCCAAGACATCTAATACATTTCTTCTCAATACTCTACACTACTGATCTAAAAGGCTGTATGAAAGGCCTCTTGCCTTTGTCTTGGGTTGGAATACTAGAAGCTGGTCTCTTCCCTAAGTAGATTTGACCTCTCTGTGGTTCACGTCTCTTCATTCTGTTTAAACCTTGTTCCACAGTTTTAGCTTTCTTGACCACTGCTGAGTAGTTGGTTAAGTCCATTAAATTAACCTGATATTGTATCTCAGGTTCTAACCTAGTAATAAATCTGTTGACTTAGGACTCTTTACTTTCTTTTAACAGATAGGGAGAAACCTCATCAATCTATGCAGCTCTGCTTCATATTCTTCAACTGATATCTTACCCTGCTATAAGGTATGGTACTCTTAAAGCATCTTCTTCTTCACACTATCAAGGAAGAACTCCCTGTAGAAAGCCTATTGGAACTTCTATCATGTAATGACTCCCAGCATATATTTTTTGGTGCTCATCTACTAATTATTAGCTCTCCTAATTAGCAAGTAGGAGGCATACTCAACTTTCTTGTTCTTTGGAATATGTAGAGCAGCAATTGTCTTCTTAACTTCCTCCATCCACAATTGGGCATCAAGAGGCTTCTCTGGTACTGGCTCAAACTTATAAACTAGATTGACAAATTTCTTGAGGCTCAGCACATACGCAAGTTGGCACCATAGCCACTATTGCCATTTTTTCTTTGATTCGCTTATCTTCAAGCCTCAACATTAGCTTGAATAATATGCATATCCTGTCTCATATCTTGTTGCTACTGGTTGACTATTCCTAGAAGAGTATTCGTAGCCTACATGAGCTGTGTAGCATCAACTGGTACCTGCTGTCCTACAGGTAAAGTTGGTGGTGGTGGTAAATCTTGATTTTAGGGCAACTGATTCTCCTGTGGCTGCCCTATATTCTCATCCTCTTCTATAGCTCTGGAGGAACCCACATCAGGTACTCTTCTTCTTGGAGGCATATTAACACAAATAACACACAACATCATGAGGCAAAGGGTAATCTAACTTTAAAGATCAAAACATAATAAATCTATAAGGTACCAACATTCTTAACTAGATAGATAATCCAAGTATGTACTACCCTACTCATCATTGCTCACTATCTTAAGGAGTCATAACTTAAATTTTATAAGATCAAAACCTATTGCTCTAATACCAAATAAGTTGTAGCGCTCTTATTTGAAGGTATTACAACCCGCCATGTGTCATTCTATTTATAAGAACACATCAAGGCTATGAAACTTTAATCCACATATATATATATATATATATCTCATCTAACTCCAAAATAACAAGTCACATAAAGGTTACTTTGAAAGAAAACTATCATAACATCATCTTAACAACTGAGTCGGAAAAATCAAAGCCAACATAGATTAAATCTTTACATCAAAACAAAAGTTTCTTAAAACATATAAAGATCCTTGAGTCGTATAGAAATATGTAAAGTCTTTAATTTTAGTCTATATCCAAAAACATCATAACTAAACATTTGTAGGTAAGTCTAGTCCATTATCATCCTCTCTGTAATCCATAAAGACATCGTAACCAGAAAGAACATAAATCACCTCATCTTCTTATGTTCTTGAAAAATGAAACGAATGAGTGAAAAGCCTAGTATGTCAAACCACATACAAATGCATATGCACACACAACACATATATTCACATGCAACTATTTCTAATGCAACAAACAACAATTATTATCTGTGATTAGCTAGCAAACAACATAATTTAGAACCATATGCATCTAGTCCCAAATCTGGAGTAACTCATGACTCCATATTAAAAAAACATATAGAAAATAGATAATATACACATATGTTGGTGTTAGGAATTTCCCATACACTCACGACCATATTGTCAAAACCTAATCTACCGGAATTATATCCAGGTGTAGCTCCACTCGAGATAATGCCACACAAGGATCATCCGGTTATCGGCATTAATATCACACTCTACATGGTCTTTATTAACAGTAGCCAATCACAAGTAGCAAAACAACTTAATATGCCAAATAAAATTAGGTTAATTTGGAATTCTAACCCTACAGCACATACAACAAGCAAATCGAAACCTACAAGCACATACAACAAATAAGGTAAAGTCGTAGTTGAATCAAAACTAAGGAATAGAACTCAAAATCACTAAATCTCCTTTAGAACAGAACCTTAATTCAACAAAACCTGATGATATGAATAGAACCACTTCAATAACATATACCATCATATAAACATAATCTCACGTATCATCTAAAACTCTAATCTCAAAATGAAACACAAACTTGCACCTTATTCCTTACTTTCAATCCAACAAAAATCTCCAAAAGAATAGATTTCCCCAAAAATCTCTAAACCCTATAATCCTCCTTCAAGAAAAACAAATTAAAGAAAAATCAACAAGAAATCGTATATACACAAATCTAAGGATTGAGATATTATATCAACTTACATGGTATCCATCCTTAATCCTTTTAAATTACCAACAATCAGATCTCCAACTCAATTAAGGTTTCTCTTCAAGAGTTCCTTCAAAACCACAAACAAAACCCCTAAGGAAAAGATTGTTCCCTATAGATCTTAAGAAATCTGATAGGATCCACTTACCTTTATCCAAATCTTGATCTTCCTTTGATGCCAAATTCAAGAATCAGAGGAATATCGCCTGTTGGAGAAGAAGAAACACATATGAAAGGAAATAAACTGGAAAATTCTTCAAATGCATCGTGTAATAGTGAATTTAACACATACACTGGCAGTTTTTAGTCCTATGCCAGTGGTATGTAAACAAAGGTCGGTCGTGTAGATGTTGCTAGCGGCCTATTTGTTTGCCATTCATCTCGAGTCATTTTTCTTCAAGTGTATGTCGGCATATAGGCTGGCGGTATACACCTCAAAGTTAGCAGCGTACACAACTCTAATCATAATTCTTTCTTTTCAACACAGGCTTAACGTTGGTGGAACCACAAATACGTACGCCATCAGTGCTCGATCCTACATTAGCAGTGTTGAAGCCGGTGTACAATCTCTCAATTTCCATTTTCTATCACGTCTCTACCTTGCTATCACAATACCAATATATTTAGTTTTTGACCTTAAAACTTTCTTATTTTATATCAATTGACACTTTTATCCTTCTTTTTAACTTATTTGTTTGTATATTACACATTTCATCTACAGAATCATTTGGTTCCATTTTAATGTTCTCACATTGTCCACATAGAAGGCTTATCTTAGTATGTCTAATTCTAGATGTTCCTTCATATGTTTTCTTTGATTTGTCTCATATTTCCTTAGTGGTTATACACGTGCAATTTCTTTTAAAGTTCTTTCATTCCAACCACAATGCAAGATATTCATTGCCATTTTATTTAGAACTAACTTTTCCTAATCATCACCATTATAATTTTTTTCTTCTTTTCCTTTAATTTTAAAAGGATCATTTCCTATGACATTCCATATCAATCTATTTTATGCTTTTAAAAATATTTTCATCGTACATTTCCAATAGGGATAATTACCTTGCTTAAAAGTGGTAGTCTATTAATTGATTGCCCTTTTAGAAATCTTAGTGAATTAGTTGTCAAGATCTTTATTCTAAAATGTGATTAAGCACTTGTAACTCAGAGACTTAGCTTCAATACTAATGAAAATGTCGAATTGAGTTTATCGAATAGTTTAACTGTTTTTGAAAACTTACTTGCAAATGGACAAGTTGAGCAATAATAACAAGAAACATAAAAATAAAATATTATGAAAAATATTAAAGAGATAGGGTTTGAGAAGTTTGCTTTTAGATGTAATGTGAAGTTTGGATTGTCCCTTGCTCTTTATAGACTTGACTTTCCTCATATAGAGAACTTCATACCACTTTATTAATCACACAAAAATTTGCTCACTTGAAGCTTCACACTAGTCTCATAAATTATTATAAAATACTCTCACAAAAGTAGTACTCTTTTAGAATTTGTTAAAAAAATTAAAAAAAGGTCAGAAAGTACTATTAAAATTTCTCTCTCTAAGGATTGCAAAATAAAAAGCTATAGAAAAAATTTTGATTACAATGTGACAAAAAGGTTTGATAGAAAAATATAAGCTCAACTGATTATCTAAAGTCAACTAAACATTCAATATTTATAGCTAATGGAGAGGAAGCAGTTGTTGCACAAAATTACACAAGTTTGCCCTTGCAACTAGTGCTCCTAACAGCTAGTTTCTTGGAGATAGCATTCAAATGCCATCACCAATCATTGGAATGTCATCTAAAGATGCTTGATGTCTTCACTTCATTTTCTTCTATGTCTAGATGACACTTGAAAACAATAAGCCTAGAATGTTTTGGATTGCCATAGCATTCAAACGCTACCACTTTCACTTTGATCGAAAGGTCTTGATCATGTGCAAACACTTGTGGTGTCTAAGCATCACGCCCTATTGTTATGATGCTACCTTATTTTTCACATGATCAAAGAATTTTAATCATGTTCAAAACCATTCGCCTTCTGAATCCTATGTCATATTGCTTCGATGCTTCTTAGAGAAAATGATCAAATCTTTTTATCATTGCCAATGTTCGGATGTTATGCCTTGTAGCATGGTTAGCGTCTGAACACTAGTTGTATTGTGGCACAATCGATAGTGTAATCCCTGGGTTTTTGCCATAGTATGAGTTGAAAATTTTAAAGAATTAAAATCTAAATCTAATTCTAATTCTATATCCTAAAATAATAAATGTTTTGATAGTATATTAATTAATATTCCATAGATGTTCTATAGTCTGGTTGTTTTATATACATTAAGGATTTTTGAAATTTCATTTCCTATATTTAAATCCTTTTCAAAAGTACCAGAAATTTATTTGCAAGCTATCTGTCATAAGTTTCAAAGCATGAACATATTGTCCTTTCTCTTAATAAGTTTTCTTTCATTAAATACTGAAATGATAATTCCCAGTTACATAATACTTATTTTCTTTTACATAAAAGAAAGGTAATCAAAGATTTGAAAGTTTATACCAATTGGACATTGTTGTTTTTAGAAAATAAATACGATATTTTTAACAATCTACTTTTCTAACATACTCTGTTTTACCCATACAAAATCGTTTCTTCTAAACATTGGTATTCTTAGCTTGAAAAACCCCAAGATTGTATTTACAAGTTGCACAACCAGTGTTTTGGAAAGAAGAAGATGAAGTAATTTCAAAAGCACGACATGCATCTTTGCTTGCTTTATTTTCATATATTTCAGAAAATATCTTTATTAAAATGCACCAATGCATGTGCATATTTCACCATTCACATGTAAAACGTCGTTTTTAGTAGATATCATATTTTAGAAAACTGAACAACGAACTTGGTTTGCTAAGAAGTGTTAAAAATAGATAAAAACTTGCTTTGTGAGTCTGTTTAAGCTTAAAATGAATAATGTCTGTTATATGTGCATAAACAAAAGTTATCTAAGCTTATCTAAAAAAGAATAACAAAACATACTGTCATGCACCAAAGGATACCCTAGACACGACAATCTGCTACACTTGATATCTAAACTTAAGATGACAAACTTAGTCATTCCATGAGTTTAAACACCGGGTGTAAGGCTTATGTTCAACATATAGGGAACCATACTTTGAATCAGAATAGCTTAAGAAGACATACATAGTAATAAGAATGTAAATCATAATAGTTATAACAAGATAAAGCTATTACATGATCTAAGGGTCATACTCCCATCAAAATATTAGGAGTCCTTAGGTCCACAAAAGTCTCTTACATCAAATACTATATATATAGATTTACGAGGTTCGACTAGAAGTCTATGCTTACATGTAGGTCCTGACTTCTTCAAAAAGCTCCTTAAGGTCCGAAAGCTGTACCTGAGGAAAGTGGCTTCTCGAAGATAGCCATAAATATTCATACTGCAACAGGAAACTATAGAGGTATAAGCTTACGAGCTTAGTGAGTTTCACTTTCAAAATTAAATGCTCAACAAATAATATATATATCAGGCAAGTTATATTAACAACCATATGAAATGCACAAGCATGTGAGCATATAATACATAAGACTTTTTGGAGATCTTATGTTGAATGGATTTACTCCCTCCATTCGAGTTTAGGTGTTCCAGGCCCATACGATCGTAGATTTCAATTTTTTTCATTTATATTGTGGTTGATATAGGTGCCCACCAACACACATTTTCAATTCCGGCCATTACGCCAACATTCAAGTTTACAGGCTCCTCGTTGCCTAGCTATTATGCCTTCTTCCCACAAAGGTATAATAACCTATTAAATGTGACTCACATATGGTATGCATGACCAATTTGATTATAAGATCATGGCATATTAATTTAACAATTTATGGACGATCATAGATATTGCAGACACTTCAATTCTATACTAAATCATACAAGTATTTACAACAAGCTCATTTCGATATTCTTATCATCGATTCACCTAAACAGAACTCACATACGCACAATCAAATTTTTATCTTGCCCTAATTCTAATGCCACTAATGTTACAAGCACAATCACAAGCATATAATTTAAAGATAGTGAACTCACTTTGCCATTGTGCGAAAATCTACTTAATCGTAATAGTCCTTGAGAAGGTCTAGTCCATCTTCCAAGTCCTTTATTAAAAAGAAATAACTCTAATAAGTATTTCTATGAAGTTTGAATAAACTTAAAAATTCTATTCTAGCAAATTCGTCAAAATTCATCTAAGAAGAAATTCCAACTTAAAATGGCCATAACTTGGTTATTTTAACTCGAAATTTCGCATATTATATATCAATTTCTATCTATTTGACAAGAGCTATCTATTTCTAGAGTTATTTACAACAAACAAGGTCATTTGGTCCATGAACATTAGGGTACTGAATACTATACGAATTTCCCATTCCACAATTCAAATCGTAATTTCAAACCAAGCATCATACTAAAGCTTTGATAGATGCTTAGCTATCATTATATCTTGTAAGGCTCTATTATATACATATATAACTCAATATCATGCATGATTCATGGGTGTTGGTAAAATCGATAAGTTATCATCATGAATGTCATGAAATGAATTATCTACATGTATATTCTTAATGATATGATATCAAAAATTCTTTTAGAAAACTTTTGCTTTGCAAAACTGTTGAAATTTCAAAACTTAAGAAAATTAGTTTTATTTCTTGCAAAATCACACTTGTTCTTTCCAAAATTTTTCCCTACTGACCTATATGTCTATCACTTTCTTTACTTTAATGAAATTCTTCATTTTGGAGCTGGAAAATAGGTGTTTACATAGAGGGTTTACCTGGATACGAATTTTAAGGAATGAAAACATTGTTTAATCTACCTTTAGAAAACTTTTCTTGTTTTAGGAATATACTTTAATAATTTTCACTTGTCCTTGTCAAAATTAGGCCTTTATTATATGTATTCCCTAGTACTTTCATTTTTCCATAAAAATCATCATTTTGGCATTTGGAAATAGGTGTTTAAATAGTGGTCATTTTCAAATCCGAATTTCGAAAGTTTCATTTGAGATTGTTTCCTTTGTAAAACTCATTTAATCTTTCAAAAACTAACTCCTAATCAAACCTACTCCTTAAGGCTTCCATTTCTTTAATAAAAATCTTGTTTTGGGGTTGAAAAATAGGTGTTTACACTTCAAGCTTTCCTTAGTGCGAATTTTAAGTTTGTTCTTGGGATTGAAACGTAACTTTTGTAAACTTTTCCTTGTTTTGAAAATATTTCTTAGTAGATCTAAGCTTTGCTCATCAAGATCACTCATTTATGATACCTATTCCCTAAGCCTTTCATTTTTAATGTAAAATACACATTTTAAAGTTGAAAAATGGCTTTTCTAAATATGGTTCCTTTTTTATCCGAATTTTCAAAAAATTATTTTTGTTGAAACTAAAGTAGATCTTGAGCTTTCTAACATTTTCCTACTATCATCATGCTATTATGAATTATGTGTGTGCTTAAAACAAAAATCTAAGGCATTTATAAACTCAAAACCACTAGATCTAGTTTACTATACTAGTCATAAATGCATGAACGCTATGATCATTATGTGGATATGACTAGATAATGAATACATGCACAAAATATTAATAATAAAAGCATAGCTTAACAATAAAACAAAGTAATAGCAAAATAATCTTAAATAACAAGATCTACTACATTGTGATGGCAAGGATCTCATGTTCAAGTGTTTTTACATCCCTAGCTTAAAGCTCATGGGGATTTTTGAGTGAAATCACACATGAATGATTTCACCAATACATGTTTTTAAGGTAGTAGGGTGTAGATCTGTTACCTATTTAGTGTTTGGAACAAGAAACCTGAAGAAAAATATAAAGTGTGTATGTATAGGGGAGGTCACGATTTCTAGAGAGGAGAGGAGGAGAGAAAGAAAAATTTTGCAAGAGTTTGTTTAGATGAAAAGTGGGAAAGTGAAATGAAGTTGGTATAAAGGGGTTTATATAGAAAAGTGGATTAGGGTTTGTGTATTAAATAAAAGAATAAATAAAACAAACAAAGAGAAAATAGAGGGAGGGGGCCGCCGGTTCTACTAGAGGAGAGAGAGAGAGAGTTATTTATGTTGTGTTGTGTAAGATTCAAATTTAAATAAATAATTTAAGTAGTAAAAGTTGTATTGGAAAAGTAATTGTAAGGAAAATGATGAAATTGTAAGAATAAGATGTAAGGATGTGATAGTAGGTTATGGGTAGTTGTACTTAATGAATAGTAGATTAGAAATCAAAAAGTAGATTAGAAAATTAAAATACCGATAGTAATGAAAAAACGATAAAAATGTTATAACTATAACTTTTATAACCCGAAAAATTATATAACTGATATATTTAGAAATCTTATGAAATTACGAGTCTAACAGTACTAATATTATATTTTTAATATCTCAAGTCTCGAGACACGCTTTTCAAAGTTTGTATTTGTTTGAGTTTGAAATAGGTCGAAAATTCACCAATCTAATCTTTTTAAGCATTCTAATATTATTACGAATCAAACTATACTTGTCGCTCGTGTTTCGACTGCTTGGTTTAAGAACCCGAGTTTGCCGGATCCAAACTACTAGGGTTTCCTAGGAATTTGTTGACTTAAGGTTTTTGGTTGACTTTCCAGTTTAGGGTTGAACTTGATATTACCCAAAAATTAGGGGTTTACACATACAATATAACAAAGTAGATAAACCCCCCTTAAGCTCTTATGTTAGATCTAAAGATAGGTTTAAGAAGATAAGTCTCATGTTGGATTAGCAAGTTATAAGAAGTCATTGTGTTAGGTTGTCTTTTTGCATGTGTTAATGCTAGGATCTAATTTGGAAGAGTTGTAGCGAGATGGAGTTGTTTTGGAGGTTGTTCTATATGTTGTTGGTGATCGTGGCTTAGTTTTGCCCTCGAGGTGGATCAGTGGTAGCTTTGTGTATGTGATGGGGTAAGTTTGATGTATAGTATTTATCGCAGCCCAAAGTTGAGCCTTCGATGTACTTCGCGATGAACACTAAGGGATTATCGTGGCAGAAATGAATCAAAGTGCATGGGGCACAGCTTTTATCGTAACCTAATGTCGAGCCCTCAATGTAGCCATGACATAAGCTATGAGCTTTTTAGCAAATGTGACCCTCTAGTTTATTGAGGTGTGACTTAGTTTTCCAGTCGCGATGTACCCCACGACCCTTCCTAAGCTACCCTCGACCCCCAGTTTGTTTTAACGTAAGCCTAATTTGGTGTAGTGATGTGACCCTCAACCCAACCTAAGTAGTAAGTAATGATGAAGATCGCAATTAAGAAGTTTTATTAGAAATGTAGGATGCTTAAGCTCTTATAAGAGTTCAATCTTTTTTGTTATGTGTTTAGTGATGGATGCTTGCTGTTCTATAAGAGCTTTCAATCAAAACCCAGAGTTTCCATAGACTACTATAATCTCAAAGAAGGATGCATAGGTAAGTGACTTGAATCTCATCACAATGTTATGCTTGTAATGTAGTTGCACTCATCTTTATATAAACCCAACTGATTATGTATGGCGGTAGGAACCTTATGTACTATATGGTGCTTGAATGTGTGGTAAGCGTTAATACCTGAAGTGATAACAAATTTCCTAATATTGATGTGAAATGATTACGGATGATTGTTTGACATTGTATGATCACCAATAATATGATCTAAGTGTTCTTTGACCCTTAAACTAAAAGGACATCATTACATGATTGCACGTTGCATTAGCATGGTACCCATGTCACATGTTGATATTCTAGTTCTATAATAGTGTCTTGTCACTCTGGGAGAGTCTGGATGGGGTTATCATAGGGTGGTTAACCCTACAGGAACTAAGCAGACACCAAAGGACGTCGCCCGAGTTGGAGTTAGAATTTAGGGTATTAACACTTGGGGAGTTTTCGGGGTTCTAAGGTGAAATTAAGATTTTATTAAATATGCATATAAGTAAGTATGTGTATACATTAAGTAAATTTTGGAAAAGCTTCTCCTCCCTTAGTTCTCTATCTCTCTTGGGCATACACTACTTGAGTTGGTCCTTCAACCCCCAAAAAAGGGTATAAATCTCTATTGGTTTGAATTTCGGACATCCAAACTATGCATTACATATGGTTGAGTGTGGCATTACATATGATTATAGCTAAAACTTGTTTGAAATTTGTTTGAAGTGTGGTTTGATCATGTTATCTTATTGAGTTGTGGTGTGCTCACACTCATACAGACTTTATATTTTTAGGGACCTCTAGAGTGGATCCATGCTTGAGACGAGGGAATGCAGTAGACTTCAAGGGAAAAATTCAGGGATCAACTGTGGGTTAGAGATAATTTCTTTTATATAGAAATATCTTATTCTTGTTTCTTAAGTTTGTAAGGCTTTGTTGGGTGCTTATCCTAAGTTGTATGTAAAAAATCATGTTATAAATAACTTATATGTTTGTGGAATTTCTTATCTTTACAACCTCTTGATCCTGGTTTAAATGTCCATGCCATGGAGTGTCATAATAGTATAATGCTGGCAAGTTTTCTTGAAAAGCCTTGATTGGCTTATTTATCTTTCATGATTTGCTAAGTTATCACAATGGGGCATCAATGTTACTTAGGTGCCCTGTAGGGATGTGACAAGATTTGGTATTAGAGCTAAGGTTGCATAGATGAGGAAATTCGAATATGCATAAGATCTTTATAGAGATATAGCTGGGTGGACCTAGAGTCTTTAATAGACCTTTAGAGTAGTGTAAGGTTTACATGTCGAGAAGGGGGTAAACTAAAGGGATGTGTGTTAGGAGTGTTGTTGGCATAGTGATCTCTAAGGAAGTTTTATAGCTTTGTGTGTGGCTTTTGTTGTAGGATATGTGTTGTTTGGTGTTATTTGGTTATTTGGATGTTAACGAGTGAAATGTTGGAGCTAACACTTTTTCCTTAGAAATAGGGGATGAGGAAGAAGTGCAAGGAATGCTCAATGTCCCACACTAAAGGTTTAACCCCAAGCTGATGAAGCTGCTGGATAAGGAAAACTTGGATCACAAAATGCACCACTACCGCCCTTGAAGGCTTAGAAGCTATCTTGTTAGCTATACAACAGCAGAATGCCCTAATTCTACAAGCTTTATAGGGAGGAAAACAACCCCAAGTAGCACCTTAAGCTGCTCCAGCAAATGTACCTGCTGAACCACCTACTGTACCCTTTGTAGTACCACAAAGAATCTAAACAACAATGCCACCGGATATTGTACCAGAAGAGGTAGATCTGCTTGTTGAGTCAGCTGCTGAAAGTCAAGCACCGCCTCCTGTTACACATGATGTGTAGTATCCTCAACCTCTTATCTCGTGACCGCAAAGAAACATGCTTTCAGAGTTTATCAAGTGCAATAGATATTTTGAAGGGTTCAAAGGAAAACCCGAATAAGTAGAACATTAGTTGGCTTAGGTGGAGAGATCTTTTAATGTGTTTCAAGTACCCGGTGCTCTTACATGCTTTCTAGAGTTTATCAAGTGCAATAAATATTTTGAAAGGTTCGAAGGAAAACTCGAAGAAGCAAAATATTAGTTAGCTTAAGTGGAGAGATCTTTTAATGTGTTTCAAGTGCCTGGTGCTCTTAAAGTGCCATACGAGACATATTTGCTAAGGTTAGAGCTAGCATATGGTGGGACTCAAAGGAATGAGTTTTACCATAGCCAATCACGTGGGAGAATTTCAAGAGAGAGTTTTTAAGGGAGCACTTCTCTAGCAGCTTAAGAGCAAAGTATATGACAGATTTGATGAACCTTGCACAAGGGAGTGAGAGTATTGATGAGTATGAACGTGAGTTTAATAGTTTGCTATAGTTTGCTCTAAGTGCTTATAGGGATAATGATGAGATGAAAAGATAAACTTTCATGGTTGGTTTAGAGCGCCATTATTAGAGAAGGCTTGCTTAGTTTTAGATCGAAGATTTCTTTGTTTTGGTGGAAAAGACATAAGTTATTGAACGTGCTAGAAGGTATGAGGTAGAAAGGTAGAGAAAGAGAGGCTTAACATTTGCAAAGAGGCCACATGACAATCTAGGAGCAAGTTCAGCCTCTAAAAGGAATAAGTTCTTCAAGACACCAAGGATATCCAAAGGGGGAGAGTCTGGGAAAGGTTCTCTTGTTTGTTGGAAGTGTAAGGGATCCCATTATCCAAAGGATTACCCCCAGCTCAGGAATCAATGCTTCTTTTGTGGGGAAAGTGGGCACATGGTTAATGGTTTCCCAAAGAGGGCAGGAGCTACATGCTTTATCTATAACAAGGTGAGACATATATTGACTACTTGTCCACAAAGGACCCAATCAACAGGGGCTTCACAGTCTAAGGGAATTAGTGGAGCTAAGGATAATAAGGAAGAAAATAACCAAGGAAGCAAATCTGCAGGTGCTCCCCAAATATTTGCTATGCATGGGGCTTCCACAACATAAAGATCGATGAAAATAACTTGAAAGATTCTGGTCCGATAGCAGGTTTGTGCTTAACCTTATCTTTTGAGTTTTGATGTAAGTGCATGTTAGATAGTTGGAATAAAAGCTTTCTAAATCAAGCTAGTGACAAGGAAAATATATGGTAATTAGAAGCAATACAAGTGAAAGATACCTTTGTGTATGCACTCTTTGATACCGATGCTACGCATTCCTTTGTTAACCTGAGTTTAGTAAAAAGAACTGGCTTAGTGTTGAGATGATGGAGAAAGGTTTGAGAATCTCAACTCCTATAGGAGGTATGGTTGTTACTTGAGAGGTGATAAGAGGATGTCCATTATGGATAAATTATTAAGAAACCACTACTGCCTCTATAGTGGTGGATATGCAGAAGTATGAAATCATTGTAGGGATAGCTTAGATGATAGTTGCTACAGTTAAAGTGGATTATTAACATAAGCTAGTTTTAGTTATAAAAAAAAAAAAAGAGTGGAATTCACAAGATAATTGCTCAATGGAAAACATATGAAAATAAGAGCTGATGAAGTGTTGAGAGAAAGAGTTGACGAGTTGGAAAAGAGCATAATATATTTTTTGGACGAAGGGATGGAAAAGTTTGATATTCAAAGTATTTGAACGATGTGTGAGTTTTTGATGTCTTTCCAGATGATTTTCCAGGGTTACCGCCCCAAAGAGAGGTTGAGTTTGCCATAGACTTGATGCTGGGAACAACACCAATATTTAAACTGCCTTATAGGATGTCACCTATGGAGCTAAAAAAAAAAAATTAAAAACATAGCTTGAAGAGGTTATTGAATAAGGGGTTTATTCACCTTAGTGTTTTACCATGAGGAGCTCTTGTGTTGTTTGTCAAAATAAAAGATGGATCTATGAGGCTTTGTATAGATTACAAAGATTTGAACAAGGTCACGATCAAGAACAAGTACTCGTTCCCAAGGATAGATGGTTCATTTGACTAGTTGCATGATGCAAAAGTGTTTTCTCATGTTGATTTAAGGTCTTGATACTATTTAATTTGGATTAAAGCTGATAACATACCTAAGATAGCCTTTCGGATGTAGTATGGTCATTATGAGTGCTCTTCATGAACTTGTTGAACAAAGTTTTTTGATCGTTGGTGGATTTGTGTGTTGTCGATACCCCCATTTTTGCGGCCCCTAACCCACAAAAAAAAATTTATAAAAAATAAAAATAGAAAAAATAATGAAAAATCATGGAAATTCTAAAAATTAGAAATTAAAACAAAAATTAAAAATTATTAAAAATAAAAAATTAACTAAGTTAAAAAGTTAATGAAAAGAATATGAAAATATATAAAAATTAGAAAATAAATATCAAGATTAAAAAAAAAAATAGAAAATCCCCCTTTTTTTTTTTTTTTTTTTGTAAATAGGCATATGTAGGAGTTATAAATAAGAAGCATTTTTTTTAAAAGCATATATACATATAAAATAATAATGGGCTTTATGTAAATATAGTAGTTATTTTAAACTCTCTTTGACCACTCACAATGACGCCGCAAAACCCAAAAACCCTACCCCTCTCGAAATCAAAACTCAAGACACACACCAGAATGCAAAATTGATGACGACACACTCAAACCCACAATTGTAATTCGAAATCACCTCCGTGACCAATAATGAAATCGAACATCAAGCATCAATGAGGACAAAAACCAAATCAAAACACACACACACATGCTCTTCATTGAACTTGATCATGCACTGATTAGAAGACCCATTAACATCAATTTCAACAACTCTGGAACCCCGTGGACGAAAAACCATCTCAACAGCCAAACAACACTCAACCAAACACACCACTATGTTGACCATGGATAGCCGACCATGCGCGCGAGCCCAAATCAAAAACTAAATCTGCCATGCCATTGGAAATTGATGAGAGAGAGTGAGAGACAATTTGACTTTTGCCCAAAATCGTATTTTTACCCGAATTTGAACCCGCGCCTGCTGACTTGCATATGACCCAGCTCCAAATCTTGGATGGCCTTGATGCTTTTCGTTTCTTTACCTTTTTTTTTACGTATAATTGCTGAATTATTATTATTATTATTATTATTATTATTATTATTATTTTCCTTTTCTCCTTTTTCAAGTCCAGTTTGAGGTATCAAACCAATGGTATAGGGGATTGTTTATTTGTTCATTCTTTCATTCGTACATTTATTCGTTACTGCTTCTATTATACAATTCATGTAAATGTAACAAAAACGATAGAGTGAAAATAATATCTTGCTGAAATAGATAAATAGATTATTATATGTTTATTTTTATGACGTTGATAGAGGTAATATTTTTGTCATGTCTATCATATATTAGAATTTGATGTTTGGCATGAGTCTATTAGATATATTAAGTTCACTATGTGTATATTTGTTATATCTATTGTCTTTAGAATATAAGAATTATAAGATTGTCATGTTTGAATATAAATTGATGGGATTTATTTATGTGATATCATGATTTGGATGAGCATGTAAATATTATATTTGTTAAATGCATCAAGTTATAGGAAGTTATTAAATATGAGCTTGAATATTGGAATTAGGATGTGGAATTATAGGTGGACTTGATTTTGTTTGATGACATGATTTAAATAGGCTTTTTGTGCATAAAGATATAAATTAATATAAATTTGTGCATGGTTCAGGAGTTATGAATTTAAAAATATTGATATCTCTCTTGTATATATGATTTTCTTTTGCCATTTCAATTATGTTCCTGCACATATTATATCATTTCATTAAAAAAAAAATAGAAAACATCTTTATTTCCCATCTTTTTCCTATATATGGGACACATTAGTAAATAAAGTCTTTTCATTATTTTATAAATAAATATTACATAGTTATTTTTCTAAGTTACAAAATCAATAAATGGGGGTTTTTCCTAAACCTAGAAAATTTTTGGGCTTTTTTCAAACAACATGATATAAAAGATAGATCTCTTTAAGAAAACAAAACCAAAACGGATAATCACTTATACTTGGCGGTCTTTTCACAATATAAAATCAATCAACACAATAAAATTTTTACAAAAAAAAAAAAAAAAAAACTATGAGGTCCTGATTCCTGGTAGCGGATACATAGGCACCTATGCCACAATAAAAAACTCTTAGGTTCTTTTTCAAACCAAAACCAACAAAATATTTTTATAAACCTTTTTATTTTAAAAAGGACAAAAAATTTTAAAATTGAAATATCTAAAATTAACCTCTTTTTTTTTTTTTTTTTTTTTTTGTCTTTAGCCCATATATTCAAATTTTCAAAGCCCATCCAAAGACTAGATAACCATTTAGGTTTTAAAATAGTCGCCTCTAGATCTATCAGTTTCTAGTTTTCCACATAAACCAGTGGCTAAACCAGAAACTAAACCACCCATTTGGTTTCCTGTTCACTCTTTTTCTGGCTTTAGTTGGTGGTGACTCGAATTAAATAAATTTTCGAAAATTGGGCTTTTAACAAAAACTCAACTAGTTCCTAGTCGAGTGTTCCATATCAAATGAGCTGGGTTTGATATGGTTTAGACCCTTTAGGAAAATGGGAGCAAAATTCATGCTCGACATGTGTGATAGTCTTCATTAATGATATCTTAGTGTTCTCTGCTTTGGACGAGCAACATGATGAGCATTTACACATGGTGTTATAGCTTCTAAGAGAAACTAAGTTATTTGCTCAGTTATGAAAGTGCGATTTTTGGTTAAGACAGATATCTTTTCTTAGAAATGTGGTATCGGTAGAAGGGATTTCTATATACCCTAAGAAAGTTAAGATTGTTATTGAATGGAAAAGGCTTAGAATAGTATCTAAAGTGAGAAGTTTCTTGGGTTTGCCAGGGTATTATAGAAAGTTTGTTTAAGACTTCTAAAAAATAGCCTGACCTTTGACTTAGTTAAAGGTTTAAAAAAAAAAAAAAAAGGTTAGTGCCAGCACCAATATTGGTTCTACCTAATGATGAAGATTCTTTTGCCATCTATAGTGATGCATCGAACTATGGTTTAGGATGTGTGCTAATGCAAAGACAGTTAAAGCCACATGAGTGGAATTATCCAACACATGATTTGGAACTAGCAGCCATTGTTTTCACTTTGAAGATATGGCATCATCATTTATATGGACAAAAGTGTGAAATCTATACCGATCATAAGAGTTTGAAGTATTTGTTCACTCAGAAAAAGTTGAAAATGAGGCAAAGCAAATAGATAAAGCTGATCAAGGATTATGATTTAAGCATCGGCTATCATCAATAGATGTTCAAGGCAGTTGCAGATGCTTTGAGCCACAAGAATTGTCACGCCCCGTAGGGTATCCTAAACGTAACAGCCTGCCACATGCTAAGTAAGACTCTCGAGTTCCCTACCCGGGGCCTTCGGGAGTCTTAAGTAGATGTAAAGCGTTCCTTTACGATAATAGAATACTTCAACAAATGGAGTTAAACAGTTTAACGATGCATTCATAAGCCATAGATAATAAATCAAAACGCATAATTTAAAGTTTACAAGATCTAAGGGGCATTCCCCCGCAAAAGAATAACAGTCTTTTACAGTCATCCAGAGTCTTTAGTTTCTAATGGAAGTCTATACAAAAAGGAATGGATTAAACTTCTATGGGAAACTCCTATCTCCGGTACCTGTGCTGTGGCTTGTCTTGGCCTAAGCCATATAAAATCATGCTGCAAAAGATAGAAACTATGGGGGCGTAAGCTAACTAGCTTAGTGAGTAAGAACTTCCATAACACAATTAAGTACAATTCATTCCAAACAAGTGATTATTCAAGCAAGTGTATGCATCAAACAAATGAGTTCAACAAACATATGACCAACCGGAAATCATATGTGGATGGACTTGCGCCCTCCATCCCGGGTTAGCAGATTAACGAATCCTGCGGTACGACGCCGTTTAAGCTTACGGTCAACTGAACAATAACTCGTTTTATGGATCACGATTAACCAACAAATTCGTTTTATGGATCACGATTAACCAACATATTCGTTTTATGGATCACGAAAAACCAACCAATGCAAATGCTCCAACCTCATCGTGATATGAATGGATTCAATTTACGTTGGAACCGAATATTCATTAATTCATTTCTTTCAAGTGACCAACAAGTATCCACAGACATTCATCATAAGGTACTAGCTAATCAGTCAATAGTTTAACACCCGGTTTCGATATTCCTTAAACTCCATTTCACATATCAACAGTAGACAACATATATAACTCCCATATACCCCATCATGCATATACAATTTCTTTTATCTTCATCTACATCACTAGTGCCACTACATTACAATCACATTCATTAATTGAGATTGGAAGTAAAACTCATTCGGCCATTGGACGCCAACTTTCCTAATAGTAGTAGTCGGGAGGTAGAGTGTCGTCCTGCTCGGGGTCACCTACCAAGCAAGAATAATCCTAATGAGATTCTCATCATGTAACTAAATCAAGCTATACATCTAAATCATGTGGATTCGCATTTCTCGCTATTTGCGGAAGTTTCGACTTAAAACGGCCATAACTTGGTCATTTTAACTCGGAATTTCGCAAATTTTATATCGATCTCTATCTACTTCGAAAGATCTATATATTTCTAATATTAAATCCAAGTTTTGAAAATAATAATGTCACGGAACAGTGGGATCAGATCTGCTCCGCAATTGATCCAATCTCGAAATTTGCTTTGCTTTTGATAAAAAGTGTTCCTAGATGATGATTCATGCATGAATGATATGGGAATGAATTTCTAATATAAATGCTATGTGATGGACCTAATATATACGTGGTCATAATAACTTTTGTGATAATAACTCATATGAACTCTTAAGTGTTGGGGAAATTCTCATAAAGACTAATTCTAGGAAGCTATTTTTCCACACTATACTCCTTAGGGTTTCTTTGGCTTTTAATCTTGTAATCTACTTATTATTTAACTAAAAATAGGTTCTCAAGGTCTATATTAACCATGGCCTCCATTCATGCATAAAAATTCCCATTTTTCATTTGGTAAACATGTCTTTGAATTAGCTTTTTGTAAAAATCCGAATTTTCTAAATTTCATTTTCTTGCATTTTTGTTAAGGGAAAACTTACTTAATGCATTAAAAATTGAAGCTTCAATATATATAGTATCTAAGGACTTCATTTAGCTTATAAAACATTCAATTTAGACTTAATTACTAAGTGTTTATTTAGGCATTACCCAAAATTACGAATTTGACTACACATCCAAGGTCAATATTTTTCCTTCTAACTTCACTTCTTGTTTTCTTATTTCCATTATGCCTAAACTCATCTAAACTCATGAAAATGATTCCTTCAACATGTCTATTACACATACCCTCCATTTTTCTTATGAAATGTGAGTTTAAAAATGATTTTGGTAGTTTTCAAGGTAGGGTTTCCATTTCATCCGAATTTTCAATCTTTCATATTTGACAAAGTCCTTCCTTTTTCAATGGTCTTGCCTTTTACATGTGATTATCCACTATCTAACATCTCTATACATATTCAAGACTACATTTTTGTGGTCTTCAATGCATGAAAATAAAAATAACTCTATGATCATACATGTAAATGACAATGTGGGTATCTAAACTTTAGATCTACTAAGTATGATGCATAAATCATGGATCTCATGGCATGAACAACAATATATGTGCAAGATCACTACTTTACATGCATGAACATGATGAGATCTTAACAAAATCACATCTAAACATTAGATCCATGTCTTGTAATGGCTTGATATTCTTGTTCATGTGTTTTCATGTCCCTAGCATGAGCATCATGGGGTTAAATGAGAAAACACACAAGATATGATCTTGCCATTACAAGATCTAGGAAGAACAAGACCTAAATCAACATACCAAAGGAGTCTTGAGATGGAAAAGAAGAAGGAAACAAGTTGAAGTTGTGAGAGGAAGAGGGAGGGGGGTGCTCGGCACAAAGGAGGAAGAAAAGAGAGTTTTTACTCTTTTACCAAATTGAAACAAGAAGAAAATGAGGAGAGAGAGAGAATAATAAGTATATATATGAAGTAAATTAGGGTTTAGTTATACAAAATGGAGTAAAAAAAATAATAATTAAATGAAGAGGAAAGCAAGGCGGGGGGGGCGGCCATCTATTTTGTGTGTGTGTGTGTGTTTTGAAAAATTGAAATTTGTAATTTAGTAAATTAAATGTAATAAATATTATAATTATTTAAGAGACAAAATTTCTTAGAAAAGAAAATTGAAATGAGTAGTTATAAGGATGTAAGAATAGGGTATGGGTAGTGTGTAGTGTAGGTTGTACTTGTGAATAGTAGACAAGACTACTTTACCGGTTGTTCCGAAAACACGGGAAAAGCTATAACTGTAATTTTTATAGCTCGAAAATTATGAAATTGGTATTTTGGAATCCTTATAAATTACGGTTCTAACGAATATTCCAGAATATTTTTCTGAATCCGTGGCCTGGGCACGCTTTTCCGTAATTGGGCTCGGGAAGCCCGAATTGAAAAATTCCCGAATTTAAAACTTTCAAGGTTTGAAATGTACTTTGGAACAATAATTCAATTTCATTTACTTTATAATATTTTTTATTATGAAACCGAAGGAAAGCCGGATTTAGGGTTCCTAGGCTTCACTCACAAGACTCAACCTGATTGGATTAGGGTTTCGATTCCAACTCCCGGGGTTTCCTAGCTACTGAGATTACTGGGGTTTACAAGAATTATAAAAGAAGTAGCCTTGATGCTAACAGAGAAAAAGAGCTTATAAGAGAGTTTAAAAGGATAAATGTGGTGTTTATCTTGCAAGATCCAAAAATTAAGATTGCAAATTTAGTTGTAAAACCAACCTTATTACAAAAGATCAAGGAAACACAAAAACAAGATTTAGAGTAGTAAAGGATTATTCAAGGTCTTACACAAGGAAAGTTTAAAGAGTTTCATTTGGATAGAGAAGGAGTCCTAAAGATAAATAATAGATCGTGTGTGCCAAATGATACAATATTAAGGAAGGAACTTATGCATGAGACACATTATTCAGGATATACAGTTCATCTAGGTGAAACTAAGACCTATCAAGAGCTTAAAAGTGCATATTAGTGGAATGGAATGAAAAATGACATAACAATTTTTTGTTGCTCAATGCAAAAGTTGTCAAAGAGTGAAAGCTGAACATTAAAGACCAAGTGGGTTGTTACAATTGTTACCTATCCCTAAGTGGAAGTGGGATCATATATCAATGGACTTTGTAAGTTCTTAACCAAGGACGAATGTTGGTTATGATGGAATATGATTAGTTGTGGATTGGCTTACTAAATATGCTCATTTTCTACCCATCAATATGACGTATTCTTTGGAAAAGTTGTCACAAATATATATCAAGGAGATTATTAGATTGCACGGTATGCTAACAAGGATTGTTTCAAATCGAGAGTTGAGATTTGTTTCAAGGTTTTATAATAGTTTGCAAAGAGCCATGGGGACTTAGCTAAATTTTAACACCATACATCATCCCTAAATAGATGGACAAACAAAGAGAATAATATAGACATTAGACGATATGTTGAGAGCTTGTGTGCTAAAGTTTAAATGAATTAGGATAGACATTTGCCACTACTGGAGTTTGCATATAACAATAGCTACCATTCTTGTATTAGTATGCCACCATATGAGGCCTTGTATGGATGAAAGTATAGGTCGCCTCTGTTTAAGGATAATTTGGAAAGTGTAACCATTGGATCTGAGCCGATGTAAGAGACATTGGATAAAGTGACAATGATTAAGCACAGAACAAAAGAGGCACAAGATCAATGGAAAAGTTGGGCTGACATGAAACAAAGGGGACTTGAGGTTAATGCAGGAGATCATCTGTTTCTTAAGATTAGACAAATTAAAAGTTTGCATAAAGAACGATTGGAAAGGAAGTTAAGCCCAAGGTAAATTGGACCTTTTGAAATTTTGGAAAGAGTTGGAAATTTGGTGTAAACTCTCAAAGTTTTATGATCGGTTAAGCTTAAACCCTAATCGGAAGGTCAACCAGAAATCCTAAAGTCAGCAAAACCCTAGTTAGACGTAACAAGTTTAAGTCCGGTAATCTCATGTTTGTAACCCTAAGTGAGTAAATCAAAAGTTAGTATATAGAATAGTTCATAATAACATAAGAAATCTTAAGAATATTATATTAGTAAAACCACAATTCGTTTTGAGACCAAATGGATATAGTTTTCAAAAAACGTATCCCGAGGCTTGGAATAGTAAAAATATTCTGGATATATCATTAGACTCTTAAAAATATAAGGTTTTCAAAAATATCATTTTTATAATTTTTCGGTAACTAAAAATATCAGATATCGCATTTATACGCGTATTTTCTTACTACCGGTACTTTATTAGTCACATCTACTTTACATTACACTATTTATTACTATTCTACACTATTCAACTATCTCTACTTTTTCTAACATCTACTCTTGCACTCTACATGCATATTATCTTTACTTTTATCTTTCTCATAACTTTATATCACATCTACCTTACATATTATTACTCTTATTTCACAAAATACAAAAAAATCACATCTCTCTCTCTCCGCCTCCCTCATGGCGCAACACCCCCCCTCTCAATTTCCCTCATATATTTTTCTTTTTCAATTATTTTTAATCACACAAATTCACTCCTTATTTTCCTATAAATACCCTTCTCCTCTTTCATTTCTTTCACATTCCATCTACCCACAAATTCACTATAAAAAAACTCTCCAAAATTTTCTCAAAACTCTCCTAAAATACTCCCAAACCCCTTTCTACATACACAAAACACATTCACACATACTACTCCAAAATCCTCTTTAGGTAAATATATAATATATATATATATTCTTTCTATATTTCTTTCTACCATGTCATGTAATTTTACATGACCATGGTGTGAGTTTCCTAAACTTATTATTATGGAAGCTACACTATGTTCATGTATTGTTCTTGTTCTTGTTCTTGTTCTTGAAAATCTATTTCTTTATTTTTATGTTATTATGTTTTGCACATATCATTATTGATATTATGCTTACTTCTTATATATATTTAACTAAATATAATTATGTACTTATATATAATCTTTAGAGCATATAAGCTCATTTGTTAATTATATACTTTCAAGTTATACAATTTATTTATTTATTTTATGTTGTTTTAAGACTAGTCTCTTATCTTAGACTTATCCTCATCAAGTCAAAACAATTTTTATTTTCTTTTCAGGATTAGTCCATTCTTAGGCCAAGAGCCTTGATTCAAAGTTAAGACTCTCAATACTTGATTTATATTATTTTGCTATTTGTTTTGTTATTATAATTTTTCTTGTTATTAGTCTCATATTCATGTAATTTAAATATTGTTGTCTAAACCATCAAGTTTAAACTATACTTTTTATAAAAAGAGATTTTTGCCACCAAAAGAAAGTCCTAAAAGAAATTTAGAATTAATAAGAAGAATCTATTTTCTCAAAACTGTAGAAAGAACTCATTATGATTTTGAAAATATCATCATTTTGAAAGACTTTTTCCAAACCATAACTTTAGAAGTAATAGAATTGTTTTCCAAAGATAAGGAAGATAAATCCTTATATGAAAATGTTCTTTTGAAACATAATATAAAAATGGATTGTAAATTTTCAAACTAAGAATTACAAAGTACAAATGATACATAAAAAACTAATAGGAAAAGTGATACAAGTATTGAAAGCTTCGAAAGGAAAAATAGAACTTCATTTTTGAAAAAGTCATCAAGGAAAATAGTAAGATAAACATAAAATACTTTTTGAAAACAATAGAATCAAAATATCCATTTTAAAGGATTTACAAAAAAAAATTTCTTGTAAATTATGATTTTTCCAAACTTACAACTAACATTGTTTTTACTAAAGAATTATTGGTTGGACAACAAATACTTGAGCATGCATGGAATATGAGTTATATAGCTATAAAAATGGAATTTCTCAACTTTATAGATGACTACGTATTTATCAAAAAATTTTTTGAATGATTTGATAATTGAAACAAATGCTTTAGGGATGGGAAATCTCGTAGTGAATCTGATCGCCACTATTTCAAAGCTCAAATGACTTAGTTTGATGAAAATAGTTTTAGAAATGGATAGATCTTTTTGAATAGGTAGAAACGGTATATTATATGCGCAATTCTGAGTTAAAATGACCAAGTTATGACCGTTTTAAGTTGGAATTGTCTTTTATACGAATTTTGATGATATTATGACATAGTCTTGACAAAGTACAATAGACTCAACAAGAAATACTCATTATGGGTATTCTTCTTGATTAAGTGATCCTGAGGAAGAGTATCCATACTCGAAGGATTACTTTGATTAGTGGATTGACCGATCGACTCATCCATAAGAAGAAAGTATCATCATGGCAACGTGAGTTTAATTCCTTAATTACTTTACTTGATTGTGCTTGTAGTTTAGTTGCACTAGAACTAAGGAAAGACAAATGGATATGAATATAAAATTATTAAAGGAATTCTAAGAATATCGAGTCGGGAGTTGATTGTAAATAATCAATTGTTTTAGTATAGAACTTGATATGTCTGAAACTCTATGATCACCATAAATTGACATTAATTATGCTATGATATTCTAAATAAATTGGCTCATGCATATCATGTAGTAGGTCAGATTGCAAAGGGATCACTAATCTTGTGGGGAAAGGTTAGTGGTATGGTTGTAAGGCCATAAACAATGCTTATCGGCTTTAAGCTAGAAGCATAATATAAAGAGAAACGCTTAACGGTATTATGCTCGAAGCAAAATACTAGGACGATGCTTATCGGCTTTAAGCTAGAAGCATAATAAAAAGGAACAATGCTTAACGACCATCGGCTCGAAGTAAAATCTTATTATCTTCCCCAAAACCCCAAATGGAGGGCGTAAATCCATTCAACATATAGTTTCCGGAAAACTGTATGTCTTCCTTGCCCACGTGTTTGTTGCATATCACTTGGATTCCTAAAAACTTGCTTGATTTTGTTACTCAAGTATTTATCTTTGGAAATAATTCTCACTAAGCCTATTAACTTATACCCCTATAGATATCTTTTGTAGTTTAGCTATTTGTGGTTGAGGCCACATGGACCCTACAGCCAGGTATTTCCTCTTTGGTTAAGGAATTTTTAGATGAAGTTTAACATTAGTTAGATGTAGACTTCATAGAAAATTTCTTATAATAGATTTAGTATTTTGATGGGGAATGCTCCTAAGACTTGTAAGACAATTATTATGAATGAATGATTATTATGATTTCCCTCTTCTTGATTTGTTATTGTATCTTCTTAAGCTTCATATTTCAAAGTATGGACCTCTAAATTTGTGAAAGCACGCCTTACACTTAATATTGAAGCTTTTGGGAATAAGTAAGGTTGTCATGCTTAAGCTTTAATATTGAATATGATAGACTGTTACGTTTAAGGTACCCTTTGGGGCGTGACATTTGGTGTATCGATTGGCCCTTCCACCCAATCTTGCAAACGTGCATAATGTCTTCCATTTATCAGTTTTATAGAAATATGTACCTAACCTTTGACAAGATAGTTGGGTTGAAGCCTATCCCACTCAAGGACAATTTGACATATAAAAGCATCCAGTATGGATTTTGGATTTTAAAATGTAGACTCTTCGAAACAAAGAGATTAGATATGTTAAAGTGCTGTAGGATCTACAAACTGGGGTGGTTACTTGGGAATCTAAAGATGTCATAAAAAAGGTTTATCCATAGCTATTTACTGAATTAGGTACATCTTAAGCTTTGAGGACGAAGCTTGTTTTAAGTGGGGTAGGACGTAATCCCCAAGTTTTTGCCATAACATGAGTTAAAAATTAAAAAAAAAAATTAAAATCTAAATCTAATTCTATATCCTGGAATAATAAGTGTTTTGGTAGTATATTAATTAATATTCCATAGATGTTCTAAAGTCTGGTTGCTTTATATGCATTAAGGATTTTTGAAATTTCATTTCTTATGTTTAAGTCTTTTCCATAAGAACCAGAAATTTATTTTCAAGCTGTCTATCATAAGTTTTAAAATATGGACGTACTGTCCTTTCTCTTAATAAGGTTTCTTTCATTAAATGCTAAAATGACAATTTCAAGTTACTTAATACTTATCTTCCCTTACATAAAAGAAAGGTAATAAGATATTTGAAAATTTACACAACATCACATTGTTGTTCTCAGAAAATAAATATGATATTTTCAAAAATCTACATTTCTAACATACTCTCTTTTACTTGCACAAAATTGTTTCTTCCAAACTTTCATATTCTTAGTTTGAAAAACCCCAAGATTGTATTTACAAGTTGCACAACTAGTGTTTTGGAAAGAAGACAGTGAAGTAATCTCAAAAAGCACGACATGTATCTTCATTTACTTTTTTTTCACAGAGCTTAAAAACATCTTTATTAAAATCCACCAATACATGTGCACATTTCACCATTCACATATGAAACATCGTTTTAGCAGTTATAATATTTTAGAAAACCGAAAAATGAACCTAGTTTGCTAAGAAATTTTAAAATTAGATAAAAGCTTTCTTTATGAATCTGTTTAAGCATAAAATGAATAATGTTTGTTATATGTGTATAAACAAAAATTATCTAAGCTTATCTGAACAAAGAATAATAGAACATGCAATATAACAAAGTAGATTAACTCCCCCTAAGCTCTTATAATAGATCTACAGATAGGTTTAAGAAGAGAAGTCTCATGTTTAATCAGTGAGTTGTAAGAAGTCAATATGTTAGGTTATCTTTTTGCGTGTGTTGATACTAGGATCTGATCTGCAAGAGTTGTAGCGAGATGGAGTTGTTTTGGAGGTTGTTCTGTATGTTGTTGGTGATCGCGACTTAGTTTAGCCCTTGAGGTGGATCAGTGGTAGGCTTTATGTAAGTGTCGAGGGGTAAGTTTGATGCCTAGTATCTGTCGTGGACCAAAGTGGAGCTCTCGACATACCCTGTAATAGATACTGAGGGATTGTCAAAATAAATTAAAGCGCATGGAAAATAGTTTTTGTTGCGGCCTAATGTCGAGCCCTCGACATACCCACGACACAAGCTGTGAGCTGTTGAGCAATAAACGACCCCCACTTTATTGAGGCATGACTTAGTGTTCTAGTCGCGATGTACCCTGCGACCCTTCCTAAGCTACCTGTGAGCCCTAATTGGTTTTGGCACAAGCCTAGTTTTGTGTAGCGCTGTGACCCTTGACGCAACCTAAGTAGTAAATGATGATGAAGAACATAAGTTAAGAAATTTTAGTAGAAATCTAGGATGCTTAAGCTCTTATAAGAGTTCTATCTTCTCTATTATGTGTTTAGTGATGAATGCTTGTTATTCTATAGAAGCTATCAATCAAGACCCAGAGTTTCCAGTAGACTACTACGATCTCTAAGTAGGATGTATAGGTAAGTGACTTGAATCTCATTACAATGTTATGCTTGTATTGTAGTTACATTTGTCTTTATATAAACTCAATTGATATGTGTGGGAGTAGGAACATTGTGTGTTGTGTGGTGCTTGAATATATGGTAAGCATTAATACCTGAAGTGATAAAAAATTTCCAAATGTTGATGTGAAATGATTGTTAATGATTGTCTAACATTGTACAATCGCCAATAATATGATCTGATTCTTATCTAACCCTTAAACTAAAACAAACATGCATTGCACGATAGCACGCTACATTAGCAAGGTACCTATGTCACATGTTCATATTTTGTTCTATTTGTCACTCTGGGAGAGTCTGGGTAAGGTTATCATAGGGTTGTCAGACCCATGAGAACTAGGCAGGCATTAAAGGATGTCGCCCGAATTGGAGTTGGCTTTTAAGGTATTACACTTAGGGAGTCTCTAAGGTTTTGTAAACCCCTAGGTTTTACACTAAGTCTTATGTTTAAACCTTAGAACGACAGTCAATCAGAAACCTTAAAGTCAACAATTCTATAGCGAACTGTAGTGGTTTTAGACCCGATAATTGCGCGCTTTTAACCTTAGAATAATAAAATTGAGATAATAGTAGATTATGATTCTTAAGAATGTGGGGAAGCCTAAAAAGATTAGATTCATTGAAAATTAGTTCGTTTCGGACCCATACGAGATCAGATTTCAAAACCAGGTTTCGAACATGCATAACGGTAAAAATATATCGATGATACCATTAGACTCGTAATAATATAAGTATAAAAAATATCAATTTTAAAATTTTTGGCAACTAAATATATCAAATATAGATCGTTTACGTGTATTTTCTTTACTATTGTCATTAAATTGTCTTATCTATTATTCATTACTATTCACCTATCTATGCTTTTTCTTACTACCTACTCTCACAACCTATACACCTATTTCTTACATTTTTCATTCCCAATACTACTTTACATCTTTCATATCTTACATTTTAATTACTTTCATTACAAAAAATATAAATTAAATAATTTCCTCCCCTCTTCCATACCAAATCGATGCCTCCTCTCTCTCCATCTATCTATTTTATTTTTATTTTCATTTTATTTTATTACATCTAATTTCTCTTCATAAATCTCTATAAATACCCCATCTCCCTCCATTTCTTTCACACTTTTCATTTCCTTACCAAAACTCTCCTAAAATTCCTCTATAGAATTCCTCTCCAACAAATTCTTCCCAACTCTCTTTTCTCTCCATAAAACTATCTTCCACATATCACTACAAGTCCCTCTCTTCTTCTTCAACCAACAATATCCTTTAAGTAAAGAAACTCCTACAACTATCTTCATATCATGTAAATTAATATGACCATGGTGTATGTTTCTTAAACCTATGGTGTTATGGAAGCAACACTATGTTCATATTTTATTCTTGTTCATGCAGAAAAATTTCTTTATGTTGTTATGTTATTATATTGTTATTATTGCTCTAATCTAACTCCATATATATATATATATATATATCTATTGTGTATATGTATATCTATATTTCTTGGAGCCTAAATACTCATTAGCTTAACATCTTATTATCGCTCTTATTATTACTTTTATTATTATGTTTTTCTTTTCTTTTCTTCTTTTCGAAACTAGTCTATTCTTGGTTATGGAAAACCTTGATGAAGTTAAGACTCCCAATACTTGATGGTACTATTATGCTTATTTGCTTCTTATATCTCTTTTTATCTTATTATATGTTATTCTTATCTTTCTTATGACTACATAGTCATATTCATGTATGACCAAGTTGTTGTTGTTGTTGTTGTCTTAATAAAAATAAAAATGGATCTTTCTTTAATAAAGAAAATAAGACTAAACTCTTTCTAAAATAAATTTTGTTACTTAGCAAAGATTTTTCCATGAAAAAACTTAAATATTTTTTTTAATAAATTTTTTGCAAAAACATAGATAAGCTCATCATGAATTTTTAAAGTATTAGTAATGAAGATTTCTTTAAGGATTTAACTAAGTAGATAAACACTCTTTTCAAAATAATAACATGAAATTTATTAAAACCTTAACGTTGATAATTCTTCACTATGCAAATATTTCATAAAAACTTATTTATAAGATTTTTACCAACTTCATAATAAAAGTCAAGAACTAAACAAGTTTTCGAAATCAAGATAGAAATTAACTTACTAGTTTATAAATAAAATTTATCAACAACTTAAGAAAGTAAGTTTTTAAAATAATAAACTTATTTGCTAAGAAGTTGGAAAATATAAATATGAAGAGAAAATATACCTATAACACAACTTAAAACCTTAGATACCATCGACAACTTAGGAAAAATTTTGAAAACTTCATTTTTCAATCAATAGAAATAAAATAGGTAGGTATCCTAACAAGACCAAGTTTTTAAAAATTAATTTATCCTTGAAAAGTTAATTATAATAAGAAAACACTCACTTATCATGACTTAAGAATTTTTTGTTTCCTTTCCAACAACTTAAAAAGGGAAATTCAAATGTTAATCTTTCAAACTCTTAAGACAAGTTGTTTTATAAAAACCCATTGTTAAGACAACACCACTAAAATCATGCATACAATATGACTCTATATCTATATATTCAAAGGATTTTTCAACCATACCAATATCTATATGTTTGATTAAGGATTTTTGGATGAAGTAAAGTTTGAAAAATTGTATTTTGAGGGTTGGGAAATTCGTGTTTGTTCTATACCCTACTATTTTGGGACCCAAATGACTTTTATGACAAAAATAATCTTAGAAATGGATAGATCTTTTCGAACGGGTAGAAAATGACATACAATGTGTGAAATTCCAAGTTAAAATGAGAAAGTTATAGCCATTTTAAGTTGAAATTTCACTCTTATAAGATTTTTAATGAACTTAGTGAAATAAAATTAGCAAGTTTAAGTAGAACTTCCATGAAATACTCATTATGGGTATTTCTCTTGTTTAGGTGGCATGGAGACCGAGTTCCTGTACCCTGAAGACTACTATGACTAGAGGTTTGCCTACACAATAGTCGAGTGAGTTTATTTCCGATATTCTTATACTTATGTTTTGCTTGTAAAATAGTGGCACTAGAATTAGGAAAAGATAAAATGGGAAAGTGTATGTGCTTTACATATATGGGTAGATTTATGTTAAGTATATCGAGACGGGAATTGTCTATAATCAATGTTTGACTTGATATAGAAATGATATGTTCACAAATTCCATAATCACCTTTAAAATATCTAATATTATGCCACGAGTACTTAATTAAATTGATTCATGCATATCACGTAATGAGTCACATTGCATTCATTACTATACACTTGGTGGGACTAGGGTATAATAATGAGGTCCGTAGAGCCCGAAACTCTACATAATGGGGAATGGTCACTTGGATTCATTTAACGATGAGTAGATACCTGAATAAACTACATTTTAGTGGCTAGTAGTCACTTAAATGAACTACCCAAAAAAAAAATAGATCTTATCTGTGAAATGCGGTCTTCATCTGCTGGAACACCTAACCTCGAATGGAGGGTTAAATCCATTCAACACATGATTTTCCGATAAGTCATGTGTATTGTTTGCTCACATGCTTATTGCATTTCATACATTTATCTTAAATAACTTGTTTGATATTTGGTTGTGTAAGTACTTGATTATCGAAGTGATTCTCACTAAGCATATAAGCTTATACCACTTTAGATATCTTTTGTAGCATGCATACCTTTAACTGAAGCCCAGGGGCTACTTTACCTAAGTATTACCTTTTGAATTAGGAGCTTGGGATGGAAGTTAAGATCTAGATGTAGACATAGACTTCTAAGTAAAACCTTAATGTATTTATTTTGGAGAAAAAGACTTTGATGGACTAAGTTGTTTTGATGGGGATATGCCCCCTTTAATATTTGTAAGACTATGTATTTTGATTAAGTTGAACTGTTATGATTTCTATTCTTAATTGCTATTTGTATATCTTCTTAGATAGCTTGTTTCAAAGTTTGGTCCTCTATGATCATGAATGTATGCCTTACACCCGATATCAAAGCTTTTGGGATGACTAAGGGTGTCATGCTTAAGCCTTAATTTGAGTGACGTGGACTATCACAATACCTCTTCATGAATAGTTTAATGGATGTCTCCCATCAAGATATTCCATCACGAAAAGTCATGTTAAATAGATTAAAAGTCACGACTCTTCTTAAATAAATTTACATAATAGGCCAGAAATTCTAACATTCTCCCACTTGGCCCATATATATTTCTTAATAACTAAGAATAAACATAACATGCACAGTAACATTATTCTAAGTCTTCATTATGTTGATTGTATCATTATATCACATTAATTAAATTAAAAATTAATTAAAGTCGTAGCGATTATACGTCATTATCTCGACATAGTCCCTTCCATGTACCACATAAGTAATTCATAATTTAAACATAACTTAATGAAGAGATAAATAAAGTCTTACTTGATGTCTCTATAAAAGACAATTCCTGTTAACATAATTTTACTTCAATCATGTATATAATATAGAAAATAGGAAATATCAAAAACACTATAATTGAGCTTGAGAGTCTCATACAAACAAATACAATAATCTTAATCAGAACGTCCTATAATGCCCATTCTTTCAACATGCTCTCTTAAAATATTAGGCGTTAATCCTTTTGTTAATAGATCTGTAACCATCAGTTTTGTATTAATATGTTCGATTGACACCCTTTGTTTCTGAACTTCTTCTTTAACGGCCAAGTATTTGATCTTCATGTATTTTGTATCCTTTGAATATTTGTCGTTCTTTGAGAAGAAAACTGCTGCAGAGTTGTCATATTAAATTTTCAGCGGCCTACTAATAGTGTCGACAACTTGAAGCCTTGAAATAAAATTCCGCAACCATAACCTATGAATTATAGCCTCAAAGCAAGCCACAAATTCTGCTTCCATAGTTGATGTAACAATGACAGACTGCTTTGCACTTTTCCTTGGGATTATTCCTCTAGCTAATAGGAATAGGTAAACAAATGTGGATTTTCTTGTATCAACACATCCAACATAACCCGAATTTGAATAACCAACCACCTCTAATTGATCGGACCTTCTATAAGTGAGCATGTGGTCTTTTGTTCCTTGCAAGTATCTCAAAACTTTCTTAGTAGTTTTCTAGTGATCCAATCTTGGATTACTTTGATATTTGCCCAATATCCCAACATTGAAATTGATGTCGAGTCTAGTACAAGCTTGAAGATACATCAAACTCCCAATAACAAATGCATAAGGAATTGTCGCCATTTTTTTCTCGTTCCAAATCATTCTTTGGACACTGCGTACTACCCAATTTATCTCCTTTTTGAATTGGAACTATACCTATTGAATATTTGTCCATCTTAAATCTTTCTAGAACTTTACTTATATAAGCCTTTTAGGATAAGCCTAACAATCCTTGTGATCTACCATAGAATATTTCAAGTCCTACCATATATGTTGCCTCTCCCATATCTTTCATTTCAAAGCTCTTTGAAAGAAAAACTTTGGCTTCTCGTAATAGACCAAAATCATTAGCAATAATTAGGATATCATCAACATATAGTACTAAGAAAACAAAGTTGCTCCACTAACCTTCATGTATACACACCGATCAACAGTATTTTCTTTAAAACCAAAAGAAGTTATGGTATCATTGAGCTTAAGATACCGTTGGCGAGAAGCTTGTTTAAGTCCATATATTGATTTCTTAAGTTTACATACCATATGCTCCTTTCCTTGAATTTAGAAGCCTTCAGTTTGGTCCATATAAACTTCTTCTTCCAAATTTCCATTAAGAAAGGCGGTCTTAACATCCATTTGATGCAACTCTAGATCATAATGAGCAACCAAAGCTAAAATGATCCTAAGTGAGTCTTTCTTTGAGATCGGTGAAAAAGTCTCTTTATAATCAATGCCATCCTTTTAAGTGTAGCCTTTGGCAATAAGTCTGGTTTTATGTCGTTCAACATTGCTATTTGAGTCTCGCTTTGTCTTAAAGACCTATTTATAACTAACTCTTTTACATCATTTTGGCAATTCAATGAGTTCCTAGACTTGGTTTTTGATCCACAGATTTCAACTCATCTTTCACGTCATTTACCTACTTAATAGAATCATTACATTCAATGGCTTGTGAGAGTGAAACTTGATCATTGTCAATTCTTATGTCAAGTTCTGACTCTTGTGGATAAACCATATAATCGTTAGGAATAGTAGATCTTCTCTCTCTTTGAGATCTTCTTAATGTCGTTTCATGTGGTTCCTCCACTATAAGGGTATTGTTTATAACTTTATGATGTGTTTGATCCGTTACTTGTTATTCTTGTGAAAGAGCATTCACAATGAATAAATGATGCGTACCTTTCTCCATAACAATAATATCGTATTGAATTCCAATGAATATGATTCTTTAATTCTTTAATAGACATCTTATTCCTCCAATCCAACCTTATTTCTCCAAAAGAATATAATTTCCCTCTCTTGACCTTTTACTCTTCATGAATAGTTAATGGATATCTCCCATCAAGATATCACATCACGAAAAGTCATGTCAATTAGATTAAAAGTCACGACTCTTCTTAATTAAACATACATAATGGGCCACTTGGGGTGTGACAGTTTTAAGGTAAAGTTAAGATTATATTAAATATGTTTATAAGTAAGTATGTATATATACTAAGTAAAATTTGGAAAAGCTTCTCCTCCCTTAATTCTTAGTCTCTCTTAGGCATGGACTACTTGAGCTAGTCCTTCAACCCCTAAAAGAGGGCATAAATCTCCGTTAGTTTGGATTCCAGACATCCAAACTATGCATTATGTATGGTTGAGTGTAACATTGCATATAATTGTAACTAAAACTTATTTGGCACTTATTTGAAGTGTGGTATGATCATGTTATCTCACCGAGCTGTAATGTGCTTACATTCCTATAGACTTTATGTGTTTTTGAGGATCTCTAGAGTGGATCCATGCTTGAGGCGAAGGAATGTAGTAGACTTCAAGGGAAAAGTCTAGGGTTCGATTGAGAGTTGGAGATAGTTTCTTATGTATAGAATATCTTTTGCTTGTTTTTTTTTAAGTTTGTAAGGCTTTGTTGGGAGCTTATCCTAAGTTATGTGTAAGAAATCATGTTGTAATGAACTTATATGTATGCAAAATTTCCTATCTTTACAACCTTAAGATCCTATTTTAAATATCCATGCCACAAAGTGTACTAATATAATGATGCCTACAAGTTTTCTTGAAAATTCATGGTTGGATTATTTATCTTTCATGATTTGCTAAGTTGTCTCAAGGGGACATCAATGCTATTAAGGGGTCCTGTAGGGGTATGATAAATAACCGTACACATTTTCTTCAAGTTTTACAACATGTTAATTTGATAAATCATTCAATCAAATCACTTTTGTTTTATTTTGGTTAAAAAAAAAAAACTTCAATCTATCTAGTTTAACAGTGTGAAATTAATGAATTAGCTTAGTTATGACGATCTACTAGGACTGGTCCTCTATATTTGTTTGCGGTAATTGGCTAACAAACTAATAATACTAACTATATAGTAGCCACACTTACATGATTAATTTGTAAAAATTAAGTCTTGAATATTTTTCATTATATATGTGGTCCCTGTCACGCCTCGAAGGTAACCTAGTAGTAGTAAACAAGAATATACTTGAATACCATTACTAGTTCTCCTTTTAAGAATGACATATTTTCAATAAATAGGATCTTTTAGTTACTTAGATAAGATGAACAAATACATATAAGAGGTAAATTAGTAAATAACTGTCATACCAAATTTGTGAATAATAAAAATATTACAAACCATAACATTTCTATAAAATCCTTCAAATACATAACTAAAGTTTCTAATGCAAGATACTTGCAACTAAAGATAGAAAATATATCTTATCCTATACTATTCCTTAAGCTTTTAGCTTCTAAATTCTTACCGGGACCATGCTCCTGGTAGTAATGAGCCAATGTCGCAATGTGAACCTGAAAGGACTGTTGGAGTGTGAGCTTAAACCACGAGCTTACTGAATAATCAGAACTTATTACATAACACAAAAGTTATTTAACAATCATATGAAATGTATCAATCAAACATATGTACAAATACAAGCCTAGATAACCCGGAATCCAAACAGGATAAAGATTTACACCCTCTCATCGAGGTTGAAGGATCACAATCTATGGCCTACCTACCTAGGAGAGACTAAGGTTTCAGGACACAATAATGTTCAATTCAATTATCTCTTTGAATTTACTATGTCTTAACATTCATTTCCTGTTTCAGCTTTAGAAACTCCACTAAGTATTAGTCATTTCCATATAATACCATAAGCGACGTCCTTCATTTACCATTTAGTTCCTATGGCATCAACAAAACAAAGGTAATCTTGTGATTAACTAATAACTTTCTTGCCTAGATATACCAAGCATTACCAGAGATCCTAAATACTAACACATAGTAGGCTACCACTTACACAAATGTTGTTTTATGCAAAATATTCAATGCATGTACAATTTTCATTATAGTACCAGTAGTTTTTAATTAAATTGAAGGCGATCAAGCAATACACAAACATTCAACCATGTTACACAAGCAATATAGTCATACATAAATCTATTATCATTATTATTAGAGTGACTTGGCAATCAATACAATAAACAGTTCCCATAAACCCATACAATACACTTAAGTTATTATCTTTTATTTAAAGTTCGCTAAGTTACAAGCACATACAATGTAATAAGACTGAGTTACTCACCTGCTCATGTCAGTCAATCATAGTAGTCGTTAGGAAAATCCTCACAAGTACCCAAGTCACCTATCGAGATGATTAATATATTTATCAATGACACATAAACTATATGATTAAATTCCTATGAGTGTCTAAGTGTTCTATCTTGCAGCTGGGTTTTCGTTTTATTACTATATTAGTTCTTTGGAGATCTTAAGGTAATCGAGTATTAGTTCATATTTATTTTTAAGTTGTTTGGTTTGACTTTGTTTGATATTTATATCTAACAAGCGGGTATTCGGGAATTCAATAATTTAGTTAGTTCACTTTCATAGTTATTATTGTCTAGAACTATTGGTTTTCTTTCAATTTATTTGATATAATTTTCTCGTAAAGTATAGATATCCCTATATTCATAAATTTAGGCTATTTAAATTTCCATTGTTATCCATTTATTTATAAGTATCCATTTAAATAAATACTTAGTAATTACTAAACTTATAATTTTTCCTGTAAAACTAATTAAATACATTCAAAATGATAATAAATTTAATAACATAAAGATTTCCTAAATTAAATAAAATTATTTTCGAAATATTATTGTTGGCCGAATAATGATAATAATAATAATAATAATAATATAATAATAATAATAATAATAATAATCATCATCATCATCATCATCATCATCATTAACGTTAATAACAATAATAATAGTAATAACAATAATTATGGAATTGATAATAATAATAAACAAGTTTAATGATAATAATAATAATAATGATTTTCATAATAATAATACTTGTAAACTTAATAATAATTTACAACTCCTTACTCAGTAGAGTTAAAATTAATAGTAATATTACTAAAATAGCTTTAAGCTTAGCTTTTAGATTCTAATTATGAATATTAAATATACTAATATTTAAGAAATGATAATTTCAGAAACAATATTAATTTAAGTATTTTTAATGATATTGGAAATATTAACAATTATAGTTGTAAAGTTTAATGGACTTAAATTAAATTAATGATAGTGGTTTACATTACTAATAATCTCTTCTTAATAATGTTAATATTACTAATTCATAATACTTAGGTCAAAAATCTCATTATATATTATTTAAATACTATATATTTATTAAGATATAAAAATTTGTAATTTTAAATTCAATATTCAATAATTTTAATATTATATTATTAATAAGTAATAATACTCTTAATAATTACAGAAAATAAATAAATAAAAATAATAACAGTCCTAAATTATTTATAATATTAGTTATTATATAATTTAGTTTAATTAATTCAATTTTTTTAAAAAAAAATTTATAAAACAAATAAGCCCAGAGGTACACGGGGTGGAACACGCCCGTGTTCCTCCCGTGCTCATCGGGGGAAGTACTGCTCATCATCTTCCCCGATAAACTCGGTCGAATTCTGACGGTCCAAAGCCCATGAATCGATTCCTATGGGTTCCTACAATGTTTTACTACATCTATATCAACTTAAAACATCAAAACAACAACATGATTCATAGTTTTCGGATCAACATGGTGTAACTAGGGTTTTCGAAAATTACCTTACTCGAGCCAATCCGATGAAATTCGAAGCTTGTTTTTATGTTGGTTATGATCCTATGATCATCAAAAATCAGTTTCAATCCTTGGTTTAAAAAAAAAAAAAAAACAACTCGAAATACATCAACTTACCTCGTTCTCAATTTAAGCATTTTTCATGCTATTCATTCTTTGATTCGAACTGGGATGATTAGAGCGGTTTGATCTCTGTTTTTAAGTTGTTTTGGCTACTACTTAGGATTTGTTTTGATCTAGAAATTTCGATAGTGATTGGTGTTTGTTTGCATATCCATTATGGAGCTTAAACATATATATATAGAGGATGAATGAAGACAGTTTTTCCTTCGACAATTATATCCGATTTCTCCACATTTGTATTTTTTCATCATTTGTTTTTACTATCATTAATGAGAGAGTGAGTTGGTAATGTTTGATTGGTTTGGGGAGTTGATTTTGTTGACCTTTTATGCATAATTTGGAAAATTTTCATGAAATTTCGGTTCTCAAATTTTAAGAAGATCCAAAACCTCCATTTTGTTCAATCTTGGACCGATCCTGCATATATATATATATATATATACTAATATTTAGATAATATTTATCTATATTTTCAGGTAGTTTATTACATTAATCGAGTACAAATTAGCAAATATTTGAGAGTTTTTATACAAAAATATTTTTATAGAATTCTATAAAATGCTTAATTATCAAACGATACATATGTAAGTTTTAAATTTAGGCGATTAATTTTTCTTAAAATTTTATCTCCCGTGATTAAGATTTCCTAAGCTAATTAGGTCAATTTTTGTTTTAGGCTCCAATAGCTTAAGAAAACGCTAATTAGAACAATGGTGTGATTCAAATATTTATTTGAAGTCTAGATCTTTAGTTATACATTTGTTTATGTTTTTATTGTGTATTTATAATGCTAACGGTTTATCTTTATGTTATCGTTTCCTATCAATAAGCGTAGTTGGTTAACTACTCAATATCGCATTTCATATATAAGCTAAATTATCTATATATCTTAGGTTTTTTGATACCTACTATAAAATCTTATTAGTAGCGTTTAATACTATCTATAAATCTTAAATTTAGGATTTAAATCCATGTTTAGTCTCATTACTACTCATTGTTCTAGTCTCAAATCTTTATTGAGTTCAATAGTAGTCATTTAATCTCTATATTTATATTTTTCTATTTAATCTATTTGTATGACAAGTTTTGGGGTTTGGAAATCTGGGTTTCCTTTAATCATATCTTGAATTATCAGTTCAAGATACGAAATCTCATTTTTGGTATCAATTAGGGTTGAAGAAGTTCTTTATTAGGTTTTTAGATCCTAACCCAGCCAAATTCAAGTTATGAATCTATTCTTAGGTTTTTTTATTGGATTCTGGGTTTACTAACTAGTTCATATTTTCTATTTTAGAATCGTGTACTAGCGTGAAAAATTTTCGGAGTTTACAGTCCCACGTTGAGTGGGCTTGGTAAGCATGTGTTAACCCTTGAGATTATTTGGATGGATGAGGTGTACTATCATAGAATTTTCCCGACTATAACGACTTACTAGGATTAACACCTAGGATTTTATGTGATAGTGGTGTAAATGACCAGAAAATTATCCTTTTTCTAAAAAAACAATAGTTTGATGATATAAATATAAACTTATATTGACCTCCTATACTTATATAGTTTCACGATTAGCAAACAATAGCTTTGAGATAAATTGTTAGGCATGAACTTCCAAAACCCCTAATTTGAACCCTAAAACCTTAATCGAGTATAGGAAAACCCTAGTATTATTTAATCACGTAAATGTAACATCTTGAATAACAACTCAAAACTTTAAAAGAAATATTTAATAAAATTTAGAAGTTCTAGTTTCAAATTAAATAATTATTTTTTAATATTAATAAATTTGTCCTCCTAATCATTAATAATTACCAACTAATAATTTGTCCTACATACATTATTAGTGTCCAAATACACTTCAAATTGAGAAATAGACTTCTCCTCTACTCTTCCTTGCCATGAGATTCATGTGGGAACCACTATGGATTTTCAAACTCCTTAAAAATAGAAAAATCACTGCAAAATTCAAGCATTTAATGTTGATTTGACCCTTATCTCTTTAAGAAGGATCTTACTTCCCTAATTTCCCCATGTGTTGTTGTACAAAGAGCTAGGAGGAGTATATTGCAAGTACAAACCATTCAAATCTAAATATACTAATATCCCCATGTGATCATAATAATGCTTTTCCAATTAATCGCAACTCAAATCACTTAAAACTACATTAACTCACTCTTTTTCTTTCTCTCCTTGTTGTACCAAAAGACACTCACACATTACTCAAAAATCAAATTTTTCTCTCAACTCCATAATGCTTTTGTAAAAGAACTAAGATAAAATCTATGTCAAATTAGGTTTCAAAAAACAACAAAGCAAGGATCCACTACTCCAAAAGCTAAGGTAAGAAGCTATCAACTTCAAAAAGCTTCCTTATGCATTGCATGATTGCATAAAATTGCATAAGTAGTTACCACTGCTATGTATTACGTTCGGGTTTATAATAATATTGGGAGTATCCAATAAGAGAACTCATGGTTAGGCTTATGGTTTCCTGCAGACCTATGTGGTTCTCCAAGAACTACATAATAAAGCAAGGAGTGTTGCTTGAGATATCTGTATTACAAAATGGTAATACGTAAGGAGTTTCTAAGTTTATAGGGTAGTTGAGATGTCAAAGATGTTAAAAATTAAATTGACAATATCATAGTGATTGACTCCTTTTGCCTGACATTCTTAAGCTCTTGTAGGATTAATGATGGGTTTCATGTTGTTGAAACTCTGGTGTAAGGGCATAAATCTCCACTCTATTTGGATTATGATTATCCAAGCTTGTGTGTGCTCATATGTTTGATTATTGTATTGCACATGTCTATTAACATAAACTTGGTTATGCTTGCTTGATGTGTGGTATACTTATTTCAATGAGCTATGGTTTGCTAACCTCTCTATAAATCTAATATGTTGCAGGACAGCCTATGGTTCATATCTACTTAAGACTTGATACTGATATGACACTAGGATACTATAAGGGTAAGCCATGGGTGAGGGAAGGCAATTACAATATATGGAGACCGCCAATAAGATGAGCTATTATTATTAGTTGTGAAGACATGGGCTCATAATTATTAAGTAATATTTGATAGTTCAATTATATGATGACTCTATACATGTATGTATTATGTTCTTTTTTAAATAACCTCAATCTTGTTTATAAAGAACCTAGTTGTGTCATGTACATATGTCTCTCTAAAAGCCTCGTAGCAACTTATAAGGTTACTTAGAAGCTTTAGTTTGTCACAAGATAGTATGAAACAATTAAGGTACCCTTTGGGGCATATATTTTGTGGTTAAAAGTTAGTTAAGGATTTGTGTAAGTAAACTATCATCAAGCAATAGATCAAGGACTGAGAAAATGGTGACATTTCCATTTGTATAGTTAAAGTAATGTTTTGAAAGTCTCTATGTGTAAGTGTTTTTATAAAGGGAGCCAAACTATTGGGAAAAAAAGGAAAAGAAAGATTAATCCTAAATACATTGAATCATATCAAATAATGAAATGTGTTGGAATGGTGGCTTACAGGCTTGATTCGCTAATAAAATTAGGCAACATTTGGCAGCTATCTTGGTCTATATGTTTGTGTGTGTAAGTGTAGTGTTGTAGTAGAACAAATTGAAAGAGACTAACCGAATATTGAGAATTCAATAATAAGTGACAAGTGTGATATGTTATGACAAGAAAGTTATGCAATAGCACTGCAATGACTTCATAGCAGTAAATCCTAGAATGTATTAGTTTAATTGTATTGTATGATGGTTTTATTGTCTTATTACATATACTTTTGTTATTATGTTCATTGTACTATGTTTGCCTAGAATATTATAGTTTCAAACATGAAACTAATATTAAGTATTGTAATTTCACCTCCTACACATAAAATGCCAAGACCATTGCCTTTAAAACTCAAGTAATCCCCAATTTTCCTTAAGCAGCAACAAAACTAGAATTTTCTGAAGTGAGAAGAATTCTTAGACACCATATCTCATGCTACTTAGAAGAATTCTTAGACACCATATCTCATGCTACTTAAGATTCTTCTCATTTGAGATCATCAAATTCCATTTCCATCTCATTCACCTTTTACAAAAAGGAAAAAAGATCATTAACTTCAATCTCCTTCAAATTTGAGGTAACAACTCATCTCCCATTTCATTCAACCTCACATGCAATTTTCAAAATCTCATGCAATGAGATATCTTCCACTTGTAGTGAAGGGCTTTAGGAAGTTCAACCTTCTATGTTTGCACCAAGGTAAACCTAAAACCTTCATGCCATTATCTCGACTAGCTTGTAATGTTCTTGTCAATATCTTTAATGACATAAATCTTATTTAGATGCTCTATGATTTAGACTGTTGCTTTTAGATTTTTGTATAATTCTTGATACCCCCCTCCCAGTTTATCCTCTTGTGTATGGTTGAAAGTGGTCCATACATGTTGATTTTCCATGCTAAAACTGCATCGTATAGTGATAGAGTTGCTAAATATAATAATCACATTGTGTAGCTAATCCTAGGTTGATGATTTTCCTCTGGATTATACTAACCAGACCTAAAATAGTATATAAAATGCACGTATAAACTTGATAATGATTGCTATACAAAACTTAGGATAAGTATATTACATATTTTTAAGATGAGATGATGAAATATAGAGCAAAACTAATTCTACCTTACAACCCTGTGAGAGTATAATTAGTTTTGTAAATCACCATCTTAAACCCAATGAAATGGCACAAAGATTATACCAATAAAAAATATGTCTTAAAAGAATTTAAAACATTAATTTATATGTGTTATTCTAATGTTAACAAACCAAGACAAAATAAATCAAGTGTGGAATAACAAATAGAAAATTCTATTGTAAGTTTAACCTCATCAACTTGAATTTCAAAAATTTTTACAACCTACTTAGACCTTGAAATGGGAAGCTTCAGCTTCTGTTTTTTCAACACCATGTCATAGTTTAATCCTATAAATTTTCATCCTATAATAAGACTGAGAAGATCTTTAACTAGTTTATACAAATCGATTCCCTTATTATCACCATTGCTGATATCTATCTTCTTCAACCAAATTAGTAAATATCATTGTGATCATTAAGTGCTCAAGTTGACGTATTTTCACCTCCAATTATTTCCTAACATCCTATATTCTTTTCCTTAACATTATTTCTTCAAAATATGCTTAAAAAGGCATTAAGAAAATGCTTTTCTTATTATTGTTGACAACTAGCATTTATGAGTCTAAGTTTGTGCATAATTCTTAGGCTAAAATTTAGTCTCTAAATATAGTAATTACAGCTGCCTATAGTCATGCATATTTATTAGAATTCATGTATTATATTTTTCGAAATTAGGTTTGTACAATGGCTATATATATGCCTATCATTCTTTAAAGGAATATAACAAAAAAAATTTTTTTTTTTGACTTGGTATCAGAGCCTTCCCTTCAAACTCATAAAAAATATTGAATCACCTATGAGTCAAATTATCATTTTTGAATCATGTCAGAAATACAATCATCTTTCGTACCAACCATCCATGTACAAACTGAAAACACTATTTGTAATGCTGGTGTGACCCTTATTGAATTTAATTATGATATATGTTCTCAAATCATGGAGATGCAAATTGCTGGGCATGTAAAACTTGAATATATTATGGATGAATCGAAATTTTCTTAGGAAACTGATCCGTCTTACACTAAATAGTATGCTGAAAATCAAATGGTCAATAGATGATTGTTAACGTCCATGTCACCAGAAATCATGAAACGATTTATTTGATTGCGAAGTGCATGAGAAATCTGGAGTGCTTTTGTCAAACACTCCATGGTGGATCTGATGAAACACAACTATTTGCTTTGAATCAGTATGCCTACTCTACCGAATAGAGTGGTCATTGACATGTTATGGTGATCTTGTTGCGATTTTTTAAGAATTGGATCATCGTGATAAGATTATCATGAAAGACACAAGAAATCAATTGAACGACAACATGTGTATATCTTCTTGAATTGACTGGATGTTAAATTTTAGCAAATTCGAGGTGAGATTCTTCGTAAAGATCCACTACTTCATCTTGAAGAAACTTATGCATATGTACGTCGTGATTTTATTCAAAGGACAACAGTCAATAGTGAATTTGAGTCATTTATTATGCTCGCTCGTTAGACGAAGCCTCAACAAATAACTTCAAAATCTGGTTAGACAAACGTTCATAAATCTAAATTGAAAGATCATAGGTATACACATTCTGAACATGTGTGCACTCATTGCGGTGGAGAAGGGCACACTAAATCGCGATGTTATAAATTGATTGGCTATTTGGAGTGGTGAGATCTTGCCGAAGCACCTCACAAATAGAACTCCAAATCAAGTGCTTCAATTGCTATTTCTAAATCACCTCGTAAGGATGATGCACCATCTAATGTTAGTGAAGTTGCTTCTGCCTTAGCAACTATCTCAGACTTTGGTAAGACTGATACTTCAGGACAACTCTCTCATTCTTTGAACACTATTAATAATTATATATGGATAATTTGTTCAATTGCTACTGACCATATGACTTTTGACAAAGAGTGTGTTAACTCTATAAAATCAATCTCAAAACCCATAGTGTCTATAACCAACTGTACATCTCCTCTTGTCGTGGGAGAAGGTTCTGTTACTCTTACAAAAAAATTTAAATTTGCACTCTATTCTGGTTGTTCTTACTCTTGGTCATAATTTACTATTTGTTGCTCAAATAACTAATGCTTTATAATGTGTTGTGATTTTTTGGCCTAACTTTTATGTTTTTAATGACATTCAGACATTAGAGACAATTGGTTATGGTACCAGAATAGGAAAGCTCTATTATCTTAATTTAAAGTTGGACAACTCTAACCAGTTAGCTCAAGCCTTTATGATAAACAAAAATAATTGTTTGAATCATGAAATTTGGTTGTGGCATTTATGTCTCGATCATGTATCTTTTGGTCATTTAAAGAGATTATTTCCAAAGTTTTTTTGTTGATGTATCTATTTCAGATCTTAAATGTGAAATTTGTGAACTAGCTAAAAGCCATCGTGTTCCCTTTCAATTAAGTATGAATAAGAGTTCTTTACCTCTTATGGTGATTCATTATGATGTATGAGGTCCTGCAACTCTATGTTCTTTAAGTGGTGCTAAATGGTTTGTTTCCTTTATCGATGATCATACCCGTATGACTTGGATTTGCTTGATGAAATCTATGAATGAAGTCAGCTCATTATTTCATAATTTTTATAGAATGGTGGCTACCTTATATCAAGTCAATATATAGGTTTTACGTAGTGATAATAGTGGCGAATTTGTAAACCAAGATCTTAAACACTATTTGAACTCCCATGGTATTACTCACCAAACAATTTTTCCACACTTACCTCAACAAAATAGGGTTACTAAACGTAAGAATCATCATCTTCTTGAGGTAGTACGTGCTTTGTTGTTTGAAGCTTGTATGCCTACTAGTTACTAAGGTGAAGCAATCACTACTGTGTCTTAATTAATTGATCTCACACCATCTAGTTCCTTAAATTTTCAGACTCCTTTGCGTGTTCTTTGTCAAGCAGTTAGTACTCCTCTTGAACCTAATTTGCAACCAAAAGTATTTGAGCATGTAGCTTTTGTTCATCTTCATAAACACTGGAGAAGTAAACTTGAACCTAAAGCTCTTAAGTGTGTGTTTGTTGGATATGGTTTAAATCAAAAAGGTTCTCGGTGTTGCCATCCCCCTTCTCAAAAGCTATATGTTACTCTTGATGATGCATTTCATGAAAATAATATGTTCTATTATGTTGTTGAGTCTTCACTTACGGGGGATAATGAGCAAGAATTGCAGACTCTGAAATATCTAGATGAAAATAAGATACATACATGTGATGTACCAATTGACCGATTGTTCTCTCAGAATAGTTTGGAGGCTGAATAATTACAGGTGTCAGAATCATCAAAATCATCCCAAGAAAATTATAAACCCAAACTGCCTAGTGATAATTATGAATTGTCCTAAGAAAATTTTGATCCAGTCTTTGTTCTCCTGAAGCAAAGCACTAAAGGAAAACTTAAATTGAACTATGAACCTCTTTTGAATGCTAGAGCCAAACATCTCATGAGTCAGCATGTATCTTATCATAGACTGTCAAAGGAAAATGTGTAATTTGTGAATCAATTATCTTCTGTATCTATTCCTAATGGTGTGCAAGAAGCATCGAATGATTCCAGGTGGAAAATAGCAATGAATGAAGAAATGAATTCTCTACAATGGGATATTGTAGACTTTCTAGAAGGAAAGAAGCCTATTGGTTATAAATAGGTATTTACTGTCAAATATAAGGCAGACAGAGCAATTGAATGGTTCATAGCAAGACTTGTAGCCGAGGGATATGCTCAAACTTACAGCATTGATTATACGGAGACATTTGCACCAGTATCTAAAATCAATACTATTCAAATTTTATTATCCTTTTTAGTGAACCTTGACTAAGACATGCAACAATTTGATGTAAAGAATTCATTTTTACATGGAGATCTTCAAGAAGAAGTTTATATAGAGTTACCTCCGAGTTATAATATGTAAGTCGAAAATAACAAGAAAGTTCTTAGGCTGAGAAAGGCATTGTATGGCTTCTAACAATCCCCTAGGGTGTGGTTTGGAGATTCATAAGTTCCATGAAGTCATTTGGATATAAGCAAATCAACTCTGATCATACTTTATTTTTGAAGCACAATAAAGGTAAAATCACTGCTCTTATTGTATATGTTGATGATATGATAGTGACCGAAAATGATCCTGAAGAAAGAAAGACATTAAAAGATCATCTTGCTCGTGAATTTGAAATGAAGGATCTTAGCCAATTGAAGTATTTTTGGGGGATTGAAGTATCAAGGTCAAAGAAAGGTATTTTTCTTTCACAAAGAAAATATGCTCTAGATCAGTTGTATGAAGCTGGTATGACAACATGCAGTCCGGTTGATACTCCTATTAAAGAGAATTTGAAGCTAGGTATATGTTCAAATCAGATTCCTACTAACAAGGAACGTTATCAGAGATTTTTTGGGAGATTGATGTATCCTGCACACACTTGACTTGATTTAGTCTATGCATTAAGTGTTGTGAGTCAGTTTATACATTCTCCTAGTGAGGAACATATGAATCCTGCAATGCGTATCCTGCGTTACTTAAAATCCTCGCCAAACAAAGGAATTATGTTTGTTAAAGGAGAAAACTTAGATGTTGAAGTATATGCTAATGCTTATTGGGCTAAATCAGTTGATGATAGACGTTCTGCATCTGGATATTTACCTTTATTGGAGGAAATTTAGTGACATAGAGAAGCAAGAAACAAGAAGAAATTGCTAGGTCAAGTGTTGAGGCTGAATTTCGAGGAATGACTAAGGCTATATGCGAATTATTATGGATAAAGAATTTGTTACACAAATTATATGTTGATTGGAATAAGCCTATGAAGTTGTATTGTGATAACAAGGCAGCTTGTGATATTGCTCATAATCCAGTACAATATGATCGGGCAAAACATGTTGAAGTTGATGGACATTTTATCAAAGAGAAGCTAGAAAAAAAAATCATTGAAGTTCCACATGTTCGTTCTTAAGATCAACTCATTGATGTACTTACTAAGGCAGTGTCTAGTCAAGTATTTCATAATTGTCTCAAGAAGTTAGTAATGGATGATGTTTATGCACCAAATTGAGGAGGAGTAGTTTATGAGTCCAAGTTTGTGCATAATTCTTAGGCTAAGATTTAGTCTCTAAATATAGTAATTACAGCTGTATATAGTCATTTATATTTATTAGAATTCATGTATTATATTTTTCCAAATTAGGTTTATATAATGGCTATATATGTGCCCATCATTGTTTAAAGCAATAAAACAAAAAAAAAAATGACTAAAAAAATTTTGACTACTATCAATTGACTTAAGCCATCATTTTTTTCTTAGTTTTTCCAATATGAACCAAGAAAAAACTCCACTTCAATATACTTTACACCATATTGGCAGATAGAGTGTCATTATTTGATAATCACAACCACCAAAGAGACCAATCCTAGTTAAAGATCATCATAGTCAATGCAAGGTAATTCATCATCACTAATGTAATATTTAATCTAGATAAATTGATATAGAGTACTAAACCTATTGTACACATTGCTAATTTACCAGTACAAATTATTTTCCTAGAACTTTTAATGTTCTAAAGAATTATAGGCTTAAAACAAGATCAACTAAAATAGATTACATATTGGTTTTTCAATAATATATAAAGTGAAGTATATAATGATAAGATTTTCATGGAAGTTGTAGGTTTGATTTGAAAAATTATGGAACTTAATGTTGTTATCATGTTGTATTGGTATAATCTGAGTTGTTCATGCATGAATGGAAGTAAAAAGCACTCTTTAACCATGGATTTACCTACTTGTTAAGTGAAATGGAGGAAATCAAAGCTAATTAAGAGAAGGTGTGAAGTTTAAGCTCTAAAAATTGATTATTGATACTAAAACTAAAAATTACTAAATTTGTAAAGCAAGGAAACGTGCTGATATAGTAATTAAAAATAATGTTTAGGCATTAATTTTTAATTCTAAATTTGAGACAAAATACTCTTAATGATATAATTTTATTAGGTTAGATTTGCTTGTAGAATTGTGCATTCTTATGAAGAATTCAATTTGAATTTTAAAGATACTCCGTTGCTAAAATTTGAACGTTGTAGATCTAAGATGATGGTTCAAAAATTGATATTGAGGTATTGTAGAAGAAAAATTGTTACTTGTAAACTCAAGGCAAGGCTACTATCAAACAGAAATATGTGACACATGAAAACTTTCGAAAACTCGTATAAACAAGATGGATATTATGTTAAACAAAAAGGGAAAAATGCCTTCTTTTTAGCTATTGGTGTTGCAAGTTTAGGGTCCAAACCACAAAACCACATGAATATAATATATCTAAATCCTAAGCTATCTTAGGTTCATAATGGCAAATACAAAACCGATAAGAGTATAACCAAAGACTACTGAATGGTATTAATTATTCTATAAGGGCATATTTTGCATATTTGGATGTCTTGCTAACTACAATATTTTGTCATACATAAATGGTTATTATGTTAACCATCATGGCCATGTAAAGTTTATTATATTTACATAAGAAACTAAAATGTCATGGCAATTACGAGTTGTGGTGTAAACGTGGAATTATGGTATAATAATTAAGCTTTTTTGTGTTCATTGTTGTGCACTGATTTAAGTTTTAATTGTAGGCAATAGGATTATTCAATATGTAAGATATATTATGCACAATTAGGTACTAAGGATTGAATTCACGGATATGAATGGGATGATGTGCCCTGTATTGGATTTGTAAATGTATATGCACATTTTGTGAATTAGCTTAGTCTCCATTTTAGGAATGGCATAATGCCTAGATCTTTATGTGCCCTAGTTATACAAGTTGATGATGAGCAGGTTTGGAGGACACCTAGAAGTTAGGACATTATATAATGATTTTGAGAAATAAGAGCTAAATAATTAAATATGTACTAGAAAACCCCTGCATAGAGTTATATAATTTTTACATTTTTATCATAAGTGTATCATTATATTTTATTACTTTTAGTAATAAAAATTAATATTTACAACATAATTATACATAATAGTTATATTATATTAATATAACATATTAGACATTCTATATTTTCAAATGTTATAAGATTAAGCTATCTTGTTAATATATTATATAATTTATATTTTGGAAAAAAAAATACAACTTATAACTTGTGTTTTAGCACTTCTATGAACTTATAGTTTGGTCCCCCGCCTCTTCCATTGGAAAACACTACCCGTGTGTTATTACTGTTTGCGAATGTTACTTTGGAGATGTGTAACTTTCTAATTTGTTCATGATTTAATAAAATAATATTACTGAAAAATATTTAATCAATGATTCAATAAAATTAATAAAAAATTATAGAAAATTAGTAAAAAGGAAAAAAAAAAAAAAAAAGGAAAAACAGTTTGGTTTGAAAAAACAACCTCCCTTAGCTAGCTAGCTGCTACCAACCCAAGGCCTTAAGGTGGTGGAAAATAAGAGATTGGCATGATTTCATGGAGGTTATAAGCATAGGATGAAGGATAGTGCAACGGAACAACATATTAGGTGATGGTGGTTGGTCTAGCATTCGTCGGAGTTCGATAGTTTGCTTTGTCCTTTTAAGAATAGATATGGCATGATTTCAGAAACAACTACATAATAGCAATTTATAAAGTTATGGTCATGAATCTTTTATCAATATGGTTAGTTTTAGCAATTCGTCACATAATTTTTATTATGAGATCAAAATGTGTATTACGTGATCAAAATGCAAGGAAATACAGCGATAACTACCCTATAAGGAGTAATGATGGAATAAAACAACAATTCATCACAAATGAACTTAACATTAGTCCTATAAATTCATAGTATAAACTTCCAACTTTTTATGGATTCCGTTTAACCTTTGATTGAAAGAAGCCGTAATTGATATATATATATATATAGAGAGAGAGAGAGAGAGTGTGTGTGTGAGAGAATATTGCATCTATATTGTACTTTTAAAAAAATTACACAAAATTAAATTATGAAAAAAAAATATAGGAATAGTATCGCTATATTACACCTTGGAGGTGAGATATATTTTTTCTTTTAAATTACATGTATCGCACGTGTCCAACGAGCGATATATGCATAATGGTACGTGTATCACTTGTAGAAGGTAGATACACTCTCAAATCTATATCGGACACCCAATATATGATACAATGAATTTTAAAAGTTTTTGCATACTAGATCGGTATATCTAGCTTCCGAGATGCGATACATATATAAAACTTTATATCTTCTCTCAACATGCGATGTAGTGATGCTATCTTGGTAAATTTTTTTATACAATTTATATTTATATAATTTTATATTTTATTTTATTTTATTTTTTTTTTTTTTGCAAAGACAATAGACATATATTACACTCTATATATTATGTTAAATAAAAAAAGTTTTGCCACCATTGTTTAATATTAGTTTCACTTATCTGTCATTTTCCTTTTTTTTTTTCATTATTTTCTTTTGTCGGACTGATCATTTAAAGCATAAACCGCACCAAAACAAAAACAGCCCTGTTTGCTGTCTGGTTAAGCAATTAATGATCCGGCGTTCTTGAATTTGAGCATATAAAATCGACTTCTTAGCCAAGAAGAAAAGTGAGCCTGAGCTCAGCTATATATCTATAATCTATATATTATGAAAAACAACATGATGTGCATGCAACCTTTGACCCCTTAGCTTTCTAAGAGATTTGCTTTTCCTGTAAAAAGGATACGCAACTTTTATTAATGGATTAACTTTCTCTTTTTTTCTCTTAAGGCAAGAATGGAGGTAGACAAACAATTAACGAAAAATACGAGTATACTTAATGCTTACGTGCTTTTTCTTAATGCGACCGTAGGACCTTTATGTGTCATTTGGTCACAAAAACCATAGTGTGCTACCGTGTAAAGTTGTAAAAAGTTGAATTGATAAGAGGCCCCAAAGCACTGGAGAAATGGGATGCATGGTTTTTGGGAGGCTCTGTAGACGTAGATAAAGTAGACGGAAAAACGATCAAATTATCAAATGAAAAAGCATCAATTGAAAGCAACAAGTAATTCTACTGTAAAATGAAAGCGTTACTTGAGGTTGAAATTCTTGAAGTTGTTAAAACTTAAAAATACGCTCACCGGCAGACATGATTCGACAAATAACATTGTCGTTCTCTTTAAAGACGTAACTGTCAGAATAAACTATGTCTGATGTGCCCTTTGACGGGCGCTTATTTATTTATTTTAGTTTATTTTTTTCCCCTTTCTCAATATTAGAAATATGACATCTTTTATTAAGACATTCGTGACAGGAAAATGACTTGACCATGTCCTATTGTATTGTGAAATTTTTGTGGTGTAATGGATAGAAATTTTGCCTTTAGAGATGTTTTATCTTTCCTTGAACGTCTAAAATTTATAACAAAAGAGTTACGGAGACAGAATTTTTCTAATGGAAAAATTTTGAGATATGCAAATGCAATGACCTTATCACAACAACAATGATATTTTTTTGTCATGAATGGAAAAATATAATTTCAATTGATGGATTTGTTTACCACAATCAGTATTAAATTCGTTATTTAAAGAACTTATTATAATAAGATATAATACATACACACAGACACACACATATATATATATATGAACAAATTTGAATATTATTACATAATACAATATATTTTCACCACATTAGAATTACTATTTAGTATATTATTGATTTAATCTTATATAACATATAGCATACAACATATCTTATTTTATCAAATGTTATGTATAAAAAAAATAAATATTGATTCTTCTCTCTCTCCCTCTCTCCCTTCCTCCCTCCCTTTGGTGTGCGCGCACATAGAATTAAAAGTTTATCAAATGTTGTAATGACCATAAAGGGGGCTTAATAGGATGATGATGTGCTACTACTGGTCGTATCAAATTATAAAATTTATAAGCTTAAATTATTTCTCACGACCAAGCTAAGTAAGTATACCTATTTATTATAGTATAAGATTAAAACGGGTGCTGTCCACAGGGATTTAAGGAATTAATACTAGTATTACCCTTTTTCTGCTATTTTGCTTAAGTATTGAAGCAATATCTTACTAACTATTAATTAACTAATTTAATAAACCCTAAGATCAATTGTTTATGTTTTAGTGATAAGTAATCAATTACAAGACATACTTCTTATCTTGATCCATCCTAAACCCTAATTTCTTACAACAAAATATTGATTAATAAGTTGTTTATGCTTTGTACTGCAAAATCACACAATTAAATCAATTACTCCCTTGAGGTGATCAACTCTTAACCCTATATGAGATAGTGGAGACCTCTCATTCACTAACGCCACATAAGATTGTATTAAAAATCAGGGTTCCTAAACAAAGATTGAATATTTATGTAAAAAATTAAAGTTCTCTACTTCTAGGTCAAACATGTAATCTCTCTATTCATGAAGATCTATCCTATTAGATGAAACCTTATTTTATCTAACAAGCAATCAAATCCATACACAAATTAATTACAAGATAAGTAAAATACATGAATAGACACAAAGGCATAAACTTCTCAAGTTCTCATTAATCAAACGCAATTCAAATCATATGAGGCTTTAGGGTTGATTTAGGGCATAAAGGATTACTCCTCCATGGATTTTACAATGGAAACAAGAAATCTAGAGAAGTAATCAGTAGACATGATTAAAACAATAAAACCCTATTGATGTCTTGTAATCTCAATGATGCTCAAGCTATTCCTTCCTTGAAATGTGTCTTTTTTTCCTCCTAGGGTTTATAATATGTCTAAGGATGATAATATAAGAAAACAAGGCGACTACTTATAAATATGTAATCGATGGAAGTTCTACATAGCCGTGCTCGAGGTAGTGCACCCTAGAATCTCTTCATTTCCTTCTCGGTTTAAGTTCTTTCCTTCAGCACTAGTGTCTACACTGCTTATGCAGTAGCTGAGGCACAATATAAGATAGATTCTAGTCACTTTTTACTCTTGAACACTAGTGCTATATGGCCATGTTGCAGATTGTGCACATGTGAAAATCACCCTTTTGTGTACTTCGCTAAATTTCATCTTGTTTTTACTTATATCATCCTTAAATATTTAAAATATCTTCTTTAAACCCTAAAATCAAATAATAAGCACTTAAGTATCTTTTTCCTGATAAATTCACATAAAATCTATGCAAAAAATATGTCCAATGAATACCAGAAATAATAGTCTTTTGACACTTTTCAGATGACTATAAAATCATCATATTACATGCACACCCGTAAATAAGAACCGTTCTATAAATCAATTTACCAAATTTTGATTAATTATTCACTCATTGTTATTATATATGTTATATATATATATATATATTCCATTATTAAGAAAATAACTATAGATTTATAAACCATTGTAGAGAATCGGAATCTCATCCAAAAGATAAGGGTAAGTAAACTTGAGTTTAAGAGAAATATCAATAGCTATTAAATAAAATCCCTAAAGATGGAGTAAATTCTTTAAGAAATAATATTTAAGTCTTGAAGATAGTCTCCTAAACTGGGTTTAACATATTAGATTCCTAATCCTTTACCTACTTGTGAGACTTAGATCTTTGATATGCTCTCCACTTGATCCTATCCCATTCTCAACTTTTGAATTACCTATAAAATTATAATTAGAGGGTAAGTTGCAACCATTTAAGGACAATTTCCCTCATATTGCATAGTTCAAGTAAGTTATCAAAATTTTCATTTTTATTAAACATATGCAATACAATAATCGCATGAACAGATTTATATAGTTATTCGGAAGCTATATATAGTATGGATTTATAGCCTCTATGACTTGGGTTAGGAAATATATTTCATAGATATAACAATACGATGGTACACATTAGCTCAAGGAATCACTCACCCAAGACCTCCTACTATTCTTTTAGAAAAAGAGTTTTATATAATAACTTAAAGAAAGGCATATATATATATATATATATCATATTCTTGAGGTGTAGCTATACCCCTAAGCGGTGACAGTGACATGTCTCCACTTCTCTAGATAGAGGGTCACCTTCCCTAATGATGATTTAATTTCCTAATGGTAGAGAAAGACTCATGGATGACATCACTATCATAGTCTACCCTGTCTACCACGTGATGCTAATGGCCTTCAACATGCAAAAATCATGTAATGCATGTTTGGTTTATTATTTAAGGCCAAGTAATCAATCAACTTATAGACCACTCATAATACAATGATTTCTATTTCAAACAAACGAGTAAGGGTTTCAACATACTGAGCATCTTATCACATAATGCAAACAAGAAAAAAAAAACATAAGTAGGTTCCCAAATCCCCATACATGCACCATCTGTTATTCATATATATATATATAAAAACATTAGTGCTACTACTACAACGACTACATGTAAGTACAAGAATCATAAGGAAAACTCCCTCAGCCTTCATGCTCAAATATCGAAGTAATCCTTGTGATAGTCAATCTTTGACTCTAAGTCACCTGAATAAGATATAGGTAATCATAATAAGTATTTAAAAGGTTACATTAAAATACCACAACTTTTCTACAATTTTTCTTCTTTATGATATCTTAAGTGTTTTGAAGTCCATGTTGAATGATTTAATAGTCCATTTTATATGTTTTAGGAAGTACTTTCAAATGGTGATATTGTTTTTGACATTTGAGGCTTAGAAGGTCACAAAATCCTAAGGCTTAGATTTAGCCATCACTAGATCTTCATCAATTTGATATTGGTCCCTTATCTATTTGTCAAAAATATCAAAATACTAAATATACTTTTTATTTAATAACTTTGGGTAGGGTTTTAAGTGAAATATGTCATGATTTCTATATAATACTTGGATTTATAGTTCTTCTATGAAAAAGGCTACTAAAGTTATATATTTAATTTCCAATGTACACATGTGATCTACATTACACCCATAATCAAATCTCCTCATTATGAAGGGGGGAAGAAAAACATGCTTTTTTAGTCTTTTCTCAATACTACCATATCCCATGTATATATACATATATATGCACTCTCCAGTAAAGGTAAGTAATAACTCTAAAATCATGTATTTTCTCTCAAATACATTACTTTGCTCTTTTTCTATGACATATCTATGTCAACACCAATAGGAAATTAATTGGGAATTCCTATAAAGAAAGAGTATTTGTTTCCTTGGTGCTTCTCTACAAGATATGTGATAGAGGTAATATTAATTCCTTTGCTCCTTCCTTCTATTTTTGCAGGATTTTTGAGATAAGGAGAGGAAGATATCTTTTTGGATTTTTTTTTTTTTTGTGTGTAAGAATGTGAAAAGGATGGAGGGAGGGTGAGAGAGAGAGGAGAGTAAAAGTGAAGTGTGTGATATTGTTTTAAATAGATGAATTAAGCTCATAGTTTTTCTTAAAAGTTAATGTTTAATGGATCATGAAAATAAGCTATACTTCTATCAAGAATTTCTCACCCAAATCCCTCTAGGAAGTACAATTTTCTTTCCTCAATTGGGGAAGTCAAAGATTTATATAGATAAAGGAGAGAGGAGGGGGAGGGGTATGGAAACACTAGTTAAAGTTAGGGATAGGATTTTGGCTTAGTGGTTTTTTATTATTTAATTATGTTGTAACTAGATTTGAAATTACAACTTCAATTATGATTTTGTATGTGTTCATGGTAAGTTGGTGCTAATCCTTAAGGAGAAGAGTAGACATTGTTTGGTTAATAATTTAGGACCTAATTTACTTATATACTCCTGGTATATGATAATTGTGTAGGGTTCATATTTAGTTTGTGTGCATTGCATGATTATCATGTATTTTGAGTTCATTTTATTTACTTCTATATAAGCTTATTATCATTCGTCTAGATTTTTTTTTGAGAATATTTAATTTTTTCTGTATTTTTTATCTATGTCAACTTTCATCTAAATTTTAATTATTATCGGTGTCATTGACTTCACTATTAGGGTTACTCGGTTCTAGGGTGAAGTTTGAAAGATTGAATCTCTTCAATTATAGGGATACAAGGTTTCTTGAGTTATTTTTAAGTGCCCATCCCTAAAATCTTGAAAATTCACAAGAGTTCTCTGAGGTTAGTAAGAAGAACTTTTTAGAATTTAGGTTTTATCAATTACAGTTTTGCATGTAAAACCATATCCCACCTTCGTTGACTCTTAAAATGTTTCCTAAATTATTAAGGGTTTACATCCCTCCTTCAACACATCATTTATTCTTCTTTTTCGTTTGATAACTTGTCATTAGCTTCATTTGACATCAAGTTATCATCAAGGATATAACTTAAGTACTTTTAAACAGACATGGTTTCCTCTATTCTCTTAGCCAATCATCTTCATTAGCTAATAACCATCAATTTATAAGTTATTTCAATCTATATTGCCACAATTTTTGTTTGAGTAACTTCTAATCAATGATCACTTTGATCTAAGTCTAAGGTAGTCAATTATCAATTGTTGGTTTCTTCATAAATTAATTTGATGACCACTAAATTCCACAATTTTTCCTTAATCTAATAACTTTAATCAACTATGTAGATATCATTACAATACTCTTCAATTAAGTAACAAATTAGACTTGCTTTCTTACTTTTCTATGCCTAGCTAAAATTTTTCACACAACTATATTCATTGATTCTAAATTTTTTTCTACTTATCACTGTTTTGATATTAATTACTATAGTTATGTCAACTAATCAACAAAATGGGTAGGATGTTTTCATAATCATCTTTGAGTAGGGAATCTTATTCTAAGATCAACCAATATTTCTCTAATTCAACATGTTCCTCTAACCAATCAATTATACTAATAATATTCAATTCATGGCTAGTTTAATAAGTTTATATATGACCACCTTACTTTCTCTTCATAATCATTAGTACTTTATTTATTGTTCACCAAATTTCTTAATCCAATTATCAATGTGAATTCTTGAAATTAATACTAATGGTTTTGGATAGGATCATGTTTAGTTGGTCTTGTTGCTCGAGCTAGAGCTAAAGGTTTATAGAATTTAGTTTAGTGGATATTAACCTAGGGTCCATTTAAAGATGAATGCAAGTTTTTTTTTTTCTTTTTTTGTAGCCATTTGATCCATTTTGTAGGAGAATATAGTTTGTTTTGTGCTCAAGTAGAAGAGAGGAAGAAGGAAAAATTTAGAGCTTTGTTCAGAGTACACTGGTGTCAACACAAGTCGTATTGAAAACTTATTGAGAACAAAAGCGAGTATGAGAAGAATGGAGCATTATGTGGCAAACAACCAAAGTATACAACCATGTTTAGACCCGTGTTAAAGCTAAGAATGAGAAAGTTTTCACAAGTTTCATAGTACATGACCCAACATGTGTTGGAATTAGTGTTGAACTTAAAATCATTTATTTTTCTTTATTTATGAGTTATTTCATTATTTATCCTATTAGGTTTACTATTAGGGGTATTTTAGTAATTTATTATTCTCATGGACTTCTATATATAGTCATTTCTCATAATCTCAATATAGACTTTAATAGACTTTTATTGACCTTTGAATCCTTGACTACAATAGAGAGTTTTCCTAAACCTTCTTTTTCATCATCTTTGTAATTGATTGACATCATTTGTTGTTTTCATCAATCGAGTGTTATTCAACTAGTTAAAGTGATTAGTTTGATCTTTTCTTAGTGCATCATATCTTGGAAATGGATCATTCATGTTCTTTACTTTTTATGTCTTATTAAAACCTAAAAATTCAAACACACAAATTTATATTGATGTGTGTGATCACTAAGCTTAAAATTTATAATCCTATTAATTCTAAATCCTAAATCCACACAAGGTAGCGCACCTATCGTGTAGTGTAGAAATTAACTTAGATATTTTCCTAAGGATCTATATGCAACTACTAGTATCAACCCTTTTACAATTATCTATTCAAATCTATCACAAATTGTATACGAATTTAAAAAGCTAATTCTAACTAAAATTAGTTCTAGTAGCCTTAAATTAATGATGTGATTGCTTTTCTTTAAATTTAACCAATTCACAAACTATGCCCCTAGTTTTGATCCACCATAGCTTTTTTTATCCTTAATATCAAAATTCAATTGAATATTTCTTTAGTCTTGAACTGTTGAGTTACTTAGCTAAATTAATTACTCTCTTCAAGTCAATTAACTCCTAGTCCTAATTGAAGAAGTGTGAATTTCTTTCTTCACAAATGACAATTTGAAACTACATAAAGCCCATGAACCCTAAGTAAAGAAAACTAATCTTTAGTTATAGAAAGCAAGGTTGTCACATCCGAACTGGATCGGTCGGTTCGAACGAAACCGGTGTTGAAGGTAAGCCAATTCTCTTGTTTCGCCCTTTTTTGAAGCGAACCGAAGAGACGCTGTCGACCCAGCCGGTTCGACCACGAACCAGTTAACCCGACCGGGTTTGAATGCTCACTTATAAAATAAAATAAAAAAGACGCTCAATGCTCAGCCGCTCATCCAAGTTTGGTTTGGACGCTAGATGTATGAGTCATACAATATGATATGATAGAAAGAAACTTAGTAAAGTTTAAAAGTGAAAAAAGTCCAAACGTAAAAGCTAACAAAACTGAAACTAAAAACTAAAAAGTAAAATAAAAAGAAAACAGAAGCAGAACAAATAAAAACTAAAGTAAAATAAAAAGAAAATAGAAGCAAAACAAATAAAAACTTAAAAGTTAAAACTAAAAAGACTAAAAAGTAAAAAAACCAGAAATTTAAATATTTATTCATACTTTATTATAACTTTATAAAATATAATTATTAAATCATATTTATTTAATAATTAATTGATGAATTTGCTCCAAATAGATTTAATTAAGTGATGACACATATTCTGGTATTTTATAATTAAATTATCCCTTATATTTTTACTTTTTTGTGATCCCGGTTCGACCTCTAGTAAAACCCAGTCTGACCCATCTTCCCCTGATGTCCTATCTTGTCAAGGTCAAACTCCGGTCCGGTTCTGACAACATTGATAGAAAGTTGAAAAAAATCCTATTTTTAGGTTAATTACACCTTCTTTACTCATGAGAGATCTATTCCATTAATTGAAATCTTCTTTTTAATTATAGAAATCAAGTTTATAATAATTTAGGCCTATAACCATCACAATAAATTAAATAAATAATGAAGTAAATTCAAGACTAAAACTTTATTCAATCAAAATGCAATTCCATACATAAGGCTAAAGTTTCTCAAAACTTAGTACATAACAAAACTACTTTTCCATGAAAAATTTGACAACAATAATCATAAAAGAAGAGAAGAGAGATATCATAATGATAAAACCCTTGTAATGATGCTATTTATGGATCTCAATGTTGAGCCACAAATTTCCTCTTGAAAAGCTTTTTTAAGAACGTCCTTTAAGGCTTAGGAATGGAATACTGATGATTAGATGTTAAAATAACAAAAATAGAGTGATATTTATCGTTTGTCAAATTTACATGACTTGCTTACATGACCCGTGTACATGGTTCATGTACACTGGAACAACATTGACATTCTTTGTTCTTTAATTATACATAACCCCAATGTACACGACCTGTATACTTGGGTTGTGTACCCTAGAAATCCAAATTTTTCTCATCTTGTGCTCCAATAATTGTACATTGGTCATGCACTCATTGTAGTGTACTTCTGACTTTGTAATAAAAGCTCCAAACTTCATCAATTCTTCGCTCATTTCATGATTAATCCTTTAAAAAGCTCAGTTTCTCCTCATTAAGCTCTGAAATGAACAATTCATTTAATAAGTATCCTTTTCTTTAGCAGATTAACAAAATGTCATACAAAATATGATCAATAAGCACAATTATGAAGGGTCTTAGGATACTTATCATATATAAACACAATAGGACAATTGAGTGAATCCTTGTAATTAAATGGTATCCAGAATCTAACCTGTATTAGGGTTAGAATAACTTACCTCAAGTTTTGATCGAAGAAATCTGTCCTTAATCATTGTTAATACTAAAACCTATGTATTTCTAAATTACTTTTGAGATGGTCTTAAGTAGATTAAATGTTGAGGATTCTTACTTATGTAACTGAACAATTTTTGTTATAAGAGAATTGATGGATTTTTTAGGTGTGTAGATGGCATTTAGTGTATTGGTGGTGTAGTAAAGTTTTGGCTATGAAATCGTGGTTGTATTGGATACCAACTGAAAGATAGAAGGAGCAAGTAAAAGATAAGAGGTGCGTATGGAACAAGATGTGAAGGAATGAATGGAGGAATTGAATGTCAATTATAGATTTAGTTAACTTACAATGGAAGATACTTATTGGCCAAATGGTTTGACTTAGTTTCTCGACTTGGTTACTTCTTTTTAAAAGTTTATTAAAGCATCTTCTTAGAGAAACTATTTTTTGGAAGGGGTGCTTTCAATGTCAAAATTGGGAGTTAACTTCTAAAATCATATGATTTTACATTTCTACTAAGCCTACCTTAGTTAACTGGGTCTCAAACTTGTTTTTGGTTAAAATCACTGTAGAATCACGAGCTTACTAATACAATTGGCGGAATCATGATTCTAATGTTTATAGGTACTCTTCAAATTTTAGATTGATTTAATTAGGCTTTGATAACTTTACGTTAGTCCATCATGTTTTTTTGCCTTCCTCACTTGTTTTCTGCCTCATGCCTTTTCAATTTGATGGTTGGAATAGTAGGATGAATATGTGTATTGTCGACGAGGTTAAGGTTGTTGTTCAAAAGCACATTCAAATCTACTTTAATAGGAGAAGAGTCACGAGTTACGAGGTATGAGCCAGAATCTATAAGCCACTAGATGGAGATTGATGGAGCCCTTGGTTTGAAATCCATAAAGCTGTAAAGGAGTTTAGTCAAGATAATATAATGATAAGCTCGAACTCAACTTGAGTGTAAAACTCGAAGCTCAAAACTCAACTCGAACTCGACTGAGCTTTGATATTTAAGCTTGAACTTGAGTCAAATTGATATTCAGTAAGCTCGAGCTCGATTAATTAAGCTCAATTATTTCTATAAAAATCAATTAAACTAAAAAATAAATTAGGATTTTTTTTTTGTTGATTTGTTCTTAAATATAATAAATATGGACCATTAGATATGAAGGAAAAAACAAGGTACGAAAATAGACTTTAAAAATTATAAAAAATTTGATTAGGCTCGTAAGCTACTCAAATCTAGTATTTTAAAATTCAAACTCGAGCTTGATAGCTACTCAAGTGGCTCGAACTCAAGCTAGACTCGATTGTAGTCAAGTTGAATTTGAGTTATCACCAAATTGAAATTAAGTAGGTCATGAGTAGTCTCGACTCATTTACAAACCTAGAAATGCATTAGGCAAATGGATATTAACGACCACATTTTGGTTATAAAAATCTTGAAATTTAATTGGGCTTTTTAAGGGATGTTGCAATGGTGGTATGGTGAGGGCTTTGTGTTCTTAGTTGGGTTGCTCCAATTGAGAGAGATACGAGTGATAATGAGAAAGGGAAAAAGGGGAAAGGGAGGAGGAGGTCTATTGTTTCAACACAAAGTGAAGTGGCAGTGGAGAAATGGAAGGTTTGTGATTCGGGACATCAATGGTGGTGGAGGTTTAGCAAATTAGGGGTTCGTAATCTTTATCTAATTTCCTATGGAAAAAAAAATCTTTATTCAATTTTCCTTACTCCTCTAGAATTTATTAGCATAATTATCAAATAGCAAGTCGTGCACCCCCTATTATCAAAGCCAGAGTCTCAAAAGAAACAGATAAAAGAATTGAAGATAACTCTCCCTAAATAACATAAATACAACTCTATATTTAAATATATATATATATATATATATTTTAACTACCATGGAAGCCAATAAAGATAGTTTTAAATATCTTATGAAACCTACTTAAATCACCTAAAGTTGTCTTAAACTAACATAAATTAATGGATTAGATATTTGTGGATAATTTTTATAATTATGTGTCGCATTTTTATATATAGAAAATATTTATAATAGATTTTAGTCGTCGCTTTTTTAGATCGACTTTATGTAAGTTGTTGGCATTCTCAACTTACATGAAGTATTTCTCACCTCATTCATATGCTATCCAAACTTGCTATTCATACACTAAGTTTGACATATAATTTTGCTAGTTGTGAGCATAATTGGAGTGCATTTGAAATGGTATGGTATAATTCTTAACTTGTTTTTTACTATATATTTCTATGATGTTGTCGATCGTATAAATATCCTTTGTAATAACTTTCATTGGCACTATTATCTACAATGTAGTTTTATGTGTCAGTAAAAGGATTTGTGCTTGATTATGAAAACTATGATAAGACTATTGACTATATGAGTTTTATTGTGGATATAATTAAAATGTAAGTTGATTTTTTATGTCCTATAATCTATTTGAGGTTTTTGAAGATTAATGTAAGCAATTCTAGTATTGAAGGCTATTTCACATAGGTTATATAAACTTGTGCTTCTACATTTCGTTTTTATGTTTCGATTCTACTAACCCTTCGATGATTCTATGTAGAATCACGATTTTGATAACTATGGTTACTTTCTTAAAGGGCCACTTCCTTAAGGAGTATCAAGAATAGTTTCCTAAAAAGGTTATTTGGTTAGTTTATCTAAAAGATAATACTTTAATAAGTGGCTCCTAGCCTCTTATAATAAGCTAATGAGAAATTGTTCTTTTGTGAAGCTTTGGAATTTGATTTGATGTTAATTAAATTAAGGTGTTTGATGGGTTAGAGTTTAAATTAGAGTTTTTTTATATGTTAGGGTATTTTTATAATTTAGGGTGTATGGGCCGAGATTTGAGATGATTTTTGGGTTTAAAAATGTTTTGAGAATTTGATTACAATTGGGTTACCACTAAGACTTTTGATAATTTCAACAAATTAAGATTTTTAACCTAATGAATGAATAAAAGAATTTTGTTTTAGGGTTTTAGGCACAATTTAGTATTTTTTAAATTATTTCATTTCTAAATTATCAAAAATTACTATTCATTTTTTAAAATTATTCAGAATCCAATTAATTACATTATCAACTACTACTCTATAATTGGTTGTTGATTATAGAAATCGCAAAAATTCTGCGGGATTATAAATATATATATATATATATATGTATGTACGTATGCTACTAAGATATCTAGTATATTGTGTAATTTTCAAAATTTTTTCATTAACCAAACGATTTAAAAATTGCAATTTTGAAAATTTTAATTATTTAAATAAATAAAAGAGAGATTTTTTAAAATAAGATTTGCATTTAAAAAAATATTTTATTTCAAATTGATGAATCAAGATTGGCTGCAATCTTGTTTGGATGAGAAAATATATTGTACAAATACTCTACAACTTAGTTAAGCTATATTTAATAAGCAAAACTTATTTTTGATGTGTTTAAGCTTTAATGTGCATATATGTGTTTGTGTTTGTATGTGTGTTGTTCTCTGCAAATTGTGCAGGAACAAATATATTTGTGCACATCCTTGGTTGTGGGTCACGTCAAGGGTTCAATGGGTTAAATGGTTAGAGCACGACAAGCTCAAAACCAGCACTTGAATGCTAAACTCTTAAGCTCGATCAAATCAAAGATCACAAACTAGGTCAAAGGCTAAATTTAAGGTGCGACAAGTTAAGTGCTACATGCTCCAAAGCATGGTAAGTTTTAATCTAAGGCTCAACAAGTACAAACTTAATCGAGGGGTAATTTAAGGCGCAATGAGTTTAGGGCGCAACAAGTTTAGGACGCGACAATTTAAAAACTAGTTATTGTAGACTTTTAAATTTGACCATTAGAGGTTCTTTTAAGGATAAACGGCTATGTTTTTCAAGCTGACATACATAGAATGTTTTTGTAGTGATTTTTAGCATGACAGTTGAGCTTAACTTGCAGAGATTATGTTATAATACTCTCTTGATTTGTATTTACATTTGCACTTATTAACTTAATAGTGTCATTCATAAGATTAGTAAGCTAATATTGTAAGGTACTATTAACATATTTTATTTGAGTATTTTAGTGAAATCCTCATGTGTCAAGGCACTTGTGTAAATTCTTACGTGTGTATAAGCATTTGTGAAGTCTTCTTGTCGAGACATTGAGTGAAATCCTCATGCGTGAGGCAATGTGAAGTTCTTTGTTGTAAGGCATGGATGTGAAGTCCTCTTGACAAGGCATTCGTGAAGTCTTCTTGTTGAGGCAATTGTTGTGTTGAATGAAATGTGTAACGTCCTTATTGAGTGAAGCAAATTATGGACTATGGAGATTACGGGGTGGGTCAAACTCTACATTAAATATGGAGTAATTTTTTCCTTCCCTTATCTCTTTATTATTATTATTATTTGTAATTGTCCATAAAAGGATTAAAAGAGATAATGGTTGTTTAAGTGTGCTTAAAATCGATTTTAGAAACCTGCCTCATAGCTTCCATTTCTGCAATATGCACATATAAATAAGCCTAGTGATGAATATATTTACAACACAAATTTTTAATAAGCTTTTCTTGAAAAAAAGAAAAAAGAAAGAAACTTGTAACATTCACAAATTTAAGCTTTACAAAAATTTCACTTTTTAAATTTATAATTTCTATATTCATAATTTCTTAATCAATTTAAAAAATAGTAGTTTCAAAATCTACATTTAATTCATTATTTTTTTATAAAATTTTTACATTCTTAATTAATTAAGATTTTATAGTAGATTTACTAAATTCATATTTAAATGTAAAAGTAATTTTCAAAAATAACATAAAACTCTTATATACAAAAAATAGTAATTTTATTTATATAATTAGAGAATTCATTTCTTGGGTGAAACTCGTTTCCATAGTTATTTGAAAAAAATTATTAAAATATCAATTATATAAATATCAATATTGTATCACATTCATTACATGTGATATTACATTTTCAATGTATGTCGCATATATCAAAATGAGATATGTGAATTATAGGACTTTTCTATTTTGTATTTATAACATGTGATATACATTGAAAATAATATGTCACATTTATTGCATGCAAATCAATATTTTGATAATTAATTTCCTCTAATTGATAGTATATCAATAAAAAATAAATTATCTCTCATTTCTTTGTTATTGGTTAGTTACATTTATTAAGCTATTAAAAATTCATCAAATGCAAACTAGCTAGCAAACACTATTACCTACAATATAAAGGTCATAATATTTAAGTCAAATTTAAAAGAAAAAAGAAAACCAATAATAACCCATAACCAAGACAAAATAATTATTTGAACCTACACATATATTATTCAAAAAAAAAAAAAACACTCAATAACAACAACTTATAAAAACTTACGCCAATTTATAGGAGATATAAAAATAAAGAAACTATTCAACTCATACTAATACCACCATAAAAAGTTTGTTTAAAAAAATATGGAATTTTACATCAGTTGCAACTTAACAATAATACCAACAACATCACAATTTTCATAAATCAATAATAAGAACACAAGATTCGAAATGAAGAAATCCCTTTTATACAAGGTTAACCTCATCTAGGGCTATTAATCAAACCAAACCAAACCAAATATAACTGAACAGCAAAATGCGGTTCATTTGTATTTTTGTAAGTTTATGGTTCGCCTTAATGTATCAAACCAAACTGAACCACTTTAAGTTGAGATAGAGAAATAATAAGCAACATTTTGTAATTTTAAACCTTATTAACATTTCATTACACCCAACTTACCTCTTCTTCTTTTTCCCCTCTCATCTCACTCTTAACTCTTTAATATACTCCTTTTCCTTCATTGTCATTCATTGTTTCTCATATAGACTCGTACACGTTATTGTAATATAATTTATATGACTTTAACTTACATAGTATTTCTCAATTTTAATATTTTATTAGAAACTCAAATAATTAATTAATATTAGCAATTATATTAAGTTTTTTTTAAATTGTTTAAATCGAAATCAAACCAGATTGCGCACATTTCAAGTGGTTCGATTTAGAACCCTAGACCATAAAAGTGATTTTTTTTTTTTAAATTAAGGAGTTGAATCGAAATGTTTAACATATGGTTTAATTTGGTTTAACCCTTGAACCGACTCTAAACCAAATCGAATTGAACCATAAATACTTATAATTTCCTCAAGTTTGGGAAAAGAAATTCCAATTTGTAACCTACATAAATTTTCTAAAAATATAATGTACTAATTAGTGGGGGAAAAGATTAAGAGACAAGCATGCATGTAAAGATCAAACGAGAGGAAGAAGAAATCATAGAGAGTCATGTTCGTACAAAGAGGAAAGGGAAGGTTTCTATGATAAAAGGGCACTGAGTTTATCAGTGTTGTCGTTTAACTCTTATAATTAAAAAGGAAAACAGTTTTCAATATGCGGTGAAGATCACCACTTAGTGTTGCCACTTAATAATAAGATATAGGAAAAATTGCAAAAACACACCCTAAACTTTAAAGATAATGCAAATTTATCCCCTACGTTTTGAAAGTGTGTTTTTTAACCTCCTAATCTATAAACAATTAGCATGTTAAGGACATTTTGTACTTTTCTAGCCTTTTTCTCCGTACAAATCCATACAAATGTCATATAAAAAGTATACTTAAGAATAGTATAAATGTTGTATTTTTTGGATAGAAAAGTAAAAATCGTCTTTAACTTGTTAATTGTTTATCGATTAAAGGGTCATAAAATACATTTTCAAAGTATGGAGAAGGTTAATCCACACTACCCTTAAAGTTTACGAAATACTTTTATAATTAACCCTAAGATATTTGTAGTTGTAGCGTACATAAATGAGATTTACTCTTGTTTGGGGATATATATATATATATATATATGCATATATACATATGACATTTTTCTTTCTTTATTTGTGAAGTAGGATTTATCATAATAATTCTTCAAAATAGGTGGTAAGGGTTGTTCCAAAGTTACATACATGTGTGCGTATGTGTCTAGTTTTTACATTTATAGAATTTTTGTTATTATTTTGCTTATTTTGGAGATATCTCATGGTATTTCATGTTTTATGTTTTATGTTTTCGTCTTGTAGATGTAGAAACATAATACAATGTTTTATTAATATAAAATATTGAAAAACATGTTAAAATAACTCATGTTCGAAACATCTTAACACATTTGACTCTAATGAAAAGAAGTCGAATAGTAAAGAATCAAACCAAAAGGCAAAAGAGGGCTTTTATTTACAATATGCAGCTAAGGATATTTCTTAGAAGAGCATTGATGGAACTTTGACGTGTGTCGATGGCATGTAGTGAGGTGGTGGTGTGATGAAGTTTTGGCTATAGAATGGTAGTGGTTCTGGATATCGATTGAAAGGTAGAAGGACCAAATGATAGATGAAAGGATGAGAAAATGGAACAAAACGTGAAGAAATGAGTAGAGGAATGGAATTTTTATTTATAGAATTAGCTAACTTACAAAGGGAGTTACTTGGTAGGAAAATAATTAGACTTTCTTGAAGAGGTTATTTCTTTTTATGAGTTTATTAGAGCATCTATTTAGGGAAATTTGTTTTTCTAGAGGGTTTACCTGTTTAAGGGGCTATCAAAAATAGTTTCCTAAAAAGGTTATCTGGTTAGCTTATCTTTGGCATTTAACTCGCTCAATGCTAATTAAGTTGAGGTGTTTGATGTGTTTAGAGTTTAACTTGGATTTTTTTTTTTTTTTTTTATAGTTTGGGGTATTTTCTATAATTTAGTGTTAACAAGTCCAAGATTTTAGATGACTTTTCATTTTAGTACTGTTTTTAGAATTTTATAAGAGCATTTGTTTACGAAAGTTTTTTTTTTTTTTTTTTTTTTTTTTTGGAGGGGTTATTTCTTTGTGGGGCTATCAAAAATAGTTTCCTAGCTATCTTTGGATATGTTTCATTTTAGTTAACTTATCTTTCAAATTTAACTCGCTTAACATTAGTCAAGGTGTTGATGGGTTTAGTGTTTAACTTTGGATATGTTTTATAGTTTAGGGTATTTAATATTATTTAGGGTTAATGGGTCCAAGATTTTAGATGATTTTTCTGTTTAGTATTGTTTTTAGAATTTTATTAAAGTTAGGTTATGTCAAAGACTTCGGATAATTTCAACATATTAAGGTTTTTAACCTAGCAAGTGAATACACGATTTTTTTAGGGTCTCTAGGGCACGCTTTAATATTTTTTAATTATTTGATCTCAAAGTTAATCATCTATTGCTATCTAAGTCTTTAAAATTATTTGGAATCCTATTAATTATGTTATTAACTACTAATCCATTATTGATTATTAATCACAGGAATGACGGAAATTATGTGTGATTACAAATATATGTACATATGCTAGTATGATATCTAGTATACATTATAACATACGATATATAAACAAATTTTTTCCAAAATTTGTAATTTAAATTTTGTAAATTACAATTTTTGTATATTTGTATTTCAAAACATGTTTTGTTTTCAAAATTTTTTTCATTAATCAAATGATTTAACAATCGTGATTTTGAAATATTTAATTGTTTAGAAAATATATTTTAAAACATGTTTATTTTCAAAATTTTAATAAGCTTTTATATTTTAAAAAACCTGTTACATTTATAAATTTAAACTCTATAAATATTTCACTATTCAAATTTACAATTTTTATGTTCATAATTTCTTGTACATTTTAAAAAAGTAGTAGTTTCAAATTTATATTAAAATCATTATTTATTATAAGATTTTAAATTCATGAAAAATTAAAATTTTATAGTAAACTTACTAAATTCATATTTATATGTAAAAAATAATTAATATAAATTTATTTCTTCGTTATTGATTAATTACGTTTATTAAGCTATTGAAAAATCATCCAACAAAACTACAATGAACATAATAATTACATTACCCTACAACATAAATATTATTATATTAATTTAAGTTTAAGAAAGATAAAAAAATAACTCATATCCAACACCAATAAATATTTAAACCTACATATATATAATTCAAAATAAAAAATAGGAAAAAAAAAACCCACCCACCACCTGTTGCTTATTAAAACCAACCTACTCAAACAAATTAACAAGAAAAAAAAAAAAGTCAATAATCATATTAACACCAATCATGAAAAATTCGATTAATAAAAGAAGGAAAACCCAAATTTAACATCAATAACATAACAAACATACCAATAACATCATAAATTTCATAAATCAATAAAAAAATATAATTTGAAATGAAGAAAATCAAGCAAACACTACTGTGAAAATAATAAATATATTACCTTACAACATAAATATTATTATATTAATTAAAATTAAAAAAATAAAAATATCAGCTCCTATCAACACTAATAATTATTCAAACCTACATATAAATAATTTGAAAGAAAAAAAGAAAAAAACCCACCCACCAACAACAATTCATTAAAAGCAATCCATTCCAATAGTTTAACAAAAAAAAAAAAAAAAAAAACCAATAATCATATAAACACTAACCATAAAATATCCAATTAATAAAAGAAGAAAAACCTAAATTTAACATCAATAACAATATAACAATAATACCAACAATATCACAATTTCATAAATCAATAAAAATATATATAATTTAAAATTGTCACGACTTGCCATTTCAGGCTCCACCACAGTAGAGGGGGCGCCCCTAGGCCCTTAGGCCACCCTGGGCAAGGATTGTGATGCCATGTATACCGGCCCTCCCAGCGTGCCCTCAGGCACAACCAAGATATCAGAGGCACTATGTAACGACTCAAAACTCTATCTACCGAGGTATTGTCCGTTTTAGTCACATGGCACACGGTTTTGTCTTTTTTTTTTTTTTGTGCCAACGCTTCTCAAGGGGTCACCTATCTTGGGATTGCTCTATCCAGAGCACGCTTAACTTTAGAGTTCTGACAAACTCTAAGCCATTACATCGAAAAGGCACCTCTATGATAAGAGTTCCACCATCTATGTTTGATGGGTATTACAAAAATGAAGAAACCCTTAATGCAGGGTCAACTTCCACTAAGGCTATTTATCAAACCAAACCAAGTCGAATCGAATTGCAAAATGTCGTTCTTTTATATTTTAGTTCAGTTGAATGGCTCAAACTAAACCAAATTAGTTTTTAATTAAAGTATAAAAACTAAGTGATATTTTGTATTTTTAAATCTTATTAACATTTCATTACACCCTTTTGGCTTTCTCTTATCTCACTTTCAACTTCTTTTGTTTACTCATTTTCTTTTACCATGGTTTTTCTTACCTCAAACATACTCATACACCTTCACTATTACCTAAGATGTAATATTTCTAAAATATAATACATGACTTTAACTCATAATATTTCTTAATTTGAACATCAATCTTTGATTAGTAATTGCAAAAATTAATTAATATTATCAATTAGATTCAAGTGTTTTTAAAAATGGGTCAAAACAAACTAAACCAAATCAAACTACATTTTAAGTGGTTCAATTTAGAATCTTGAACCGTTAAAAGCGATTTTATTCATTAGGAGTTTAAATCGAACCATTTTAAATACGGTTTAATTTTGTTTAGCCCTTGAACCACAACGAGCTGAATGATAAACACTTTAAAAAATTTTTTCCAATCTATAACATACAGAAAAACTTCTAAACATATAATGTAGAGAAATTCTATGGTCCCATCATTAATTTTAACGGGACCGGTCCCATCATTACTCAACGGCTCACACCATATTCAACAATGATCGAACTACTAAAATAGTTAATATTTCAATTATTATGTTTATTTTAACGGTTAGATGGTTAATTGGACAATTTTGTCGACAAGAACATAAAAGCTCCCTATAATGTACTAACTATTTGGGGAAAAAACCAAAGAAAGAAACATGATATATAGAGATCAAACGAGAAGAAGAAAAGAAATCGTTTAGAGCTTTTTGTTTGCACAAAGTAGAAGGGGAAATATTTCGATGATATAAGGGATTAGGTTTGTCGGTCCGATTGTTTAATTTTTATAGTTTAAAAATAAAACTATTTTCCAATAAACAGTGAAGAATCACCATTTAATGATGTTACCTAAAATGAAATATGTAGCAGTGTACATAAATGAAAGTTACTCCTATTTTGGTAAAAAAGAATATATATATATATATATATAACATTTTACTTTATTTTATTTTTTAAATTTTCCTTTTGGGATTTATTTTAAATAACTTTTCAAATTAGGTGTTTGGGATAGTTTCGACGTTATATAAATATATATGTGGTTTTCACTTTTATAAGATTTTTTATATCATTTCTCTTATTTATGAGATATCTCATGTTATTTTATGTTTCAAGTTTTACACTTTCATCTCATAAATGTAAAACCATAATCACACAACATTTTTTAAATATGAAATATTGATAAATATGTTATCTCGTTTGACTCTAATTAAAAAGATGTTGAATAGCAGGGAATCGAACCAAAAGGTAGAAGAGGGCTTTCTTTACCACATGAAATAGAGTCAGTAATTTGTTTACTTTAATTTAGACACACCGCAAATTGCTTCTTCTAATAAAATACAAGGTTTGTAAAGCAAACTTCATTACTTTTTAGCTACCAACCAACCTTCCTCTTTTTCATGTGGCATCCTTATATAATTTCCATATAAATGGCTTCCTTAGCTAGATAGACGTTCACCACACCAAAGGAAATTGTGAGAGAGTAATAATATTGAGATACTTAATGAAACAGATATTCTAATACATACACATTTAGATGGAGGGAACATTTAAGGTGAAATTAATCAAGAATGGAGCTCTAATACACTAACAAAATTGCCTCTTGGATTTAGATTCCAGCCCACAGATGAAGAGTTTCATTTCAATATTTGAAAAGAAAAAGCCTTTCACTATCCCTACCAACTTACATTATTCTTGAGGTCAATGTTTGGGTCTATGATCCTTGAAACTTACCCTTATTTTGATATTTATTACAATGATTATGTCAACTAATCACCAAAATGGTCGGATATATTCGTAATTATCTTCTACTAATGAACCTAATTTTAAGATCAACCGATATTTCTCCATTTCAACATTTTCCTCTAATCAATCCATAATACTATCGATCTTCAAACTATGAATAGTACAATAAATTTGTATATGATCACTACTTTCTCTTCATCATTATAAGTATTATCTTTATTATTCACCAAATTTCTAAATCCAATTGTCAACTTGTCACTTGAAATTAATACTAAGGGATTAGTAAATCTTAAATCAAGTTTTGATTGAAGAAATCTACCTTTAATCCTTATCGATGCCTAAACCCATATATCCTTAGATTACTCTTGGGATAGTTTTAAGTAGAATAAATGTCGTGGCTTCTTCCTTATGTAGCTAAAGGTGTTTGTTAAAGTAGAAATGATAGATTTTTCTTTTTTAATGTGTGTAGATGACATGTAGTGCGTTAGAAGTGTAGTAAAGTTTTAGTTGTGAAAACATAGTTGCATTGAATACCATTTGAAGGATAGAGGGAGCAAGTGAAAGATGAGAGGATGAGTAAGTGAAATAAGATGTGAAGGAATTGAATCTTAATTATAGATTTAGTTAACTTATAAGGGAAGTTAATTCTTATGAAAGTAGTTACACTTGCTTTCTTGAAGAGTTACATGTTTGTGTAGGTTTTACATATCTAAAAGATAATCTTAATTTTAAGAAATAGCTCTTGTAATAAGCTAATGAGAAAATGTTCTTTTGCAAAGCTTTGAAATTTAACTTACTTGATGTTGATTGAATTAAGGTGTTTGACGAGTTCAGCATTTAACTTATAGTGTTTTTATTGTTTAAGGATTTCTTTTTTTTTTTTTATAATTTAGGGTATACGAGTCAAGATTTTAGATGATTTTCGGGTTTGTAAATGTTTTAAAAAACTTGATCATGATTGCATCATCTTTAAAGCTTTAGCTACTTTTGGCAAATTAATGTTTTTGGCTTAGAAAATAAATATGTGATTTTTGTTTTAAGGTTTTGAAGACATGCTTTAGTATTTTTTTTTTAATTATTTGATTTTGAAAGTGATCAACAATTGCTATTCAAGTCCTTTAAAATTACTTGGAATCTTAATAATTATATTATCAACTACCAATCCATGATTGATTATTGATTATAGGAATTGCAAAAAATCTCCAAGATTATGGATATATGTATGTATGTATGCTTGTTCGATATCTAGTATACACTGCAAGATATGATATATCAAGATAATTTTTCAGGATTTGTAATATAAATATTTAAAATTGTGAATATCTTAAATACATAATTTCCTAGAAAAATTGTAAATAAATTTATCTTTCATCAACTGAAATATTTTAAATTTTAAATTTTAAATTTTAAATTAATTAAATAAATAAAAGAAATTATTTTTAAATAAGATTTGTATTTTTAAAAATACTTTATTTTCAAAAGTTTAATATACTTTTATATTTTTGAAGAACATGTAACATTCAAAAATATAAGCTTTATAGAAATTCCATTAATAATTTTCTATATTCATAATCTATTATTAAATTTTTAAATCCACAATTAATGAAGATTTTATAGTAAATTTACTAAATTCGTATTTATAGGTAAAAAGTAATTTTCTAAACATAAATTTCTTATTTATTAAAAATAATAATTTCTTTAAATAGTTAGCAAATTCATTTCTTTCGATTTGACTAATGCCTACAATTATTTTTAAAAATTAATGCAATATTAGTCGTATGAAAATTAAAAATTATATAAATACCATCATGTGATCGCATTTATTACATGTGATGTTATACTTTTCATGTATATGAATACTCACTTTTCACGAGTATCACATTTTGAAATATCCTAAATCCTCACATAAGTCGAAAATCTAATTTGGATAGGTAAAATGAATAAAATAAGTGAACAATAGAAAATGAATAGCCAATTTGAGATAATTAAATTAGTAAATAGGTTCAATTGAGATTGTGAGATTCCAAATACCCCTTTTCAAAATTGTGTAATTTTTTTATTTATTCGTTTTGGCATATTAAATTTAACGAGCTTTTCCAATTTTTCAAATATCATTCATCTAACCTAATTTCAAATCATGAACTCTTAAACATTTAATTTAAATTTTTATTTAAACTCCTAAACCTTGGTTTTTAATTTAAGTTTCATTTACTAAAAACTTCATAAATTTTGAAATCAATTACTTGCTTAAAAATATCAATTCTTAAACTGAAACTCAAATTAAATATTAGTTTCTTGTAAACTAAGTTTCTAAATTATATTTCTAAATCAAGTTATTAATTTCTATAATATAGATTCTTAAATTATTTTTTAATTAGTTTTGATACTTAATATATTTACTAGAAAGGTTTAAATCTAATATTCTATTCTAAAAAAATCTTAAAATTTTCCTTATCCTTACCTTTTTCTCCCCTTTTTCCTTTTTCATCTTTCTATTCTCACCTTTTCCTTTCTCGTTTCTTTTCTTTTCTTTTCTTTTCTTCCTCAAAATCTCAAATCCAATAAGGCTAGAGAAAAAAATTTAAAGTTAGAAAAGAATAAGAGTTGGAGAACAAACTTAGGGTAACTTCATCAAAAAGAAAAGAAGATCACTTTGTTTGTGCTTGTTAAAAAGATTAGTTGTTTTATTTTGTTTAATTTGTTGTTTCTATTGATAAATGATGGCTAAGACTAGATATAAGTAAGATTTAAGTTAAAACTTGTAAGCTTGTAACATGTGAGCTTATAAGCTAAAATCTAAGTAAGATCATGAATGATATAATTAGGGTCGAGATGAAAAACAAAGAAAACATATGTATGTAGATATTATAGATGATGATTCTAAGCTTGTATATCAATTATAAGATGGTAAATGTTGAAATATGATGTAAAACAAGTAGTAAAATAGATTGAATTTTTCAAAACATAAAATAGAGCAAAGAGCACGAGGAAACAAGAATAGTTATGTTCAATCGTGCTCTACTTTTTTTTGAAAACTTTCGAAAATTACTCATTAGAGAAGAAACACAGCAGGAACACGACTTGCCCTATCCAACCATGCTTCTCTCATATTCATTTTACATGTATGTTTCTAGAATAATATGACTAAAATACGACATCCCCAAATTCTTAATGTTCATTTCTGTTTCTCGCATATATTATATGTTATGTGAAATATGGCTAGAACACAAGGTAATTTTTCTAGTTGTGTATCTCATCGAGCCCACGAAATAAGACCCATTAATGAGAAACACGAGGGGAAAATGGGCACACCCATCTAATTATGTTTCTCTTTGACCTTTGTGTGCTTGGCTTTTTAATGAAACACGGGCAAAGCACAACTCATTTTATCGCGTCGTGTTTCTAAAATGTTTCCATTCCAAGAGAAACACGACTAAAACACGACCAAATATATCACATCGTGCTTCTCTTTGATCTCTAAAACGCAAACAATTATGATGGAAACATGATGGACTGCATCCGATCATGTTTCTTCTTATGCATGTACACAGGATGAAACACGGCCTATATATTTGACTGTGTTCTTCATCAAAATTTTAATAAAATAAAAATAAAATCAAATGGAATAGATAAATGATAGTTAATGTGTTATGTTAGTTAATTTATATAAATAAGGATGAATTAAGTAAATTGATAGGTTTAGTAATTAATTAGAGTTAACTTAGTTTTTATGTATAAAATGAACTTTGTTAATAATCTTACACTCAATATGGCTTAATGGACTTTAATGAACTAAAATGAAATAAATTGATTAAATTTAATCAACTTGACTTAGTAATTTGATTAAATAATTAATTCTAATCAATCTGACTAGGATTGAGTTAAAATGGGCATAGTAACTATTAATTGGCTCAAACTAAATGTTAGGATAAACCATAGATAATAAGGGGAATATGTTGTTTCAAATGTTTGTTTGTTAAGAAAAATGAGTCTTTTCAAAATGAATGATATGATGATGTTTTTGTAATAAATTATTATAAATAAAGAGAAAAGAAACAATTTGACAGATAATAGAGAGCTATTATATCTAGACGGAGCAATTTTCACAGCCATGGTGGGATTCCTACTTAGTGTCTGACCAAATAGGATTGTAATATGAACTTGACAAAAAAAAAAAATGAATAATGAGATAAAATGCTTATATGGATGTATTTCATGAACATATATGGATACCTGATTTATTTTCTAAGATAGCCTTAGCCTGCCCTCTATTTTATGTCTGGATCTTGAATATAGAATGTATGTAGTGACGTGCTTGTTGGTTGTTTAGAATAGGCATATGTCTTAATGAACTAAAACTTAAAGGCGACCTTAATAATGGAGTGTTGCTTGTGCTTGTGTTTTTTAATATGGTCCGAGGAGTGATAATCTTGTCTGAAGCCTAACATAGCGTTTAAGCGCTTAGGCCACCCCCTACCATGATGCAATGGCAATTCATAAGTATCTCAGTGGGTAGCTAATGGGTAAATAGTATAGGCATAACATTTTCTTATTTTTAGGGTAAAGTAGTATGGTTTAGTTCACGTTTATGGGACTGATTGAACTAAACAATACTATGGACTGAGATAAGTAAAGCTGTGTAACTGTTGTAAACCCTAGATGAAGCTATTTTCTCTTTTTTAGTTACATATAGGAGATATAGGTATCCAAGCTACCTGTATCAACCCTCTGAATAGCTACTGGTACTCAGGACCCCCAGATTCCCTGAGGCACGCTATCAAAGTGTGAGTGCTCTTGTGCTAATTTGTTTAACCTTAAATTAAGGATATAAAATGTTGATTGATACATTACATAAGATTAAGCTCTCATGCCATCTTGGGTGTGTTTGTGTTACTATATACTAGGCTTCGACTAACTGTTGATATCTTTCTAGGTGTTGGTTGATTGATGATGGTGATGATGTAAATGATGATGATTGACTCAGGTTATAGGTGTTTCTAAAGATTCTGGGAGGAGGAGTGAAGTGAGTTAGCATGGTGAATTTTATTTTGTTTTGTTTTTGTATAAGAGTTAGATTTATCTTTTGAAATTCTATTATCTTCAAGTGCTTGGTTTTGAATCCCATGTTTTGTAATAAGCTTTAAAGCTTTGTTTACCATCATGAAAGGTATATGAGATACCTTATGATATGGTCTTGTTTCTAAAAGCTAATCTACTTATGGGAGTAGAATATCAAATGTTTTTGAAAGTTTTTTTTTTTTTTTTTTTTTTTGCCTCCAAATCTTGTTATCTTTAAAATAATAAATAATGATTTCAAAAATTAAAATTGAGTGGTAAATTTTCATGATAAATGAATCTTTTAAGGAGCCTGTGCATATGATACATAGGTATTATACGTGGCTTGGGATTTAACATATCTGAATTTTTTATGTAGGACATGTCGGATCCTTACAGATTAGTATAAGAGCAAATGTTTATCTCAAACATTTGCTCTTGCATAATGAATTAGGTTGCGATTAGAATCAATGAGGTGAGTTAGGGGAAAACTTGGGTATTCGACTTGTGATTGTTTATTGTTTTGCGTTGTTTGATAAACCATTAGTTAATTGCTAATAAAACTAATCAAACATACTATATTAATCAACTTGGCTTACATATATTTTATGTTGATATCTGAAAAGGGAATTAGCCGAAACAAAGTATGTGTAATGGTATAATTTTTTTATGTTATATGTTGTATCTTACATTTTGTTTACTGATGTATATATATTTTCTTGTGAACTATTTTGTTTTGTAATAAATGTGTGCTTTGTAAGTGATGTATAATTGTGTCTTGTTATGGGATATGTGAGTGTTTGTCTTGTATATGATGTATTGTGATGTGTGTGTATATCTTATTTTGTGTTATGTATGTGATATGATTATGCATGTATGTTTTGATGTTGTTTGAAAACGAGCTTAATTCAACTTTGACTAACTATAAGTAAATCATAAATGATTCAGAAAAAAACTATGACTTGCACATCCTCCCATACCCCGTACCCCCCAACCACCACACCACCCCAAAACCAAACCCTTTAAAATTTGAAATAAACTTTAAGTGATTGTATATTATGTCTTGGTATGTTTGTTTCGCTAAAAAAATAATAATAATTTGTGAGTTAATTTAGATATCTTTAAGATTGATAAAGAATCTTGTTAAGCTATGATTTTCAAAACAACTATCTAAATTAAATTTAAAATTCTTCTATAAGTAGAAAACAACTTATTAATAGTAAAACAATGACAAAATAAGATAAATAAAAAAACTTCAAAGAAGTTAAAAGCAAGAATAGTTATAATTAATGATCAAGAATCAAAATCATACCAAAATAACAATTCAAAATAAAAATCTTAATTGCTTTTGTTCAAAATAAACACATTAACAAGGGCTATAAAATATAATGTTTGTGATAATTAAAAGAATATAATTACTATATGTTTCATATGCACATCACCATATATATTTAGATAAGGATGCAATAGTTAATTTACAACCTTCAATTATTATATGGTCATGTTGTGTCAGTCAATGTGAGGTCGTTATGCATCTTTGTAAATTAAGAGTCAAGTTGAGTTGAGTCGAGTGAGAGTCAGAGTCGTCTTGTTGAGTTTAGGTTCGGTTCAATTGAGTAATGAAGGTTAAGAAATTGCTAAACTAGTTCATATTATTTATATATTATTTATTGCATGGAGTATCAATATGGTGAACTATTCAAATTAAGAAATTAATAACAAGCGATAATTATATGGATGTAAAGACCCGACCTACTAATCCTATGATTAAGTAAGTCAAGTCCCCAACCACGTATAATATTTTCATATCATACGTAAGGTTGTCATAAATCTAATAATTTATGTGAATTGTTTGTTTAAAACCACTACAATATGATATAAGCTTTTTACAAAAGGATTACTCACCTAAGTAATCTATTCATATAGAACATTTAAGGAAATAGTTTACAACTTGGTGTCAAGCCCATGACACGACAAAACTTACATAAGTTTTTACAAAATAGGAAAATTAGACTTTAAGTCTTTATATACAAACAAGGCTTAACTAACAAGCCTCTATTCAAAATACAAAATACATATTTAAACTAAACAACTTGTTCAAAAACTTTCTTCCTTGCTATCTTGCACTCGGTTCCTAGTCGCCCCACTCATCCATAAATTTTTCCCAATCCGATCCATAGCCCATATCATCACAACAGTCATCATCACCTGAAAAATAGCAATAGTGAGCTAAAGGCCCAGTACACAGCAACAACACCCAAAAGCGTAGTGACAATCATACCTAGACTAATGCAATGCAACACTAATGTTTCATTTATCTTTCTTTAGTATTCATTGATCAAATCATCATTGGAGTATTCAAACTCTGGGACAAGCCATGGGATTCTGGGGATCCTGAGTAACACTCACGACGCTCAGGGGGTTGATATAGATAGTCCGAATATCTATATCTCCTAGATAACGTTATACTGAAAAGAATAATCTCATATAGGTTATATAGTCGTTGCTCAACTTCACTTAACGCAATCCATAATATAAATTAATTCACATGCTCCCATAAACATTGAATTAAATTATACTATTTCTTTTGAAGAATAAGTAAATGTTGCTCAGTTACTACATTTCCTATCGATTATCCGCCGAGCCTAGTCATTGCATCATGACTATTGGCCTAAGCGCCTACGCTAACATATCATTGCATCATGATAAGTTACCGCTCCTCGGACCGGATTCAACGGTGAAAACACAAGCAATTCAAGCAATACTTAAGTCATTTAGACTTTATATCAAATTTAAGTATGCCTATCCTAACAAGCATACAAGCAAGTTACTGCGTACCTGAGATAGCTCGGGAATTAACGGGGTTAGCTGGGCAAGAATCTATCACTGTTTAAAACAATATTAAATTTCACACTTAGCTTAAGCACTAATTAACTAGTTAAAAATACAATTAATCAAAGAAATTCAAATAAATTAATACAAAGTCATAATAAAGCATTTAAACATTCTATTATATCATAGAACACTTAACAAATACTTAATTGATCATATATCAAACTTCGAAAAATTTTGAAGAAAGTTTTTAAAATTCAAAAGCGCAGGGGATACGCCGGCGGCTTTGAACCGGTGTTCAACACTCTGAAAATCAACACTGCCAACGCTGACAGCGTTCAAACCTACACCAGAGGCCTTCATTCTACACTGGCGGCTTTGAGCCGGTGTAGAATGCAAATCCAAATTTCCAAAAGTTTACCGAGAGGTACATACCAGCAGCGTATCCATGTACGCTGGCAGCTTCTCACTCAACGCCGACAGCTTTGGAATCCCAGTAGCCGGCGTAAAATGTGAAAAAAAATGAACGCTGGCTGACTTTTCCAGTGAAAGCCGACGGCGTTCGAACGGCTTTAAGAAACTTGATTCTGTTCGCTTCCAACGCCGCCTATAAGCCGGTGACGTAGAAGCCCCATATGCCGGTGTACAACCAAAATTTAGCCTATACGAAAATGTTTTTGATTTCCCCTGTTTTATTACAACTTTGTTCACTTTCAAAAATTCCCTAAACTTAATACAAACTTTCCAAAGCTTGTTATATGTTCATTACATTATTCAAACAACATAAACTCCAACTCAAAACATCAAACTTTCCACCACAAATCATACTTCAAACCCCAAATCACTACACCCAACATTTAGTCATCAACCATTTGCATTTCTTAACACTTCTAATCTATTATACTATATATACAACTAACTCCTATAACAACAAAACACTTCTCATACAACCAACAAAGCATATAAATCATCAAACAAAAGTTTAAGCTTAAAACCTATTGCTAAGAAACAATGAACTTGCATATTTTGAAGGCATGAAAAACATACTTACCGATAGAACTTTAAGCCTTGGTTTTGTGATCCTCTAGTATGCTTTTGATGGTGGAAATTGTAGAAAATGAGAGGCTTATCTATATAGATCCATGGGAGAGCTTTGGAGAAGAAGAAAATTGTGTTTTGAAGCTTTTGGAGGCATGTTTAGGAGGTCTGAAAATTGTGCACGAATTTTGCACTATTTGAGTTGATATTATCTCAAGTTTTGACTTTTGAGGCATAAGAGGTCAAGGGATTTAATGACTTATCATTTGCTAATTAATGAACTTGTCTTTGGTTAATTAATCTTGTGTTTAAGCTCCCTTTAAGGTAAAAATAATTATGCTATGATGAGGCTTATGTACATGGATCTATTTACTTATTTTAATACATTCCAAATATAATTCTTACATGTTAATGCAATTTAAATTTTATGAACTAAATATTTAATAAATTCTAGAGTATTTGAATATTTTAATACAATAATAAAACACATAGTTCATCATAAACACAAATCATATTCAATACATTTTAAAAGCATGTATAAATTCAATAACACACATATAAAATATAAGTTGGAAATTTCATAGTTATTTCAATGGATGATTATAAGAAATAATCCTAAAGCTAGATAAATAATTAAAATTTTGAATTATGAAAACAAAAGAATTAAATGATGAATAATAAATGTTTATCAAGAGATAATGTTAAATCTAAATAACAAAAAAATTTCAATTGTATATATAAAAAAAAAAAAGAGAATGAAAAAAAATCAAATATGTGTGATAGAAGAAGAGAAATAATGTAATCATATATATCAACAAATAAATATTTGATAAATAATCCAAAATTTCTTCTAAAATGAAAAGTAATAATAAAACTTGAATAATAATCAAAGTACTCAATGGAAGCATAATGGATAAATAAAATGCTTAAAATGATTGAAAACTTGAGAATAATAAAGTTGAAGTAAATAGAAATATCTGATATCAACAATTATCAAGTGAATTCCATGGACGAAATTCTTTTAAGGAAGAAAGAATGAAATACCCTAAATCCTTACATAAGTTGGAAATCTAATTGGGATAGGTTAAATGAACAAAACAATTAAACAATAGCGAAATAATAGACAATTTGACATAATTAAATTAGTAAATAGGTTCAATTGAGCTTTTTGAGATTTCAGATATCCCATTTTAAAATTGTTTAATTGTTTTATCTATTTGTTTTGGAAAAATGATTTTAATGATCTTTTCCAATTTTTCAAATATCATTCATATAACCTAGTTTTAAATCATATACTCTTAAACATTCAATTTAAATGTTTTATTTAAACTCATAAACCTTGATTTTTAATTTAAGTTTCATTTTCTAAAATCTTCATGAATTTTGAAATCATTTACTTGTTTAAAAATATCAGTTCTTAAACTGAAACTCAAATTAAATATCAGTTTCTTATAAACTAAATTTCTAAATTATATTTCTAAATCAAGTTATTAATTTCTATAATATAGATTCTCAAATTATTTTCTAATTAGTTTTGATACTTAATATATTTACCAAAAAGATTTAAATCTAATATCCTATTCTAAAAATATTTTAAATTTTTCCTTATCCTTACCTTTTTCTCTCCTTTTTCCTTTCTCGTTACTTTTCTTTCCTTTTCTCTTCTCTTTTTTACTCTTTTTGTTCTTCAAAAATCCAACCCCAAAATCTCAAAATCAATAAGGTTAGGGAAGAAATTAAAGTTAGAAAAGAAGATAGAAGTTGGAGAACAAACTTAGGATAACTTCATCAACAAGAAAAGAAGATCAATTTACCTGTGACTGCTAAAAAGATAAGTATAACTGTTTTATTTTGTTTGATTTGTTGTTTCTATTTATAAAGGATGACTCACACTAGATATAAGTAGGATTTAAGTTAAAACTTCTAAGCTTGTAACCTATGAGCTTATAGGCTAAAACCAAAGTAAGATCATGAATGATATAATTAGGGTTGAGATGAAAAATGAAGTAAAAATATGTATGTAGATGTGATAGATGATGATTCTAAGCTTATATATCAATTAAAGGATGTTAGATATTGAAATATGACGTAAAACAAGTAGTAAAATCGATTGAATTTTTCGAAACATAAAATAGGGTAAAGAGCACCGGGGAAACAAGAATAGCTATATTCAATCGTGCTATTCGCTTTTTCTTGAAAACTTTTAGAAATTACTCATTAGAGAAGAAACACAGCATGAACACAGCTTGCCTTATCTAACCGTCCTTCTCTCTGATTCATTTTACATGTATATTTCTAGAATAATACGGATGAAATACGGTATCCCTTATTTCCTAGTGTTCATTTCTATTTATCACGTGTATTATATGTCAAGTAAAATATGACGAGAACATAATGTAATATTTCTAGTTGTGTATCTCATCGAGCCTACAAAATAAGACAATTGACGAGAAACACGAGGGGAACATGACCTTACCTATCTAACTGTGTTTCTCTCTAACCTTTGTATGCTTAGCTTTTTAATGAAACAAAGGCAAAGCGCGAGTCATTTTATCACGTCATGTTTCTCATTTTGTATGTCGTGTTTCTCAAATGTTTCCACTCAAAGAGAAGCACGACTAAAACGCAGCGAAATGTATCACGCCATACCTCTCTCTGATCTCCAAAACGTGAACAAGCACGATGGAAACATGATGGAATGTATCTGATCGTGTTTCTTCTTTTACATGTACACGGGGTGAAACACTACCCATGCATCTGACGGTGTTCTTCACAAAAATTTGAATAAAATAGAAATAAAATGAAATTAAATAAAAAATGATAGTTAATGTGTTATGTTATTTAATTTATATAAATAAGAATGAATTAAGTAAACTGATAACTTTAGTAATTAATTAGAGTTAACTTAGTTTCTACATATAAAATGAACTTAGTTAATAATCTTAGGTTCAACATGGTTTAATGAACTTTAATGAGCTAAAATAAATTAGATTGATTAAGTTGAATTAACTTGACTTAGTAATTTAATTAAATGATTAACTATAATCAATTTGGCTAGGACAGCTAAATGTTAGGATAAACCATGGATAATAATGGGATTATGTTATTTCAAATGTTTGTTTGTTAAAAAAAATGAGTCTTTTGAAAATGAATGATATGATGATGTTTTTGAAATAAATGATTATAAATAGAGAGAAAAGAAATAATTTGACGTAAAATGGAGAACTGTCCGTATCTTAGCAGAGCGATTTTCACACACATGGCGGGGTTCCCACTTAGTGTCTAATCAAAGAAGATTATAATATGAGTTTGATAAAAAATGAATAATGAGGTTAAATGCTTATATGAATGTATTTCATGAACAAATATGGATATCTGATTTATCTTTTGAGATAGCCCTAGCCTACCCTCTATTTTGTGCCTGGATCTTGAATGTATAAGATATGCAATGACATGCTTGTTCGTTGTTTAAAATAGGCATATATCCTAAATGAAATAAAACTTAAAGACAACCTTAATAATGGAGTGTTGCTTGTGTTTGTGTCGTTTAATCTGATCCGGAGAGTAACAACCTTGTCTAAAGTCGAGCATGATAGTTAGGCACTTAAGTCACTCTCTACTATGATGCAATAGCAATTCATAAGTGGCTCAGTAGGTAGCTGATAAGATAAATAGTATGGGCATAAAATTTTCTTATTCTTGGAGTGAAATTGTATGGTTTAGTTTATATTTATGGGACAGGTTTAATTAAATGATGCTATGAATTGAGATAAGTAAAGCTATGCAGTGGCTATAAACTCTAGATGAAGCTATTTTATCTTTTTTAATTAGATATAGGAGACATAGGTATTTGAGCCACTTGTATCAACCCCCTGAGCAACTGCTATTACTCAGGACCTTAGATTCTCAGAGGCGAGTTATTGAAGTTTGAGTGTTTGAGTATTGATTTGTTTAACTTTTAATTAAGGATATAAAATGTTGATTGATGCATTGTATTAGATTAAGCTTGCATGCCATCTTGTGTTTGTTTGTGTTACTATGTACTGGGTTTCGGCTTACTGTTGATATCTTTCCAAGTGTTGGTTGACTAATGATGTTGATGATGATGACGACATTGATGATAATGATTGACTTGGGTTATGGGTGTTCCTAGAGATTCTAAGAGGAGGAGTGAGGTGAGCTAAGACCGTAATTTTGTTTTGTTTTCTTTTTGTATAAAGAGGTAGATTTATCTTTTGAAATTGTATTTTCTTTAAGGGCTTGGCTATAAAGCCCATGTTTTATCATAAGCTTTAAAGCGTTATTCACAATTAGGAACGGTATATGAGATACCTGATTGTATGATTTTGTTCTAAAAGTTGATTTACTCATGGGAGTAGAATATAAAATGTTTTTGAAAGTTTATTTCTTCACCTCCAAATCCAGTTATCTTTAAAAATTAAAATTGAGTGGCAAATGTTCACGATAAACAAACCCTTTAAGAAGACTAAGCGCGTGATATATAGGTATTATATGTGGCTGAGATTTGACATGTCTAAAATTTTTACATAGGACATGTTGGGTCCTTATGCATTTATTATAAGCGACATTCAACTTTAGCATATGTCACAAGTATTCAATGCGATATAACAATTGTAGCACTATGTTACATCACATTTATTACACGGGATATTGTAATGGTATTTTGGTAATTAATTTTTATTAATTGATATTTGTTTAGCTTTTTAGCAAATTGGTAAATAAAAAATTGTCATTCATTTCTTTGTTTTTGATTAATTACATTTATCAAGCTATGAAAAGTTCATCAAATGCATACTAGAAAACACCACTATCAACATAATAATTACATTATTGACAACATAAAAGATTATTATATTTAAGTCAACTAGAAAAGAAAAAACCGATAACTCATAACCAATTCCAATAATTATTTAAACATACACATATATAACTCAGAATAAAAAAAAATAAGAAAAAAAACCACAAACAAAAACTCATAACCACTCATTTAGATAAATTTAAAAATGAAAATAAAAACAAAGAACGTCGTAACTCATTCTAAACCACCATAAAAATAAAGTCATTGAAAAAACTCTTGAATTCAATACCAACAACTTAACAATAATACTAACATCATAATTTTCATAAATCTATAATAAAATATAAGATCGGAATTGAAAAATCCCTTTTATACAAGTTAACTTCCTCTGAGACTATTTGTTAAACCAAACAAAACTGAATTGAACTGCAAAAATGCAGTTCGTTTGTATTTTTGTTCAATTCATGGTTCACTTCGATGAGTTGAACTGAACTACACTACTTTTAATTAAACCATAGGAAAAAATAATTGATATTTTGTGATTTTAAATCTTTTGACATTTTATTACACCCTATTTACCTCCTTTTTTTTTTTTTTTTTTTTTTTTTTGTCTTCTCTCATCTCACCTCTTTAAGCTACCCTTTTCTTTCACCTACATTTCTCATTTTCTCATACAGACACACGCAAACCTTCATTATGACCTAAGACGCAATGTTATCATAATATAATTTATATCACTTTAACTTACATATTATTTCTCAATCTGAATATCAATCTTTTATTCAAAACTCCAAAAATTAATTTAATAGAATCAATTAAAATTAATTGTTATTAAAAATTGTTTGAAGTGGTTCGATTAAGAACCTTATAACATTAAATGGTGTATAAACCATTAAGGTTTTGAAACCGACCATTTTAAATACAAGTTAATTAGGTTTAGCCCTCAAACCAAATTTGAAGCAATCAGAATTGAATCATAAACACCCTTAATTTCCACAAAATTGGGAAAAAAAATTATTTGTAACTGGCATAAAATTTCTAAACATATAAAGATCTAATTAGATAAAATAGAGAGAGAAACATGAATAGGAGAGGAAGAAGAGAGACCTCGGAGAGCTTTTTTTCGCTTAAAGAGGAAGGGGAAGGGGAAGGGTTTCCATGATACAAGGCTATTGGGTTAATGGATATTATCATTTGATTCTTACAATTGCAAAAGGAAAAATAACCATTAAATGGTGAATATCACCACCTAATGATGTCACCCAATAAGAAATATGCAATAGTGTACATAAATGAAATTTACTCTTGTATGGGGAATATATATAAATATAAATATAGAACCTTTTGCTTTCTTTCTTTTTTTTTTTTTTTCCCTATTTATTTGCCTTGTTGGATTCATCATAAATAACTCTTCAAAATAAGTGGTTCGGGCTGTTTCAAAGTAATATATGTGTGTGTGTGTGCAAGATTTTTTTATTGTTTTCCCTTTTTAGGAGATATCTGATGGTTTCTCATGTTTGAACACTTGTAAGTGTAAAAGCAGAATCACATAGTATATTATGAATATTACAAACACAATGAAATGACTTGGCATTCGGAACATCTTAGCACATTTGACTCTTAACAAAAAAAGAAGTCGAATAGGGAAAAAATCGAACCAAAGGCAAAAGAAGGCTTTCTTTACCATATGAAGTAGATTTAGTAATTTGCTTACTTTAATTTAGACACACTCCAAGTAGCACCTTCTAATGAATCATAAAGTTTATAAAGCAAACTTCATTACTTTTTAGCTGCCAACCAACCTTCCTCTTTTTCATGTGGCATCATTATATAAATGGGTTCCGTAGCTAGCTAGACGCTCACCACACCAAAAGAAATTGTGAGAGAGTAATAACATTGAGATACTTAATCAAAAAGATATTCTGATACATCCACATTTAGATGGAGGGAACATTTAAAGTAAAATTCAACAAGAATGGAGCTACAACTACACTAACAAAATTGCCTCCTGGATTTAGATTCCAGCCCACAGATGAAGAGCTTTTATTTCAATATTTGAAAAGAAAAATCTTTTCACTACCCCTTCCAGCTTACATTATTCCGGAGGCCAATGTTTGGGCCAATGATCCATGGAACTTACCAGGTATGCTTTCATTACTTTGATTTATAATTCTTTTAGAATACAAATTGTAACTTATGAATAATATTCAAAAATAAAAAATAAACAGTAAGTTTGTGCTCTCATGTAATGCATCAGATGGTGGTCAGCCAAACCAAGAGATGAAATATTTCTTTTCAAATACAGAACCAAACTACGGGAATAATCCAAGTGGTGGTTATTGGAGAGATTGTGGAGCAGTGCAACGGTTCTTCCCATCACCAGAAGATCCAATGATGATGGGGATAAAAAGAAGCATGGTTTACTACAAAAATATGGGATTTAGCAGCAGAACCGATTGGGTCATGGACGTGTATAGCCTTGTTCCTTCTAATAATGATACTGCCTCACAGGTTAGGAAGTAATGATACTAATATTAACTTTAGTTTTTTATTCCTTTAAGCATCCTAAACTAAACCTTTCCTATTTATCATGATGTTGAAATTACAGGGTTTGCGTGATTTATTGGAGAAATGGGTTATTTGTGGTGTCATCAGCACCAGCAACGAAAGCAACAGCGCTAGCAATAGCAATAATCTTACTTTGATGCCAATGGCCGTGGAAGAAGAACCTAATAATGATGATGATGACGACGACGATGAAACTGCTTCATACTCGTCAAGTTCTAGTAGCACTGCTAGAGATGATGCTGGGTCCACATCATCTTCGGCTAGATATATGTATATCAAATAAAGTAATAGATCGCCATGCACGATTGCGTGGGCCATGATTTATCTGCAATATATGCACATAACTATTACTCAAGAAGATGGGTTTATTTGCGAAGTATAAGTATAATAGATTGAATGTGTGTGTCTCTCTCCCCTTCTAAATGCTTTGAAAGGCGGTCCATTCAAATATATCATTAATACTGATTAATTATGATCGTTTTCCTAAGTGTAGCTTGTGCTTCTTCAGACTAAATATATACTAGAAGTTAATAGGTCACGTGGAATGGATAATGGTAATATGAAAGTTGCTGCTAATTAGATGACTGATAGTTTCTTCAAAGTTTAAAATCTTAGATTTTGTTAATGTTAAAAAATGTTCCTGATTAAATTAGTAAGAAATTGAAGTAAGAGATGGTAAAAATGGTGAAAAATAAATCTATGAAAGTGTTAGTTCGTAAATATAACAGGCAAAAGAACTATGGAGTAGGGAAAAAAAAAAAAAAAAAACAAGTATACTCTTTGTAATAATAAATATAAATATAGATATATAATTCCTTTCATATGCTGAGTTTTAAATAACTACACATTCTATTTCAATTTAAAGCATATATACGTTGGGCTTTCTACATACACACAGGCACTATCAAGATTAAGTCAATGGTTAATGTTAATAGTTATACTAACAGCATTTCTTTTTACCATTACCATGTTTGGATGAAATTTAAACCCTAAATAGTAATACCTTATGAATTGTTATTACCAAATGTAATTATAATAATTTATGACCTATCCTCATAAATTATTATTTAATAATTTATTCATTATTTTTTAATAAATACCTGGCTAGACTCGTTTTCTTTTTCTTATAAGGAAAGAATAAAATATTTTACAAATACATAGGGAGTATGATAGATGTTTTGTTTTAATTTTATTTTATCTCTATTTAAAAGTAATAAACATATAATAACCTATGTAAAATTATTATTATATTCTTATTAAATTAAAATTTAATTTTCATCTTATTTAATACAGTGAGTGAACAAGCTAATACGTTGTGTTATGCCAACATGTGTGTTACATAAGCAGGAGAGAAATTTGGATAACAGTATCTACCGTATTATAAAGTTTTATCAACACATCAGCCTACTAAACGATAGTCCTAGCTTGTGCTTATCAGAAAAGCAACAAAGCACAACAATATTCGTTAATTGTCTATGTTAATAAACTTTATTCTGAATTCAGTCATCAACTAAGAAAGAAAGTGAAGGTAAGTTTTAAAGAGCAAAATTTTTGTGATATAAATTACAATGACGCAGTTTGAAGTAAACTGATTATTTTCATCCTATTCTCGTAAATTATTTATTGTTAGTTTCTTTTTAAATAAATTCTTAAATTGAAGATATGTAAAAAAAAAAAATTGAAAATAAAATTCATCGTTAATAGGACACCTTATTTAATTGGGATTATGAGGCATGCGCATGCCAGTATGGATTTGTGTGATCTCATCCATTTGAGTACCTTAAGAAATGTTGAAAATCATTTCCAAAAGTGGTTAGAATACTGCAGGTCAATTCCAATCACAGTAAATGATATTTAATTCCCGGATTAAATAAGTTAATTTGTGGCCTAGTTAATAAACATTCTAGAATTTTAGACTTGAGCTGCCTCACCAAACCCATGGCGTTTAGTTGCTCAAATGTGGATAAAAGCTGGTCAAATTCATCAATAATGTCAGTTACAAAACAAAGAATCTTGATGACCGGTAAATATATATATATATATATATATTTTTACCTTTTCCTATAAAAATAATATAATTTTTATTAGTTCTTATCCTTTTCTTTTACAATTAAAAGGATCTTTATGTTACAATAAAGAAGTTTATAATTATTATCAGAAAATATTTACCACAACTGGAAAACTTATATTTACATGATTGGTTGTTCCAATCAAAATAGTTATAAGTCTTTTGTTTTGGGGTTTTTTTTTTTTTTTTTTTTTTAAAATAAATTTTGTGGGTTCACAGCTCAAATTAATCTGCAATAACTTGGTTTGCTATAACCAGGGAGTTAAATGGCATAGACCAAGCAAACCAACAACCATAATCTACTATTTTAATGAGTAAGATTGATCCATCCCACTTAACCCGCTGCTTTCACAATTATAGGTAAATAATATAAATTAGGGTGTAAAAAAAATCCACTTATTATTACAATTTATAAATATATCACATTTTGTACATGTAGAAGAATTTGTTAATGATTAACACTTGCAATATTTTCCAAAACTTAATAGGATGGAAAAATTCTTTTAACCTATATATATATATATATATATATATGTATATGAGAAAAATAAACACGTAAGGTTGTGTAAGTTTCGTTTTTTTTTTTTTTTTTTTTTTAACAAGGATAGGTCCGAAAAAATTCTTTTAACCTATTTATATACCACAGTACGATGCGTTCATACAATCTCACCTGTCCTTACGGATCTGACCTGACCTGACATGTAAAGCTGGACCTACGGTAATGGCCGTGTACCTTCTATGAGAGTTTTCATTCCCATTTTTTCTGATTAATATTTATCATGTGTTATAATATAATAAAATTTTTAAAATAAAATAAATTATATTTTTTTGGTAAATAAAAACAAGCCATATTTATCATTTTATAACTTGTGACAAATATTAACTGACAGAATTAGAAAGGATTTCCCAATCAATACTTGTCATAAGTTATAAAATAATAAAATCTTTAAAATAAAGCAATTTATATTTATCACTTTATAACAAATGGTAAATTAACAAGTGTGTGGGTATGAATCCGGATGCAACGATTACGTGCGTGTCGCGTGACTATCGCTACGCGTGACCTAGGGAAACAACACGTGATAGGATGATCAAGAAAGAATTGCGTAGGGAGGAGGAGTAGGCAATCTCAATAGGCTCTAACACACGTGTGACAGGTAAGGGAGCTAAATAGCATCAACCTCACTGAGTACTATGGATTCGTGTATGTTCTTGAGTAAATTAAGTATTTGATTCACCAAGACGGAAATCCGGCAGCACGACGGCGTTCGTCCAAGATTTCACCTTCTCCAAATGAGGTAAGGACCAAAAGTATTTATAGAGAATCTGGCCATCGATATCGTCCGTCAAATGAGATAGACAACCAACGGCCAGGATGAGTCCCTCTCATTATGGATATGAATATGGGCTCCCTTATGGACCCAGGCCCATTGAGGCCATCATTGTAATGTGTGTGAGCCAATTTGAGAAAGGTTGGAATTGGGCAGGCCAATTCCAACGGGCCCTACTCCAAGCCTTCCATGCCAAAACTCCCATGATCATCCCAATTGAACTGGACCTAATTCTTTAAGCCCTGTCACATTAGCCCAAAGAATTAAATCCAAATAAGAATAAGGCTCAAGACCTTTGTAATCAAATTTGTACATCTACATTTTGCCCCCTGACCAAAGTCTTTCAAGCCATATCGAAAGGATTTGGGCATTAATCAAACCCTTTCGAATAACAAAAGTCTCATCCAGCGCATATGCGCTATAACTTAGCTGCATTGCTGCTTGGTGTGTTAATTTCTTAATGGCTTGCAATGTAGGAATATGGTACAACATCGTCAAATAATTGAATTCTTTTGAGAGATATTCCTATAGTATCATCTGATGAGCATATTGTCTCATATTGAAATTATATCATCCCTGAAACAATAGTGTATCAGCATGTTTCCTTTATATGTTGCTAGCATGGCCATTTGCGAGAAACTTCCCTGAGGATCTCTCAAAGGAGTCTTGTGGTGTGCTAGAGGAATTATCCAGCAGAAAGACCCTAAGATGTATTAGCATTTCAAGTGATGAAAGAGCAAGGGTACAACATGCAACAACTTCTGTCCCAATTTGACCCCTGCCTCTTTCAAAAAAGGCCACGACTTTTAGCTATATATGGGTGGCAGTCACCTCGTGAAAGTAGAGATGCCCATAATGCTTCCAAAGCTGCAAATTACAATTCCTCTTATACAGATGCTGGTTCATGAAGAAGGCAGCTCCTATTATTGTCATTAAAACATCTTTCCTCCATGGCAGTTGTTGCAACAGAAATTAGGAGTTCCTCAACTTTTGACCTCCAACATTCTGATTTCAAGGCCATTAGAAAAAGAATCTTCAAAGCCTTTAAAGCAGCTGTTTTGACAGCAGACAGTACTCTCTGATGACTTGTGGGAACTAAATCACTTATCTCATGTTAATTATCAGTAAATTTAGAAGCTCATTTCCTTTTCTTGTAATTAGTCGACAAAGACACTTCATTCTCATTTAAACAAATCATGGGCCAAACCTGCAGCCATCTCATTGTGTCAATCATTGGGACTAGCTAGGAGGATTCAAAACCTCTTGAAAAGGGAGCAACATCTGGTTACTTTGAGATCCATTTTTGAATTTGATTTAGCTGATGAGTTTCCTTCTGCCTCCCTCTTGGATGACTTCATTAAGCTATTGGCATGACAGAGTCAAATCGTAGCGATCATAAAGATTCACCAATTGTTGATGCTATGCTTCTGCAGGCAGTGCTCCGTGTACATATGTCGTAACAATTGCTGATACACATTTTATAGATTTATTTCAATAGCAAGAGGATGTGTTGATGGAAGCTCTGCCAAATCTTGATGTTGGTGCTGATATCTCTATCTTCTTCCTAGAATGTCCGCCTCAAGTGGAACCGATTGCTGATAAAGGTAGCCCTTCCAATAAGCCTTAGCAAATACATACCTAAATACTTATTCATCCATTTCAACAGCAAATCATATAGCCACTAGATGTCCTGTCAATTAGGCTACCTGTGGCAACATTTGATGTTCTTTCATCTTCAGTTATTGAACTTAGTTCTTCACTAGATTGGTCTGTGTTTCTAGCTGCACTTGAGAACTCATTTATAGTTTTGTTAACAAAGCAAAGAAATATGGATGCTGTGAATCATGATCCATATTCATTGAATGACTTAGATAAAGAATTCGCAATGGGCAGCAGGCCATCCATTAGGATAGTATGAAATATACTTCTTTCAAGAATTTGCTTGATCTTCTTTGTTGGATGCCAAAAGAGCACCTGACTTCAAGATCATCCATGCTTTATGGAACTAATGTCCTTAATCTAGAGAGACTTGCAGTCTCCAACTTGGTAGACTTTTCTAGTGGATCACCGAGAGATGATGCTAGTGAGCTTATTAAGTTGCTTTTATCTTGTCGAAAGGCCTTAAAACACTTAATCGTGTCATCTTTTGACGAGAACACTGGAGCTGGGAAATCTTCGAAGTCTTCAATTCTCTCAAACGTATCATTTCCCATGTTATGGATTATGAGATCAATGTACATGGTTGCTTTAAATTCCTCCGAAGGTGTGGAAACATCTGAAAGTGTGTACATTGTTGCTCAAGGCATAAAAGAAGAAGTGCAAAATTTGCTTAGCTCTTTAGAGGATAGTTTCCATGACGAGAGACCGGATTCTGGTGGTGGTTATGCTGACTTGAGTAAATTAGCTTCTTTGGTTGCTTGCTTCAGTAGGTATTTTTGGGGAAAGGAGCAATGAATTCCAAACTGAATGATCTTCCAGAATTTTGCAGCACTCCTAACTTTCCTTTGCCATTCTGATATAGTAATCAAACCCTCTCAAAAGCTTTTTTTTTTTTTTTTTTTTTTTTTTTTTGCTGCTATTGTCCTTGAGTGCGAATCAGTAAGTCACCGTGCAAGAGCAGTGTCTTTGAGGCTAATTTCGACCTTGATTCATTCCAACTTTAGCAAAACCCAAAACACAAAAGTTAAATATCTTTCCCTTAGCTTCCTATAGAATTTTGAATCACCTCAAAAGGAGTACGGATGAGAGAAATATCCACAATTTACTCAACCCCATCAAATCTGTGAATCAGAGCATTTCACTACATATCCCATAAATTCATAGCTAATTCTGTATTGATACGTTGTGAATCCATCAAAACTCAAAACATGAAAGTTGTAGTTCTTTCTCTTAGCTTTCCAAGGAATTTTGAATTACCCAAAACGGAGTTCATATGAGAAAGATGTGCACAATTCACAAAACTATTTCAAATCTGTAATTTTTGAAGTCACCGCTGCACTTGTAGTGACTTCAAGATGAAAACTGCATTGATATGTTGCGAATCCACCAAAACTCAAAACACAAAAGTTTTAGATCTCCCTCTTATCTTTCCAAGGGATTTTGAATCGCCTCAAACGGATTTCTTATGAGAGAGATGTGCACAATTTACAAAACTATGTCAAATCTGCAATTTTTTGAAGTCGCTGCTGCACTTGTAGAGATTTCATAACGAAAACTGTATTGATGTGTTGCTAATTCATGAAAACTCAAAACACAAAAGTTTTATATCTCCCTCTTATCTTTCCAAGGAATTTTGAACTGCCTCAAACGGAGCTCATATGAGAGAGATGTGCGCGATTTATAAAATAGTGTTAGAGCTGTCATGTTCCATCTTTGATTAGAACTTTCTCTTCATTGCTGAATGTATAAATAGTCTCTGTAAAAAGCCTTAATTTCAGTTCTTAGGGATGGTCAAAACAATGCTAGCTTATCTCCATCTATTTTGCTTCTTTTGCATTCTAGCTTCAAGAAACATGTACAGGAGGCATTACTTGAGAAAAGCGGCACTAGTTCTTCCAAGTTGAACTTTGTTTTTGAACTTCTAACAAAACTGGTTGCATGTGTTGATTCAAATGGGCTTGGAGTTCTTTGTACACCCTTTTGGGAATTCATGTTGCATGGTTTCCCAGTTTTTATTCCCAATTTTACTGCAGTCATCCTTTCTTGCATTCTCAACATTAAGGGGATAATTTCAACCTTGTGTGGGCTTTTAAGAGTGGGACTTGAATGGTGATGAAATAAGTGACAGCAATAATCATCAGCTTTTCTTTTGTCTCTTCTACGGCTATTAATCATGAATGGCTTTCATTGCTTCCAAGGATCCAACTCTAGCCATTAGCTTTTCTATTTCTTCTTATTTGGACTGATGACAATTTCTAGCATAGGCCACTTTCTCTAACCTGTCCATTGTCTTCTCAAGCATCTCCACAAAGCTGTGAATCAAGTTCTCATCATTAACAACTGAACTTAGGATCCATTGCTCATCATCATTATCCCATTGTTATCAACATCATCTATCAATTGAACACCAAGGATGGGAATGTTCTTAACAGATGCTTCCCGGATGTTCCTATTGTAGCACTCTTCATTAATTTTGTTCAGTTTTTCATACTAAAAAACGCTTCTGCAAGAATTAAGCATTTTTACACTTTTTCTTGGAGGGCCAATATGTTCCTCCATTTCATAACAATCATCATCATCCCCATGAACCATGTCATTAGTTGATGGTTTGCTTTGATTCATCCCATCCTGTGAGGGAGGTTCAAAAGCACCGATTGAATCCAAGACGAGCTTAATCACAGTAGCAAAACTTTGAGGATATTTACTATGAGCTTTTGTACTTTTGGAATTTGAATCAGAAAGCTTGCTAGCTGCAATCCCATGACTTGTTGAAATACCGATTGCCACTTTACCATCATTAATCTAAGCTCATGCTGCCTTCATAAAAATAACTGGATCTCGTGAAATGACAGAAGTCAAACTTGAAAAGAAATTGCCCCATTTCCAAATACTGCTAGCTTGCTGCTCCTTATGGTAATCTTTAGACAACAAGGTGATCATTGGTTTAGTTGGTGAAATGTGCAACATGCAATTGAGCGTATGTATTGTACGTATAACATAGGAGTACACATGTGGGCCCCACACCACTCCTCTGTCTTCCTCAGTCTGTGCATCTGCTACGCCGGCTTGAATTTGAGCTTTCTAGCGCATGTTGGAGGCCTGCAGACGCGTGACCCATGCGCCTCATCCCTTTCCCCAAATTGTCACGCACAAGGACATGGTATAATATGGTGCTGTCTTGTACTATTAGTGAGGTGTTGATATTCCATTGGTTGATGTGTGTAATAAATTTTGTTCCTTATGTTGGTATTCCATTAGTTGATATGAATGACAAATGCTGCTTCTCATTTCTACTTTCTTCTCTCTTTTTCTTTTTCTTTCTTTTTTTTTTTTAACAAAAAACGTATGATCTTTGCTGCCAACATATTTATGGCACAAGTTTTGTACTATTGAGAGGTGCCAAAATTTGATTGGCCCATGGTACAAAGGGGTAACTTTTTCTGTTATAACTTGTACAAAGCGGCAGCATATCTTGATGTTCCTTTCCTCTTTGATTCTCATCTTTCCCGTGCTCTTTCTCCTCCTTTTCTCCCTCGACGCAAGTTTGAAATCGCAATGGAGTCACTTCAACACGACCTCTCTTACTTACCAAACCCTAAACACCTATTTTCAACCCAAATCACCTTCCTAAACAATCACATAACTTCTCACCACCATCTCGCTCTCCTCCCCGATCTCGCTTCCAACTTCCACGACAACTGTCTCGTTTTGGACGACAATCTCACTTCACTCCAAGACCGTCTCACACGTCTCGCTGTTTCATGGATTTACCGTTCTTTCTCTGCCAAATCATCCATAAAAAAACCTCAATATCAAGCTCAAAAATCTCGCTCTGTCCACTTCGCTTGGTGGTGATTCGAGTAAAGAGATATTCGGAGATGATATTCGGTGGAATGGTGTAAGAAAACATGTGAAGCGCATCCTCAATAGTCTGAACAACATCTGAATGAATATCAAGATGGAGCAAAAGAAAAGGTTGAACAGTTGCATAAGCTTTATTCCCTCTAGCATTCACCACACTTCTGAGCTGTCCTCCAAAGATATCACTCAGCCCTGATGGAACAAAACTCTGTGTTCTGGTGACCGCTGATTTTTTCTTTGGCCCAACAGTTTCCCATTCATCCCCTTGAGAAGAGGTAATTAATGATGACTTTTCCCCATTCATTCTTCCAAGTTTAAGTAATTCATCATGCATTTGATCCATGACAAAACTCAAAAATTCCTGAGCATCTTCTTGCCTTGGTCTGCCTGTCTCAATAATATTTGTATCTTTGTTGGAACAACAGCTGAACAAAAGGAGAGCACGAAAGAAGAGCCTGAAGAGTTGAGTTGAAAAAGCATAAATTTCCAAAGTTTATCAAGCCCCGTGATAACAATTCCTCCTGAGGAGAAAGAGTCCCATTCTCTGTATTGTACCCTTCCTCCAAGGGCACAACAACTGGAGAATCTTCAGCTGTATCACTCTTATCCCCATGAAGTATATGGAAAATAGATCTCTGAGAACGTTCTCTTGGACTATCTCCTGCTTGCAGTTGTTATTGTTCACTCCGTTGCTGACTGAAGAAAAATGGTTCATATTAGATAAGTTCCCATTCTTTTCTGAGACCCCTAAATGGGTGTCACTTGCCCCTCCTACAACTTGCAATTGTGACTCTTTCTTAGCAGGTTGTGGGGGTTTGGCATCAAGAATTCCCTTGCTACTTAAATTTATCTGAGATCTGACATCAGCACCAACTAATGGACTTCCAACTGGAAGATTCAATGAACCAAATTGCAACTGTGGTTTGACCGAAGTCTTTTCTGTACTCTTAGAAGACTGGCTAAGAAGAATTGACTTAGTTTCATCTTCCGTGAATGAACCAAAAATTAGTAACTTAGGATTGCTCATCTTGATATGGAGATAGAATCTTTGAGTTATTTTATAGAAATGCTTAAACAGGGGGTTTACGAGCCAAATGAGTTTGTATTTGGTAGTGTCATAAGTGCTTGCAGCAGACTACACCAGCTAGACTATGGAATGCAAATACACGGGATGTGCATAAAATTTATCTAAAGCATGGGCTTTTGATGCAGGTATTAAACTCTACTATTGCCTTTTCCCTTTTGTATTTGGAAATTTTAAGGTTTGTCTATTCACTTATTTTACCTTATTCTCTTGCAAGATCCCTGACTTGAAGTCTTCAGGAACAACTTCTTGTAATCGAACCGTATTGATCTGCTGCTTGGGGATATGCGTAAGGCGATTTACAAGACCATTCACTAGTTTTGCCCCTTGAAAGCTTTGGTAAGATGATCCATGTTGATGATGGATTGTATCAATTTGGTTTTCTTGAGGAAAAGTATGAATGCATTTCTTGGTTTGTACAACTTATTAGGCAGCACAGTGTCTCATCTGGGCCATTAAACATGTGTAGGGTTGCTGCAGAAGCTATGATAGCTTCCTGTTTACTGGAACAAGCTGAGCCAATCAGTTCATCTATTTCCAGTATTCATTACTTGAGGTGCAAGCGGTTGCGCGATTACAGGCTCTAATGGAGGGATTTGCTCTCCAACTCTGGTAGGATCTTGTTCAGGAATAGGAGTAGGATCAATAGGTTGAGCAACTTGAGGTGCCTGAGAAGCGCGTTGTTGCGCAACAACAACAGGGTTCGACGAAGTCGCACCTTGTTGCGTGGCAGCAATAGCAGCTATTCCAGGCAGGTATTGAGCAAATATTGTCATGAATTGTTGGAATTGTTTTGCAGACTCTTGCATTGATTGATTGACTTGCTTGGTATTTTCTTGCACAGCACGCAAGATCACAGCATAGTCGATTTGAGCACCAATAGGTTGGTTCACATCCTCAAGTGCTGGCGTGTCATGTTCAGCGGCCTCGAGATTAACATTAGTTTCTTGAGTTGTACTTTCAGTGGGATCGATAGGTCTCTTTCTTGGAGGTGCCATCACACAAGTGTTGATTTCTCTTTCCCCAGTGGAGTCGCCAAAAATGTGTGGGTATGAATCCGGATGCAACAATCACGTGCGTGTCGCGTGACTATCGCGCTACGCGTGACCTAGGGAAACAACACGTGATAGAATGATCAAGAGAGAATCACGTAGGGAGGAGGAGTAGGCAATTTCAATAGGCTCTAACACACGTGTGACAGGTAAGGGAGCTAAATAGCATCAACCTCACTGAGTACTATGGATTCGTGTATGTTCTTGAGTAAATTAAGTGTTTGATTCACTAAGACGGAAATCCGGCAGCACGACGGCGTTCGTCCAAGATTTCACCTTCTCCAAATGAGGTAAGGACCAAGAGTATTTATAGAGAATCTGGCCATCGATGTCGTCCGTCAGATGAGACAGAAAACCAACGGCCAGGATGAGTCCCTCTCATTATGGATATGAATATGGGCTCCCTTATGGACCCAGGCCCATTGAGGCCTTCATTGTAATGTGTGTGAGCCAATTTGAGAAAGGTTGGAATTGGGCAGGCCAATTCCAACGGGCCCTACTCCAAGCCTTCCATGCCAAAACTCCCATGATCATCCCAATTGAACTAGACCTAATTCTTTAAGCCCTGTCACATTAGCCCAAAGAATTAAATCCAAATAAGAATAAGGCTCAAGGCCTTTGTAATCAAATTTGTACATCTACAACAAGTAAGATCGGAAACAGAACGGTTTTGTAGGGACGGCATATTCTCGTACCTTAGAGCCTAGAGGCAAGCTTAAGTAGGCAAAATCGATGAGACAGTGATTGAAGTATCCATGCGATAGCCGGTTTTTTCTAATTACTTCATGAAGTAGAATATATGCTCCATATATCAAGAGGTTATTCTATTAACAAAGTTTTGTTTCTCATCAGAGCATGCAAGAACAAATGGCTCCCACAAATAAAGCCTACCAAATCTCAAGTAACTATCACAGAACAAAACAATTGTATGGAAATAGAAGGAAATTTTCCCATTTTCATTTCTTTGATTTGTTTTAGAAAAGGAGATAAAAGGGAAAATGGAATTAGAAAATGGAATTAATATTGGGCAAAAATACCTCTATGTTATTTTCACAAACATTATTATTAAGGACAATCATAGTTATCTTTGATTTCCATTCATTTCTACCAATTTCTCTCCAATTTTAGAGAATAAAGTAATATACTCTCAAATGAATATATCTCCTCCCATTTATGCTCTTAATTAAGTGGCCAAACACATCATTTTCTTCTTCTACAACTATAAACCTTTAAAAATATCAATCAATAAGTTAGAGGGTCAGTCTAAACATAGGTTAGGATTTGACCGCAAAACATTTGTGAATAAAGTTAAAACCCAATGAGGTCCAAATCTCAATTGGAAAGTTGCAAACCCTTGTTTCTAGGATATTTCAAAGAAATAAATTGAGATTCCAATCCTTCATAGAGAATGGTTTATCCTAAAGATCATCAAGAAAACACTAGGAAATACCTATTGCCCTAAGAGAAGCCAATTAGACACGCCAAACCCTAAAGGAGTATTCCAGTGGTCTCATGACCCTAAAAATAAACCCTATACCTATCGAATCAACCATAACAGTAATCCATAAACGGAAGCTCAAAGAATATAAAAGCAATTCAAACTTTTTAAAGTACAATAATAGTATTTGAAAGTCTAATAAAGATAAAAATAAAATAAATAAATTTATAAGATAAAATTCAAGTAAACATGGATTTTATAAAACAAAACCAATTGAATGCAAACCTTACCTAAGTAATGACCCTATAGGAGAGAAGGTAAGTCATTTGAACTTCCATTCTTAAATTTAAAATCAAGAAAGCGAAATCAATAAAAATCAGCTCTCCTTTTTCCTTCAAAATTGTGCATGAATACCTTTTATACACACATGACCTCTAAAAAATATATTAAACAATTAGGCTAAAACTCCAAAGCAAAGGTGAATTGAAATAGGGGTAGAGAGATCAAGCTATATTTACCATGGAGTTTGGTCCACCTCTAAACTCTAAGATCACCCAATTGCCTCCCAGCGAAAGACTTTGCAATCACATTATTAATCACCCCAAAGTCTACTCCTAAGGAGCTATGCCCAATCACAAGTACAATGCTCACATAAATGTTCACTCAATTTATTCCTTTTCTCACAATACTCAAGTTACACCTATAGCACAACTTTCACTCTTACAAAATCACCTAACAGCAATTGAGTAGTGTCTTACAATGATGAGAAAATAAAACAAAAAATGACACTAACTCATTCTCTTTCATTCAAGAAGAAGAAAATAAAGTATAAATGAGGAATATAAGCAAGAGAGTGAGATAAGTGGACTAATTGCAATCTTAAATACTTAACCAACATCCATAAATTCTGGTAACCAACCGTTATTTAAGTGGCCTTCACAAAAAAATGGACTTGCCATGTTTCTCCTACTTTTGCTCTTACATTAAATTCTACAACAGCTAGGACACCTAGCATTTTGACGCTACAAGCTATTATCCAAAGCCACTAGCAAAATTACAACACAAAAAACTATGAAATATGCTTTCTTTGGACTCCACACCTTAGCATTTAGATGTTGGCCTACTATACCATGATTAGAAACATTATGATCATATAAAACATGTCTAAAGTTAAGCAGCTACAAGTTGGCATCCAAACACTAGTTGTAGTTCAAATGATTAGACTTCTAATCATGTTAGTGTCCAAATGCTTTGCCTTGAGTATGCCTAGTATCTAGATGTTGCAATGCAACTAAGCTCGACAACTTTACAAGCATAAACAAAAACATATATATATATATATATTGCACATTTTAATCAAATCATATTACACACATGTTTAGTTAATTAAGTGTATCCTTTATTCAATTGTGCAGTGCATTTTTTCGCCATAATCCAATTCGAACCATCTAATTCAACAATCTCTCCCTTTTGAATGAGGACAACCATTGCATAATTAATTTCCTCTCAACAAATCACTCTCCCTTAATTAAGCATTAAGTTTAAGAGAAGAAATTGAAAAATAGGTTAAAAATATACACTTAATGATCCTCTCAACACATACACATGTTAATTAAACAAACTCAACTTTTGCTCCCCTAATGGCCACATGAAGTGAGGAGAACTCTATAGACTCCGATGATGTATGCTTCATGGCCCTATACGTTGAGGTATGCTCTTCTTCAACTGACACTCCTCATAATGAGTTGGATGATACATATGACAAGTTGTGCGATGAAATGATTAAGTTGCAAAAGAAAAATACCATGTTAAAATCTATGATGAAGAAAACATATAGCAAATGAATTTGATGTGTTAAAAAATGAGTATGAGGAGCCTAAGAATGAAGATGAGAAATTATGTGAAGATAATGAGTACTTGAAATTGGAAAATGATAAGTTGAGGAGTAAAAATGATGACTTGTGCAAATTGATTGAAAAGTTAAAAGTTGAAAATGATTTCCTTGAAATTGAAAATAAAACCTTAAAAGGAGATGATAATTCCAAAATATCCAATGAAACTTGCTTAAAAGAACTAAAAGATTTAAAAATTGAAAACTCATTTTTGAAACTAGATAAGATGATTCAAAACAAATTATAGACAAATTCATCGAAGGTGAAAAGTACTTAAATGCACTTCTTGGCAAACAAAAAGTCGGTCTAAACAAATGTGAAATTGGCTATAATGGAAATAATAATAACAAGTTTTATAAGAATTACTCTGTAAAGGAGACTAATATAACTTGTAATTATTATGATAGAATTGACCATATTGCACATAATGGTGAAATAAGGAACCATAAGGCTTTGAATCATGGAGGCAAGTTTGTTAGGATCACCAATGGACAACTCAAATGGACCCAAATATAAATGGGTACTAAGGAAATGATTCTTTTCTCACCAAGTATGGTATAACCCTTCTTATCTTTGTGATATGCCTTAAGTGATGATATTTATGTTTCATACCTGTTGATATGCTTTGTTGTGGAAATTTTGATGATACAATCATATTTGTGTTTTGTGGAGTTCCCCCTAGCTTAAATAAAGAAATTAGGTGCTAAAATGAATTCCAAATACTTAAAATTATATTTTCTCGAATATGTTTCCTAAACCATACTTTTTCATGCTTAATGATGAATATCAAACTTGATTGGTTGGATAATAATGCATGATTGTGCTTTTAGGAAATTTTGGTGAATCCTTGAGTGAAATTCTTATATTATTTGACCAAAATGTGAACATACTTAGAATATGTTGGAATATACAAAATTCACATGCTTGCACATGATTATGATAATCTTTAGAACTTGCATTGAGTGATAAATTTTGATTTGACAAGTTTGAATGGTGTGATACATTATTTATGCCCTTTCATATGAAGTGTGCACATTTATACTTATTTTTTCTTTAAGGCATGTGTTTTAGATTAAGCTGATACTTCGCTAGTTTTCATTTAATTTCCTATCTCTTCACCTCCTAATAACTCATCTTGTGATTTTGATGAGGTGAAAGAGCGAGGAAATTGAGTTTGCACAATTAATTTTTATGTATGATCATGGAGAGTAGGGGGTGGTTTAAACTTCATGTTAAACCTAGGCTTGATCTTCTTAACCCTTCTCTTTTATTCTAAGTACTTAATTTTGATATTATTGATCAGATAATCACTTCTTGCATTTTTAATATCTGAAAAATTGCAAAAATGGTTAAAATTGCATTAATACCCAATTAGTCCCCCCTCCCTCTTGAGCATTAGCCTAGTATTGATTTGTTATTCACAAAGGACCCATGGATATCTCTTCCAATTTCCACCATTTGTTTTATAAAAAAGAAAAAAAAAATCATCTCCATAAGTTCAACATTTCTTATACATGTATATATTACCTAAATTGGCAATTTCATTAGCTTTCTCTTGGACTAATCTAGTGAAATCTTCTCTCAAGCCTTAACCCACTTAGAAACTTAGGAAAATTTTAGTGATTTCTATGATATTTCTACAAGCTCACATGTAAACTCACTATGTCATTCCATTATCGTATTTTACTTCAATAAAATACCTAGTATAATGACTTATTATCCTTAGTTCAACTTTGAAATCTCACTTTCTCCTCCACTTACATACAAAATCATCTTAATATACCAAGTAATACTTTGTATTCCATTATATCTATAAATATACCAATTTTATTACTTCTAATTTAGCCTGATTGAACAAAATTTGCTCCTACTCCACTAAGCATGTGCAGGCTAAACATTAAACATGTGGGAAATCATACAATCCATATACTAATCTTTGAAATTTTTGTAATCGTTCAATTTCTAAGTATCAAGATGCTAAAGTCTCACAAGTATTCATATACATGCCATTCACTATGGACATATGTCTTCCAAATCTCAAGACTTTTCCTAGTTACATTAAAGTCTACATGATCAAAATCTATATTTACAGTTAAACGAATTAGAAAATCATGATACTTACTTAAGGAGCCTTAAATTTCTAAGTTGAGGAAGTGCTTGCCTTACTCTTTCTCCCAAGAGTGGTGTGAGCCTAATTGAGGAGAAGGGAATAGAAAGAAAGGAAAGATGCACAAAAAAAAAATAAAAAATTGTGTGTGAAAGAGTGCAATGCCAATATGAGGGAGTGATGATGAGTGCTTAATGAGCAGGTCTCCTTCTTAAGATAAAGTAGGTTATCCTTTAGTTAACCAATTCCCTTAAATAAAGGATGGCCATAAATCAAGACTTCTTAGCGGGTTACGATGTGGAAGAACTGAAGGTTAACTGGAGGGGAAACAGAAGAAGAATTGATTTGGTTTGATTCAAAATATTATGGTTAAATTAGAGCTAAGTTGGTGTTGTGTTTTTATTTAGGTATATGGAGGTATATATGGCACTATTTGTGTGGGAAAAGGGGAATTGAATTATACTTTGTGCTTTCAAATTATATTCAATGTTATTAAAATTCAACTTACTCTTTTGTACTTATTGTAGGGTCAAAACCTAAGTAGGGTTTGAGTTTAATCAATATGGATTAACACAATTTTAGTTTAATTGAGCTTCTCTTATATGTTTATTATAGAGAGCTAAATTTGATTTTAAGGCTTCAAACCTAGGAATTATTTGAGCCTGACTCTTTATATTAAGGTGATAGGGCTTAAATGGTCAAGCTTATATGCTGTCGAAATAATCAAAGGAGAATTAGCATGTTGGATTTGGAGTAAGGCCCATTGGAATTAGCTTGCCCAGTTCCAACCTTTCTCATGAAGGCTCACGTATTATAAATAAAACCCCTAATGGGCTTAGGTCTACAAGGGAGCCCACTTTGATATCCATTATAAGAGAGACTTATCATAGTCATTAGAAGTCCACCCAATCTAAGACAACATTGGCAACTAACTTCACCATAAATACCATTGGTCCCATTTCATTTGGTTAATTAGAAATCATGGATAAAATTCGTTGTGCTATTGGAATTTTCTCTTAGTGAATTAATCACTTGATCAAATCAAGAGCACTTACAATTTCATTATACCTAATGAGGTTTGATGATGTTTAACTCCCTCACTTATCAGATGTGCTTTCAAGCCTATGGAGATCGCTTCCTCCCTGTCCTTATGCAATTCTCTTTCTTATCCATGTGTGTGTTGTTTTCCTAGGTCATGTGTAGCATGATAGTCACACAGCACGCACATTATCATTATAATCAAATCATTGCAGCACTTGTATTAATGTACCTTTATATATTATTCATTTTCTTTAATTATCTTCTATGTTAGGATTATTACTAAAGTGATCAAACTCTTATTTAGGATATAAGGTCTGTGGTTGATTTTATCTATTTTGAGTTCAGTTTTTAAGGTTACCAAGGTTACCCCTCTAAAGTTTAGACTGTTCGACTAAGTTCTCATAGGGTTTACAAGTATCTTTTAGTATTTTTCCAAACGTCTATAGCCTTTAGGAATTCTTGATTATCATGGATTTCATCCTTATTGATTAAGGTTTCATGGTCAAATTTTAATTGGCATTCGTTGGAGCTTTTAGGGGTTTAGACTAAAGAGATTACTTTCCTCACAGGATGTTTTTTTCCCTTTAAAAAATAACCTCAATCATAAAACAGAAGAATTGATATTTCTTTATAGTCTTATTCCACTTTAATGAACTAAATGTGACATAAGAGAAACTAACACATGTGACAACTAAAAAGTGTTAAATAATATCAAAAAATTACATATTGAATAAATTACCTACCAAATTACTTCTTTATTAATTATAATTTTGGTAATTTATATATAATATATTACATTAAAAATATGTAAGACAACAAACCTCTACATTCCCTTAAATCCCATAAATGATACAAAGAACTTATATGCTAAAATAACAAAATTATAAAGCACTTAAATTACCACTCAAAAACATAAACTGACATCATTTTATTCTACTACAAACATAAAATTTAAATAATCTACCTTAGACCTAACAAAAATTTTAGCACAAAAGTAGTGGATCTCCAACATATTGAAATCTATTTTACAAATTTGGTGAAAATTTAAAATTCTAAATTCAACGACGAGTTAATCCATAGCCAATTGATTCATTAAAAAAGACCATAAAAATGCACCACTTGACACGAAAAAAAAAAAAAAAAAAAAACCCAATATGGTCCACTTTGCTCTAGCTTACAGATTGTAGATTTAGCTATTAATTAACTTAGCTTTGTCAAAATCCCAATTGCAGTGGCAAAAATATGTGCAATAATACAAACCCATTTCCTCATTTGATGTGATTATTAAAGGTAAAACTAAAAAAAATTACCAATAGGAGAAATATGTAGTTTAATTCTATTAAGAGTTCATTGGATGATTTTGGAGGAAGCATTCAACCATATAGTTAGCAACTCATTTCAATCAATGATAACATTTTCCATCATTTTTTCAAACAAAAGGAATGAATCAGGAGACTATCCTTTATAACTCTACTCTAACCCCTTTTTTTTTCACTTGAGTCCTCGAGTGATGCAAATTGCAATGGGATACTAAGCACACACATACTCTTCCCTCCATCATCAAGAAGAAAGAGGTAATACGTACTTGTGAAATTCTTAGCTGCACAAAAAAAGAGTATTATTAGTTGCTCTAGCAATTAAATGTAAGTAATTTAGGTATAGGAGCAGCTAACCCTGTATAGCTCAATACTAGCCAGTTTTTATGTATCTTCCATTCACTAGGTCGATTTGACATTATTAGTACATTGGGTTTTTATTGTCCGCTTTAACATAGGTGTCTGCTTTGACTCACTTGCTCACTCAATCACTCAACTCCAAAGGAAGCTCCTAAAGGATTAAACTTCACAATTGTTATGTTTTATCTTAACTGCTCGAGAAATAAAGCTTCTTCCAACTTTATATCTCAAATAATTTGAACAACACCTTAGGAAGCCCATATGTGAACTTACTCAACTTATCAAGCTATCACCATGGAGTGGAGATGCAGCTGTTAATAGGTAACTTTTCTCATGGACCTCCTTTATACCATTACAACCTATTTAGGCCATAGGTTGTCCTCTTGAACTACGAGCCATTAGCTTAGATTATAGGCTGACTTGATGTAAGTCTGTGATAATTTGAGACAACCCCAAGTAAGGTTTATACGGCCATGTCAAGCTACTTTACTTGGTTGCAACTTGATAATAGCTCAATAACGTCTTGTTATTCTCATACTTATCTATTAAGGTTGTCATTATATTTTAGACATGTAACAAACCTGCCAGCCATCTTCAATTGGCATGGCAACTTTTAGACAACTTCCTAAAATGAGAGATGCACTTGCTATATTTTCTCATATTCACTTCATAAACTATTGAGAGGCAATTTTATTATTAGAGTTCATCTACTTTCCCAACTAATTATTAAACTACTACTATAAAAACCCCTTGCTACATCCAAATAAAATAGGTGAAATGCCATATAATATCCCTATTGTCTTAGTGCGGGATTATTCCATTGCATAATTGCTAACTTAAGCATCTATATAGCTGCACTAAATAACCCATGGCACTCACTAATCATGTTTTGTTATGTAGACCCAAGATCATCAAATACAAGTCTTCTTAAGCACAGTACTTGAAGACCATTGCTTCAATCGATTGCTAATCTCTAGTGATAGAAATTTGGCATTGAAATTTTGACATATACATTAAAATAACTCATATTTTGAACATCTTATCACCTTTGGCTCTAACTAGAAAGAAGTAGAATAGTGAGGAACAAAACTACAAGGCGAAAGCAGACTTTCTTTATGATATGAAGTGTCATATCCATAAGCAAGTTCCTTTACCTATTTCTATTACTGGTTATACAAATAGTTTTTTATGTGATGTAGATCCTATAAATGCTAATTACTTACTATTAGAGAGACCTTGGTAGTAGGATGGTCCAGCTAATTATGATGGGTACAATATGTTATTAGTTAGTTATAAGGCAAGATTTTTTAGTTATTGCCAATAATGCCACTAGGACTAAGTAAGAATATGGTAGATAGGATATACAACAATACTTATTTCATATACTTCCCTATTTGTATAGAGTCCAAAAATTTAAAATCAGAATTTGTCTCACAACCTCGAGGAATCACTCAATATCTATACCCAACAAAATCAATAGATTATTAGGTACATTATGGACCCTATTACATTCAATATCCCACTTGCCAACTATGCTAGATCGGAGAAGTTTCAAGGTGTCACAGGCTTCTATAATCACCTCTCTTGCGGTTGTGGTTGTGGTTGTCAGAATGAAATAATCATTTATGTCACTGTAAGAACGAAAACTATAATATTCAACATATATATTATAGTTATAAACATGTATCTTTATTATTAATAACACATGCCCATTTTCAAGCAAGCTCTTATAACTTAGAATCATTTTATGTTTGCATTAATAATCAAATTAGTAAATTAATCTTTAAATTCAATCATGGTTTTTATTATTATTATTTTATTATTTGATAATATAGAGGGTCATTTTGGTAATTGGGCTTAGAGCCTAATTTAATACTAAGAACCTGTCTTTTGGGCTAGTTACAGGGCCTAAAAGATGGGTCTAATAAGGGATGTCGTTGATAGATTTGATATGGTAGACTCCGAACAGGAATTGTTAAACTGATTCATTCCGTTCTCGACCTAATTTGATTTTCTCATGCATGAAAAGTAGACTCCAAAATTATACTTATTTGCTAATTTGGGTTTTGTCTAACTAAAATAGTGCTTATATAGAATAAATTAAATCTATTTCTATTTTATATTAAAGATGGGCATTTTAATAAGAAAAATGACTCCTTTTTATTATAGAAGCCCTCATTCTATTCGAAGCTCATATAAAAATCTAAATCTGATGCACATTTAAATAAAAGATGGGATAAATTCTAGCCATTGAATTTATGGAAGAGCTCCAATAGTCGTAGACGATATTTTACCTCAACCATTCATCTAAAAGCCATCCATCAGCTGCCATTAGCCTCTAACATCTATAAATAAGAGACACTCTCATTTGGGGAGATTTCTACATATTGTTAAGATTGTAAACAATATGGAAACTCTACTGAAATAACTCCAGAAAGAATCAAAGCAATTACTTCACAAAGAACGAGTAAAAAATGATCAAATCTATCTGATTGATCTTCTATCACATTCGCATACTCGTGAAACTGAATTTGTTTATTTTTCATCGCACACCTCTCTTTACGACATTTGTACACATATCATTAGTTCAAGACTTCTTTCAAGTTGACCAACACATCTATCGTACATGATTAGTTAGCTACAGTAATCCCATCTTTTTTTCCTCAAATTTTAGCAAATGACAATTGATATATAAAATTACAAAAAAAAAATTATTTTTTCTTTTGTTTATTAGACTCTATTGCATTTAAGTCAAATAGGTTCGTTCACTTTACTATTAATTTAATTACAAAGCATTGATATGGATTTATCTTAAACATAAAGTTCTATCAAAGAATGAAAAAATACGGCTTATATGTGTGCTTAATTGTCCGATGCACAAGTCACATAACTAGCGAGACATATATATTTACTTAAATTTATATTTTAAGATTAATTTGAATATATCAAAAGTTGGTCATCAATTTTGTTTCATGGAATTACATTAAAAAAATCCTTTTTTTTATTTCTACATTGTGATTAGTTCCAATTGCGAAATTAAGCAAATAAGTTAACAAATTGATCACTATTTAAAGAAAAGTTAACAATACTCACTTCTTTTCCATTTTTTTTTTTCCAACTCTTCTCTCTTTCTCTAAACTCCTTTTGTATTTATTCCCCCCCCCCCCGCGCCACACCCTCCACCCCCCCCCCCCCCCCCCAAAAAACAAAAAGCCCCTCCTTTTTTATATCCCCATCCAATCCATCAAAGCATGCCACCTAGGCACAAAATATCCCACTGCAAAACTCTTTTCTGATAAATTGTAATATAGTTTACATATCAATTGATATTAAAAAGGGATTGCATATGCTAAAAAACCTCCATATCTACCTCAAAGTTTAATTAAATTTTTATATGTTATGCGACTCTATATATTTATGCTGAAATTCAACGAATAATGTATGAACTAATTTATTTCTTTTATTTTTATATCTTTGCACCATTTCATGCCAGTCATTCCATTTAAATATATTCCACTCAACGTCTTTATCGTGTAAAGTTCATCAATAGATTCCAAGGTACAATATAGCCTCACCCATCAAGAATCGAACGGTTACAAAATGTCACCGGTAGTCAACGTTAGCCGTCATGATTATGATTGTCAAAATGAAACAGTCAATTTGTTTCATTTCATCGTAAGCATCATAATCATAAACACCTAACATTTTACACTGTTAATCCTTATTTTCAATGTCATTGACAACCCCATCCTCCCAGATTTGACCTTTACAAGTGTTAGGCATGCTTCTATAACTCAACCATTTTGCACTAATAACCACATTAGAAAAATTAAAATTTGCAATTTCACTGGTGTTTTTCTCTCTTGATGTGATTTTTTTAATTTTCTTTTTCACTTGAGTTTTTAATAAAATCACAATCAATATGTACAATTATGAATTCTTTTCTATTTTTCTTTGGAATAATGCCACAAATGGTACCTAAACTTTGACAAAATATACAATTAGATACCTAAACTTTAAAATTAATCAATTTAATATATATACTTTGTAATTGATCAATTTAATACGTGAAAGACTTTGACATTAATCAATTTAGTATCTACAGTTACAAAGATATTGTTGAGGTGTATGAAAAGTTCTTTTAGGTACTAAATTGATCAACTTCAAAATTCAAGTGCTAAATTAATTAATTTTAAAGTTCATATACCTAATTGCATATTTCATAAAAATTTAGATACCATTCGTGACATTAACTCTTTTCCTTTTGATTTGATTATTGTATTTCAGTCAAATTACCATAGTTTCGTTCCCTTTCCTATTAATTTAATCACAAAGCATTTGTAAGGATTTATGTGAAAATAAGATTATCATACAATAATAAAATATGGGGCTTGGAAGGATGAAGGAGGCTATTGTACACTAAAATCAGCCTACATGGAAATGTATAGCGAAAAGTATAATCTTTCCCATGAACCTGAAGCGGAGTAGGTGTAGCAAATATATACATATCCATGAACTAAATTTTTTCTATGGAGATGCTGGAAAGAATGCCGGTTAACTAAAGATGTACTTGCTAAAAGAGGTATTTCTGTTGACTCCATAAATCCTCTTTCTAATAAAGATTGCGAAGATCTAAGGCACATCTTTATGTCCCATATATCCTCTTTGTAATAAAGATTAGGGATAATGTTATAAATAATACATGCACTTTGACAAAATATATAATTAAGTATCTGAATTTTAAAATTAATCAATTGCTGTTACTATGCATGAATTCTTCAAGTACTAAATTGACCAATTTCAAAATTCAGGTACTAAAATGATTAATTTTAAAGTTCAACTACCTAATCGTATAATTTATCAAAGTTCAAGTAACATTTGTAATATTACCCATGATGATAATGAAGATCTACAACACATTTTTATTTCATGTAAGTGGTTCAAAAGTGAATGAAGCTCTTTGAATCCTCCTAGAAATTTATGGCAGGCCCTCAATTTATCGTTCAAATTCTAGATTGAATTAAACGCAAAATCATATAAAAGGTTTAGGAAGTCTAAAGAGCCCTGTGGCAATCCACTTTCTGCTTTACACTATGGAACATTTGGAAGGAACAAAATGCCCATATTTTTTTAGGGAATGAGAGAGTTTTAGGCTGGGAGCAATTAGTTCACGTAGCTATAAGGGGATTTTGAAAACATTTCAAACTTACTAGAGCTAGTATAGCCAAGATGATTAGGAATATTCATGGCAATTATCCACCGATGAATAGGTTAAGATTAACATTGATGCTTCTTTCCACTTTAAGGATCTGTATCCGTTGTTGATGGTTATGTCAAAGATGCAAAAGGTAAATGCATAGGTATTTTCAGTAAGAAGATCCTTCCAAACTTAACCGTTAAAGTTGAAATTTAGGGTATCTATTAGGGTATTAAATATTTCTCGGACATAACAAATAAGATGACTATCATGGAAACAGACTCCACTAAAGCAATTCAATGGTAAACTGCAATGATAGATGTATTGATTCTCTATCGATATTTGTTATAATTTGTAAGCAACTAATCCCAAAAGCCCTCTCGATCCATTTATCTTGGATGCCTAAGGAAGGGAATACGATCATGCACAATATTGCCCATAACAGATTCCTCATAAGTGAAGACCTTTTATGTTTTGATTTTATTTCATATGACTATTCCAAGTCCTTCACAACCCCATCAAAGAACTTTTTAGTTTGTTGAATATAAGAGTTAGTTACTCATGTCTCCATTTTGCAATGATACAACTATGCCTAACGAACGGGGCGATGAACTTTTGTATTTTGTCTTTGTGTGGGTATGAATCCGGATGCAACAATCAAGTGCGTATCGCGTGACTATCGCGCTACGCGTGACCTAGGGAAACAACACGTGATAGGATGATCAAGAGATTATCGTAGAGGAGGAGTAGGCAATCTCAATAGGCTCTAACACACGTGTAACAGGTGAGGGAGCTAAATAGCATCAACCTCACTGAGTACTATGGATTCGTGTATGTTCTGAGTAAATCAAGTTTGATTCACCAGGACGGAAATCCGGCAGCACGATGGCGTTCGTCCAAGATTTCCACCTTGTCCAAATGAGGTAAGAACTAAGGTATTTATAGGGAATCTAGCTGTCGATGTCGTCCGTTAATGAGACAGACGACCGATGGCTAGGATGAGTCCCTCTCATTATGGATATGGATGTGGGCTCCCTTATGGACCTAGGCCCATAAGGCCTTCATTGTAATGTGTGAGCCAATTTGAGAAAGGTTGGAACTGGCAGCCAATTCCAACGGGCGGCCCTACTCCAAGCCTTCCATGCCAATTCTCCCATGATCATCCCAATTGAATTGGGTCTAACTCTTTAAGCCCTGTCACATTAGCCCAAAGAGTTAAATCCAAATAGAATTAGGCTCAAGCCTTTGTAATCAAATTTGTACATCTACATTTTGCCCCCTGACCAAAGTCTTTCGAGCCATGTCGAAAGATTTGGGCATTAATCAAGCCCTTCAATGACAAAAGTCTCATCCAGGCATGTGCGCTATAACTTAGTTGCATTGCTGCTTGTGTGTTAATTTCTTAATAGCTTGCAATGTAGGAATCTGGTGCAACATCGTCAAATAAATCTCCTTCTTTAGGAACAAAGCCTGAGATACTCGATAAGCTACAGCCTGCAATAATGGCTCTTTGTTGTTTTCGAACCAACTTTCCAGTAATTGTTTGCATTTGAGATTGTTTAATTCTAGATTTAAGCCTTCTACTTGAGAACTCTGTTGCACCCTATAGGAGTAGAATCCTGATAGAAGCCTAAGACCATCTGGCCATGGCTTTCACGCCCTTGTTATTCACCGCATTGTTTTCGTTCGTTTGAGTGATCTTGTTTCTTTACTCCCAAAACAATATGGTATGCCTATGACATGAATCTTCTTCGCTTACTTTGCATGAATAGTTTATACTATCATAAATTGAGCCTGATTGAGCTTGTATCGAATTTTTGAATCTTCTTGCTCTTCTAATAAAGACTTTGCTTGGATTGGGTCTTATGAAGCCCTCCACCATATCATCATTCGTACTTGTCTCAACCGTATCGAAGTGAAGAGCAATAATATCGTCTTATGAAGTAGGGTATCGGAGCACTTCTGCTTCTTCCAAAAATGATGTTAACGTTTGATCTTCCATAAAATATAGTCCCATAATATGCCAATTATAACTTCCACCGTTGATGTTGTTGGAGAAGATTAGAACCTTCCTGTAAAACCCTAAAATATATAATATGCTTTTTTTACCAAAAAAGGAAACCTATCTAAAAAATACCTAGGGCGAAAATAAATGAACGGACGAGATTAATGCCACAGACGGCATATAAAAAAGATTATCCTATGAAAAGATATGACATGAAGAAAAATTACTAAAAATAGTAAAAACGCGGTTTTGAGGGCCTAAACGAAGGAATTTGACCAAAAACCGGCTTGGGTGACGAGCAAAGCTGGTGAGTTCTGCTCGTTGGACCGTTTCCCTTTAGAATATGGTCTCACTCGATAAAAATCCAAAATTTCCCAAAATTACGAAACTGCCATCGACACTTTTCTAACAATATACCAGGATTTTCTCCACTACTACTTTTTTTTTTTTTGAATTGTACCATTCGGGGACAGGCGTCACTGTCTTAATTTTCATGGTACAAAACGGTTAAGGATCATGTTTGTTTTATTCGAATATTGACAAGGACAAAATCTGCTTATTTTGGGTCATGATATAGGGTGTGTTTCTTTTATTCCAGCACATAGTACTTCTTGCAGACCTTGTAAACAGGAATGACCTATCTTCTTCCTCCTCTCATTTTCTCTCTTCATTTTCCTTTCATGTTGTAGCTCTACGAGACAGAAACAAATTCCTCTGAAGCTTTGTTATCTAAGGCAGAAAACGACTGAATAAATCCCTCCTCTGAAGCTTTGTATTTTGATGTTCATAGCTCAATCCATGGCGATTATACTCGTAGATTGGTTGCTTCAAGCTCCAACTAGCCGGAGTCAGCCATTGAAGAGCTTTGTCCATTGACATATTAAGCTTATAGCTGGTTGGGATTCCTTACTCTTGGCCTATAAATTATATTAACTCAATGACAAAGGAAAAGTTATCAAATCCTCTATGTTGCTGTTGAAGGATACGAGCAAGCATACTACAAAGGTATCAACATCTATGTTTTCTTTACTGAGTTTCACAAAATTTTTTCTAGACTCATACCCCGATTCTATTTCTTGTAGATTTCTTGCAATAGAGAAAGCAGGACCTTCTACTAAAGTGTCTTGCCTTAGTAGCCGACTTGAGCTTGGTTCTTGAATCTGCTAAAGGGAGATTCGGTTCGGGCTAAACTTTTAGGTAAAACAAGATCTGCACATGCTCTTGATATTTTCTATGAATGCTTTAGAATAAGCAGCTCATTTTTATAAATGTGCCATTCATGGTTTTGGTTGCTGCATCATTATTACTGCTGTCCTTGGTGTTTGGATACATAGCTACAGAGAGTTGAGCGAATAATTGCAGGATACATGAACTTCTCTCAAAGAACCACCATATCTGAAGGTGGGAGCGGTTGTATACAGTGAGTATTAGACTATCTGCTAGACTTGAAGAGCATTGGCCCATGAATTTACCTTAGTCGTTCATTGTCCAGAACGACTTGCATAAAAAACTTGGACAGTGACATGCAAATACCAACAGCTAACCAACTAAAGAAGTCTTGGTTAATGCAGAAGAATCATGACAAAATATGACATTGATACATTTGTAATCTCTCAAAATCTGAAACATAAAGTTGTAGGTCATTACCCTAGCTTTCTATATCATTTAAATCATCTCAATAGGAGTCTTATGAGAGAGATATCCACATTTCGTGAACTCTGTCAATTTGAAAATCAAGGATTTTTGTGTCATGCATCAACTTCATAATAAAATTGTATCGATTTGTTTTGAATCCACCAAAACTCGAAATAGAAAGTTTTAGATCTCCCTCTTAGCTTTCCAAGGAATCTTGAAATTACACCAAACGGAGTTCATATGAGAGAGATGTGTACAATTTACAAAACTCTATCAAATCTGTGAAATTATGACTCTTGTTGTCAAGCAGCAACCCTCAAATAAAAACTGTATTGATTCGTTTTGAATCCACAGAAACTCAAAACATGAAAGTT